>JANAVB010007198.1:3329765-3639275 GCA_029216955.1 Iris pallida
GAGAGAGAGAGAGAGCGAGAGATACCTGGTAGAGATGAGAGCGCGAGAGAGAGAGAGAGAGAGCCGTGCGCAGAGAGAGAGAGAGAGCCGGCGAGAGAGAGAGAGTTTTGGGGGGAATGAAAAAATTCCCCCCGTCGGTTCAATTTAAGTTAGGGCACAGAACCTAGCGACGGAATAGCGACGGAAAAATTAGTCGCCACCGTCGCCAATTAAAAGATGTTTTCCGACGGATATATCCGTCGCCAGTTAGTCGCTAAAGTTCCCGCCAATGTTTTAAAGATTTTACCGCCAACATTTGCGACGAATAAGCGACGAAAAAGAATCCGTCGCTAACGTTCGTCGACTTAGCGACGGAAACCCGACAAATTTTTACATTTAAAATTGGAAAAAATTATGTTATGTTGTCTGTCGCTAATCCGTCGCTAAGATGTCGGAAACTGTCGCTATTAGCGACGGAATAAGTCCGTCGCTAAACTTCCGTCGGTAAAGTGGGGTATTTTAGTAGTGGGTGGGCTAGCCCGCGGGCCAAGTGGGTTGGTCTGCCATCTATTTTTTTGTAAAATTTTTAATTTTTTTATTTAGCACATATATGATATATGTATTATAAATGATAAAAATTCTCATTTAATGCAAGTAATGACGTATAAAATATTAAATTTGATCATTTATTTACATGAATGAAGGTGTTTTAAAGAAATATCTACTATTATAATGTTTCTTGTATTTTACTTGTAATTTGATGCATATGAGATTGAGTAGAAAATATTATATATATTAATTTTTTTTTAAGAAACTAAACAATAATTAAAAAAATTTAAAAAATTAAGCGGGCCGGCCCGCCGTGGGTTGGAATTTGTCCAGCCCGCCAAAATGGTGGGTCGGCCCGCCCCGCCGGCCCGTCTTGACAGCTCTAGGGAAAGCTATTCCCAAGCCTCCTATTGGGAATAGATTTGCTTTCCTAGAAATGATATTTGACTATTTTTTTTTGGACGGTTATACCCTCTTATTTTCAAATTTTCAACTTCTATCTCAAACATGTAAATTATCATGAAATTAATGAAAGGGTATTAAAGGAAAACTAAATAAATTAATGTTTCTATCTCTTTGTAAACCAAACATGGAGATGAATTTTTTTAAAATTTTGAACTACCTATTCCCAACCCAGCCAAACATGAGTATGAGAATGTTGAATTCCTTTCTCATGGGAAAGGAATTGAAAACATATTGCTAGGAATACAAAAACTTGATCAAAATGAGCCCTTAGGGCCCAGCAGCCCATGTATCAAAATTATACTTTAAATCATTATTTCATAGGTGCTCTCTTTTGTGTGTGTGTGTGGGGGGGGGGGGGGGGGGGGGGGGGGGGGGGTATAGTATAATGGGCTGATAACAGGCCCAAACATGAGAGTTGTGCAATTCCAGAAAATGAGGCCCAACATAAAAGTGGCTTATTTTTTGGGCCTATAATTATCATAAATAGGCAACTGGGCTAAGGCAGGATATCGTATAACATTTTTTTTACTACATTATTAAGTACCATTTCATTATTTGAAAAAAAAAAATTCCTTCGTTTTTTTAGATGTCCAGCTTTACGCACATTATTTTGTACATGCACATTTCACACTATTTTTATAAATAGAAGGAATAATATACCAATGTGGCTCGATCCACTAATCTTCTATCACCCAATTTTATCTTTTTTCGACAACCCACAAAGTAACTCGAGTTTCGTTTATTTCTTTCTTATTAAATTGAAAGATATTTGTGCCAAAAAAATCAGATTCTTTTGACCATAAATGGTGACCCACTAGAGGTGGGACCTAACCATTTGGCACATATATTTGAAATGGTGACCAATTTCAAGCAAGAAAGTACTTGATCAAGTAACATGTTGCATTCAATATCTTAGTTTGGAACATTATCAGAATCTCACGTGAAAAGTGATAGATACAACATTGCATATGTATGACATATGCACCTATGTCCATGTTACCAACTGTATTTGGTTGCAAACTCTATAAGTGGATAAGTTCAAAAGTTTCAATGTTTAGATAGAATTAGCGAAACTGATGTAAGTGTGAGACACCTACATCGGGAAAAAAAAAACAGATCCGGCCACTTCCTTTGGTTTTGAGATGCAACTCAAAAGAAATAGTGCCACTTTCATCGTAGTTTCAACTTTCATACAAACTTTGGAAGTAATTATTTTAGGCTGCATATGCAACGAAAGTGGTACATTCACACCACTTCCAGACAAGTTACATCGAACCAAATAGTCCCTCGCCTCTCGTGTCTCGGTGCAATAGTTGTTGGTCCTATAGTATGGTTTAATTCATGAAGGAAATATTGGAAAAAAAAATTTCCCGTTACAAACCACCTGTTCATAGCTCACTGACATGTGGGCCAAGGACAAAATCTGCATACTGGCCCACATGTCAGTTAGCCAGATTAAAAGTGGTTTGTTTGGGTTCAAACCGGTCCCAAATTCAAAAAAAATAGCAGGAGATCCAAACCAAACCTAAAGAAATCCAAAAAACTCACTTTCCCCCCAAAACTCCCCTCTCCCCCAACTCCGGCGAGAGCCGCCGGCGAACCCCGCTACCAAGCTCTGAACCGGTCCGGAGATGGAGAACCCGGTCCACCGGAAGATGTCGGATCTCCGGACGGCGTGCGAGAGGGAGATCCGGATCCGAAGAGAAAGATCCGAACTCGCTCTCTCCTCCTTCCGCCGACATCTCGGCTCCATCCGATCCGCATCCGAACAAAACGTGCAAAGCCGAGGTCAGCTTTTGCTTTAAATTTGGGGCTAAAGGAGTTTTTTTTGCTGGAAAAAAAGTTAGGGTTTTGGGAAACAAAATTAGGGCTAGAGTGTTTACTTTGCTTCCACTGCCACAGTTCTGGAATTTACTTATTTTTCATGGAAAAGTTGATTTCTTGATTACGATTCTTCAGTACAATAAAAAAAGGTCTCTTTTTTGCGTTGGCAATAGTTAGGGTTTAACATTTTTTATCTGCTGTTGTTGCAAAAGTACTGACTTTTTAGCTGAATTGTTTCATATGAACAAAGTATTTGTTGACCCCTTTATTCTCTGTTGGCATTCTATATATAGTCTCCGTAGTTACTTGATTTTTCTTTCTTGTTTGGCCATTGATCTTTTGTTGCAGAGGAACTTAGTAAGCTTAAAGATCAGCTCAGGAATATGGAGGCCGGTTTGCGCGGTGCACTAGATGGTATTCTCTCTTATGTTCTTCTTCTAGTCGATGATTCATTGATCTATAGGTATACTATAATTCTTCGTTCTTCAATCGACAATATGTGAGAAATTACCATATTAGGTAGGAAAAGGCTAGCAACTTTGGTGTGAAAATGTTAGATAATACGCAAAAAACGGACGGAGAGAGGAGGGTTTGGGCGTGGTGATTTGTAGAAAGGTATTTAACACGTCATAAACAACTCGTCGATAACATGGGCGTAGACGAATGAGAATGCTAAGATGGATGTGCCGAAACTAGAGAAAGACCTCTATTGCATAGTCGAAAGATACGAGATTCTAACTTTCATAGAAGTCGACAATGAGTTTTCCCCCAAGTCTGCCTCTGCGCTGAATACGAGCATTTGAAGAATAAGTGTTCCCTTCCTAAGGCGGCCTCGGTTGACTGAGATAGAACGATGATTTGCGTGCTCCTTCTTTACCTTGTGAGTTGGTAGTTTTCCAAAGATCACATACCACGTACAAGATAGAATAGTTGAGCGGCCTCGGTCTGACAGACAGTCGGAAATAGTTGAACTGGACTCTCACTCCTACTGTGAGCATTCTCGTCTTCTGGGCCATATCGTAGAGGAGCGCATGTGTATTATCGGAATCCCAACTATAATGGAGCAAACCCTTATGGAACAAGTACATCCCTCCCAAAGTATACATTAGAAGATAGGATTGAGTGTACTTGAGGTGGTGCTAATGGAGGGCAAGGTAATGGAAAATCATCTCAGGTGGTTTGGACATGTACAAGGTTGACCAATATACGCACCAGTTAGAAGGGGCAATAAGATATTAGTTCAAGGAGTTTCTAGAGAGGAATTTACCAATATAACCCCCAAATATTTGGAATTGCTTTATTTGGAATGGCTTTGTGGGTGAGATTGGGTGTCGGTATGTGGTGGGGACTGATGCATCAATAATCACTTGCAAAAGTTTCAAATTATTGTATAATCCTTTTAATATCCCAGGACCACAATGTTTAGGTCAAATAGTTTATGCTGTAATGGAAAAACCTCTGGTTTGTTCTGTAAGTTTTTCCATTATCAGATGGACCGGTATGTTATTTTTAGAAGGATTGTTAAATCGTACTTTAAATTACATAGCTTTGACTTGTGAAGTAAATATTATTCAGGTTCTAATTTTATGAAGAAAAAAGTTATTTATCATAAGTCTGCGCTAGAATGTTAATATCGTTTTAAGAAAAAGTTAGGGTTTTCATGCATCATTCGTTGCATTGGTGGTAACTGGAAAGTTCTGATTTAATGTTTTTATTATATGTTTTATTATCTGCTAATTCAGTAGTCCCCTTCTATATAGAATATTTTGCGTTTGAGGAAGGAGAGAGATGTATCTTGAATGCCTCAAACATCCATATCCATAGTCACCCATGTTATACTTTTCTAATATAGTGTCTTATACCCTGTCATAAATCGTCCAAAGTGCTAATTGTAACTCTCCTCGAGGTCTTCTGAGATTGACAGGAAAAATAGCTCTAGATCTGTTGTTAGGTCCCCATGAAGGTTTGTGAGGCCTCTGGCACGTATTATGTAGTTGGAGAGCTAAAAG
This sequence comes from Iris pallida, assembly GCA_029216955.1. NCBI lineage: Eukaryota > Viridiplantae > Streptophyta > Magnoliopsida > Asparagales > Iridaceae > Iris > Iris pallida. The sequence continues at coordinate 3,334,592 of JANAVB010007198.1, forward strand.
CTTGTCACATATTGTTTTGTTAATTCTCATTTGTATTAAAAAGGTCTTCACCACCTACATGATGTTTATGTTTTGTGTTCATGCATGCATTATGTTCTTAATACTCTGTCATTTATGTAGTCCCATTTGTTTTTTGCAGTGAAGACCTGCAAAGAGGCCAAACATTCAGCTATCGCTGAATCCCTTTCGACAACAGTGGCTAGAACAGAGCAACTTGAAAATATAATTCAAGATCAAAGGACAAGGAAAGATGAACATGGTGCACTTATTTCACAGCAGCTACTCTGTAATTTCTCTTCTCATTTACTTCATGTTAAACTTTACATATAACTAGGGTATCAAACTAGTTACATTTATTAGGTAGAATATGTTTAGCCAATTCAAGGTTATCTTATAAGGGCTAGGTTTATTGTTCATGACCCTCCTAATCCATCATATCGTATGGTTGAGCTTGGGAGTTGGTGCAGAAACGTGGGGAGCCAACTCTGTAAGTCAAAAATATGTTACCCTTTTTTTTTTTTTTCCGTTCAATTGCCATGGCTTGTAGACCCTGAGAGACCCTGCCAAAATGCTAGAATGATGACTTAAATGCATCACGACAATTTATAAGGGTATCATATCTGCTAGCTAGAAGTGTAGCCTGTCACTTAGTTTTTGTGACCTTAATGCAGGATTTTCTAGATGACTTGTCCTAGTCATGGAATAAGCAAGCTTCTCATGAAAAAGCAAGCTACGTGTGTATCCCTTTTTTTATAAAGTTGATATCAAATGCCTCTCACCTTCATGTACATTTGGATTCTCGTGAAAGAATCATCTACGCTTTCATGGTGTGAAGAGGAATATTGGAAAGAGAAGTATGTAGCCATACAAAGTCACATACTGTTCTGCCATTAAATCAATAGCCAGATGGTCTAGTAGTTTGATTCCTGCATCTGATAATAATATAAATTTTACTTTGCCTCAGTTTGCAAGTTCCATTTATAGTCTCCACATTCTGTACTTAGTTCTTTAATCGCTTCTAGGAATAGCAAGACATTATATCTTTTTTCATTGGATGTTTTTTTGGTCTCAGCATTACTAGATCTTGAAGAAAAGAGTAGCCAAGACGTATTTGAAATAAAAAATATTGAGGAAGCTATTATGTGGTATAAAAGGGTTCTTGGCTTCCAAGCTGAAGGAGGAGAAGGTAAGCGTGAATATGGCTTGTTAAATTTTTTCACTTCAAGAGTGATTCTGTCAGCTTTGTTGGGATAAAGGCTTTGGTGGTGTTGTTGTTGTTGAGTGATTCTGTCAGCTGAAGTGTTGTTCTTTCTTTACAGGAGTAACATTCATCTTTCACAATATTGATTTGAAAAATCCAGATGGTGTGTATTCATTTACTGTAAAGCTTGATGGTGATACATACCACTGTGAGTTTAATATACCTGTTGCTTACAAGATGACTTTTATGTTATTAAATTTAGTTTAATTAAGTTATAGACATTTCTTCTAAATACATCTGGTATATCCTTTTCAACAATTGCAGTGTTTCATTGTGATCCATACATTGAAGGTATCTCGAAGTTGATTAAGGAGTTAAATAAAACTGATGACCTGTTCAAGTTCGTAAGAATTATGAGACAGAAATTTCAAGCGTCTGCATTGAATGGTAAACCTTCTACGTATTTGGCAGCAAGAAGTGTTCTTTTTAAGCCCTTGATCTTTCTATTTCTCCTTTACACTATACTACATTTCTTGGTAATTATGTATTTGTACTCTCTGGTCTATCTCTCACCTGGTGTGATGGAAAGGCTTCTTGCTTCGATCCCGGAGGATGCAGTTTTGGGTCATGCAAACAGACTCTCTGGTGTGTGGGTGGGTGGGTGGGCGTGTTGGGGGGTTAAGCAGGAGCCTCGTGGCACTGGGACACCCTTACTCTCTGGTTTCCATCTCTGTAACTTCATCTTTGCTCCTCATCTTATTAATTAAACAAATCACACACTTATGATTCAATAGAGGGAATACTATTCTCCCGATTTGTTAGCTGTTGTTCACATCACATTTCTATAACTTTGTCATTTGAATTGGTTTCATTGTTTGTTGTTCACATAACCTTCCTATTGCATATTTCTAATTCTTTGTTCCTGCTCGAAGTTTCTGTTTCTGAGTTAATTTCGTGGGTGGTCATTTCTGGAGTATATGTTTCTATCACGAACATGACATTTAAAATAGGAAATTGCCCCAAGATTTATAGTACAAAATAAGATTATAATCAAGCAGAGGGACTAGAAATCGATTTTTTGCTCATTCAATTGATGAAACATTCCCATAGCTTGAAGCTTATTTAAGTTATATATTTATGAGTTCTGATTTTTACCAGGAACTTTACCTACAATATCATCAGTCAATCCAGAGGCATCTTCAGTTACTATATCATCCCCACCTCCAGCTTCACTCGATACCAGAACTGAACCGCCAATGAAGGAGAATGTTGCTCATTCTCAACCCACAAAGGCTCAAGTCAATCTTCATAAAAGGGTAAACTCTGGTCAAGTTGCAATTTCATCCCCACAGTATATCAGTTCATCGGAGGTCCCCGCATTTCACAGTAATCTATTGAAAAGTTATACTATATTTTGGCTTTGTTTGTTGATAATTTTTTTTTTTTTCAAAGGGAGGAGCCACAAGGAGAATCAGGTTGCTTCATAATAGCTACACTTGCAACCTATTCCTTCCATCTATCCATTCATCTGCTTTTGCTAAATGAGTATTCTTGCTTTTGTCTTTTAAGTGCTCTTCAAGTTGTCTTTTCTGCTTATTATTCTCTACAAAACAGAAATATTCTATCTATAGCAAGAAAACTTGAAAAAGCTCATAACAGAGATCTATTTCCTTGTAATTATCGAATTAATGCAAATATATAACCCTCAACTCTCACAACTCTAGAGTTTTGGTGTGGTGGCAAGGGCTGTATCATGGTATCAGAGCAATCCAGGCTCAAATCCCATTTGGAATGTTGCGGATTTTATAAAATTTTTTTACTGCTGCCTGAATCCAGCTCTCATCCCATAAACATGCAATTCGATCAGCAGGGATGTATTGAGATCATATACATATATAACCCTTGGCAGGGACTCTAATAATAATGTCAATGACAACAACAACAAAGCCTTTATTCCAAAATTTTGTTGTCGGCTATCTGAACCCTTTTCTACCTTTCAGCTCCATTGAGGGTCATATCCAATGTAATGTCAGCAATATCAACGTGATGTGTATTGCAAGAAATACAAAAAGAAGTACCTATAAAGATCTGCTTCTTCATAACACAGGAATCTGGATTTATAATCCTCAGAGACATTGATTTAATCTTTACTTAGGGGGTGTCGTTTTGCAGATAATGTCACAGTTACTGCAAGAGAAATTAAGTTAAAGATTCAGGATTATACAACAATAATCCTGAATTATGGTCATGTATCATGGAAAATAAACAAATTACAACTCAGAAATGTCATGATAGCAAATGTTTAGTTCAGCACGAAGAGCATTATTGCCAAAAGGACTAACATCTTGCTAGTAAAGAAGGATATGTTTTTGCTAATGTTACTACACATGCATGGTTGCAGGCAAAGTCTCATGTGACCATAGTATGGAATATGCAGCTCAAAATAAGCTCAATAATATAACACTATGACAGAAATGTGGCTCATCAATTACAAGATACACAAGTCCGAGAAAATAATTTCGTGTACCGTTGGAAACATGAAACTCCAAAAATCAATGTCGGATAAGAATCATACACAACACAGTCTGCACCAAAGTCGTTAACATTTATGTGTTTGGTCGTAGCCAGTGTCTATGCGACAGAGCTTGTACTGTTAGATAATATAGTGCATAATGTATCGGTTTGTATACCCTTGACCCTGAATTTGAGTTTCCTTAATTTAGTATCTGATTTCATGTGCTTTTAGAATTTAAATTGGCAACTAGGCATTAGTTTGACCTCATGATAATATTCATCATTTCTTGTGAATTTCTTATGGCCGATCGACTTATTTTTCGTAGGGCAAACAGCATACCTGAGAAGTGGAGCTGGTATTTTCTAGCCGGACAATACGCATCATCATCCCGCACAATGGTACTGACAAGATTTTTTGGGATATAAGATGGTGATCAGAAGGAATGTGCCTTCAGTTGTTTTCCCATGTTGATTCTTTCTTATGTTATCATAGTTTGAAAGATGATCACGAACTGAATAACCCTTTGACCATGTAACATAGCATTTCTTCATCTTCCTGTCGTGTCAAAATTTCTCGTGTATTTATGAATCATATCTATGTAGAAGGAAGTGTGAGGACATAGTAATTGAGGAGGTTTTCAAATTTGGTGGATGTACATATAGTTATGCACTAGCTGATTGATGTACAGCCCTAGAAACCACAGGCATTATCCTCGTTGCCAAGTTCATCTGGGTTTGAAGATGAGCAAACACTGCATCTGTTGAACTTTCTATCCCTGATGACCAAATATTTTTGATATATGAAAGTCCATTCGACTGGACATCTTTATTGTTGTCTTCAGTCAAGAACTAGTTCTTTTGTTGCATGATAACCGTTAGAACAGGAAAAACAAAGAGAAGTTCCTGATCTGCCTATATTCATTTCCTACTTGATGCAAGCAACATCATAAGAAGTTATCAGGGGATTTAAAGCTCAAAACAATGATGAACCAGAGGAGAATAAGCCTCACTTCTAGTTATGTTTCTTATACCCTTCTTCGATCATCCTCACATAACAAACACAATGACTGATGTGGGGCAAAGTTATGTTTCTTGTTTTGCCAAAAAGTAAGCTTAATTGCAAACAGAGTTTGCTTTCAACAATCAGGTAACAGAGAATCCCATGGATGGGTGAATAAAAATATATACTAGACTGAGAATAACATAAAAATGCCAAAAGATGTTCCCTAAAATAACTGCTGCTTTACTGACATTCATTCATCATCTTTGTATGGATATTCCTCAGGAACCTGCTTCAGAAGCTTCACCCTTAACTCATAGGCGTCATCCCCATGTAACATATCTCTCGCCCAAGAAACTTCAGTCTTCATTGACACCTGAAACCAACAGTTACATCCAGTTAAATTTTTATGTAAAATTACCAAAACATGCGAGCAATGCACAACTTCAACATGTTGTGGAAGATAAAACTTTGACCTAAACAAATGTGATTTGAGTTATTGAAGGTTTCTGCCTTCTACTCGAGTACACATGCATCGTCCTGGATGGAGGCTTGTGGCTGAAGATGGTCAACATCTCGCTTAGGGTGTATTATGGCTTAAATTCCGGATCAAATTTAATATTAACTTCTAATTCTAAAAATGGTGGAAATATGAAAGACGCAAGTTTAAAAAACCTTAATGCATTTCCAAGAGAGATGAGACTGCACATGGTGTCAAGGTGGAAGAAGCTAACAAGAAACAAGACACTAGCGTCTAGACTTTTCGTTTACTCTTTCACTCAACAAGAGGGTCCTCCTTGGTCACGAGCATAAACTGCATGACCAGAAGACAAACTACATACGACCTGGCCTTACAGATTTTATGGCAACGACTTCCATTGCTCATAACTACCTTGGCTAAGAATTTGGCACCAAGACAATAGCTTTTCAGGTTGACAGCTAGTAACATTTTTTTTCCAATTCTTTTCCAGACCTTTCTTGTGCTCCACAGTCGACATGTCGACCCCATTCGAAAGGGAGAAAGCTTGGATGGTGATGATGATGATTAAGACTGGAAACAAACAGTGTGGATGCCAAAGGATAGGGAACACACTTTGATCGCTAAAGTTGACACAGATTAGCATCTCACTAGCATTATTATGTTGTGTCTTCTTTACATCACTGATATGCCTCGGTTATGATTAACTAATGTTTTAAATCTAGAATATGTAAGTGTATCCAACATGTATCCTTGAAGTATCAGAATATCCATTATCTATCCCAAGCATGATACCTCCATTGGAGAATCTGTACAACATTGATTATACGAATAAAGAAACTTAAGGGAACAAGTTTGAAGCTTTCCTGTGTGACTACTTCTTGTCAGTAGAGATACAAGTACTTTAACATTAAGGAGACCCATCCTTCCATTAAAACATTCCCAGTAGCGAAATTCATGAAAAAGAATCAATAACTTAGTATCAAATTATTTCCTATCAAATTTTCATCAATTTCTAGTACAATATAGGGCAGGCATGATAGTGCAAGAAAAATCTAGGAGATAAGACCTATAATAAATTACACAATAAATTATTAAGTCCTCCTTATTTGAGGGTCCAGAAAGGGTAGTATAATCTTCTTTTAACTGCCAAGCTACCGCCAAGTGAAACCAAGCTGATTCTATCTACAGTAAAGATTACAATATACCTTGCAAGTAATAAATGCAATTTGCTGAAAAGATTAAGAAAAGTGATATATAGTAAGAAACCCACCATTTCCAGTGCTCCTCTAATAACTCCACTCAAGATGTTGCAGTAATAAAGACCTTGGCATGTATCAGGAAGCTCCACAAAATCCACTAGAGGATTATCTTCCAAGATGATGCTGCAGCTTGTGCCCTCAGCATCCCAATTGCTAACAGATGCTGCAACTCCCAAGAACATTTTAAAACCGACCTACTCCAAAGAAATCATAGAAGTCAATGCTTATTAATCCAGATCCAGAAACGTTATTAAATACTTGTTCTCAAGCTACAATTTGAATTTGTTCAACTTTTGCCAGAAACCCAACAGAAATATTAAACAGATGCAGAAACCTGTCACATCAAAGCCTAGTGTATGTTTAACATTTTACTGTGTGCAACTTTCGACAACAGAAAAATTGAGAACTTGCACCCAATATAGTGGCAAACTAGATTACTATGGCAAGTAAAATAGACTTTACAAATTCCTGTAAGGAACATGCAAGATATAACAAAGAAGCTATGCATGTTGAAACACGTTGCACATATTTCTAAGAGTATACAGCTAAGGTTGGAAGTGAATCTTAAGTCACTACTGACTCATTTGAGCAAGGGACAAAACCTATAAATCACAAACCTGGCTCAATTTGAATAGTTGATTCACCTAACCCTATATATAACATGGAGAAAACAGATTAATAATCTGAAAAGCACCTTAGCTATCACATCAGCTGTCTCCTTAAAATCGACACATCTGGATACATTGGACTTGGCCAAAAACTCATCGATCAACCGGATTCCAATATTGTAGCCCCTGCCAAACATGCAAAGAATTATGAGCAGAAGTTAATATGAGACAGTTTACCAAGTAGGTGAAATCATTGACTATAGATGACTTGAGTACATCTACTCAAATTCTACTAGAGATGTCATAACAATAGCCTTGCATTGTCTACATCAAGCTCCCTCTTATATAAAGTCATGCTCGTATCAATGTTGTAGTATGCAAATGAAATTAATGTTGGGTACTTTATGGTTGAGGACGGAAGACTATCGATATCTCAGACTTAAGATACCTAGAACATCCAGAAAAAGAGACCCATGAGAGAAGATGGTCCTTAAGCTATTAATAAAGGCAGTATTCTAAATGTCGTACAGATTCATCCTGTAGCCGCCTAGACATGTTAAAAATGTTGCCTTACGGAGTTTGGGTTAATGCCAAATGACATATTGGACTTAAGCTGATATGTCGGCATGACATATCTGGTAAATGGATTTTGAGATAATGGGTAGTTTTTAGTGTTCCATTTATATACATAGTAATATAAAATGTCAATGGCCAAATAATATTTATGTGTAATTCAGATAAATACGAATAACCCAATAATCTCTACTATTATAATGCAGCTTAGAAACGGCTCAAAAATGAGCCGTCTAAGCCGTATGTATGTCATCATTTAAATAAATTAAAATAATTAATAAGAAAATAACTAAATAACTAACTAAATACTCCACTAATTATTTTGAAAAAACTTAACCAAGCATTTAACTACCTAATATGACATTACATAACTCCAAAAAGTGGTTAAGGTGGGAGATATTTTTCTTGATTGCTTGAGTTCAAATCCTAGAAATGGCATTTTTTATAATAAATTCATATTTTTTTTAATACTTTTTATGCACGTGCACATTACTAGTTAACTAAATTAGCATCCATTCCATGAAAGTACCTCTCTTTCCCTTTGACATTTCCAATACTATCACACACTGCCAACTTTGAGACCTACTTGAACCATATGGTACGATCTCAACCATAAATTGCACATTTGAACTTTTCCCCCTTTAATCTCTCTGCCATCGTCTCCTCCGGTTTTGTGATGCTACTCTCTTTTTCCTTCTCATGTATAATGGCGAACCGGTGATTTTCACTAGTCTTCACATTGTATATTATTAATGCTTGTGTTGTTGATATGTCTAATAAAGTCTATATACTGCGAACATATTTTTTTGTAATAAACTTCATCTTTCTTGCTATAGGGTAATGATTCTAAATTAGATTTTTTTTAACAAAATATACCAGCATGAGTTCATCGCGTCTAACATCTATATGTATAATACAGAATCTTGGAGGAAAAAGGAAATGCCAACAATATTCTTGCTTTCTACTTGTATGCTATCAGCTATGGACCCGCTTGGGAGCCATAGGTCTAACATACGCCATTTAGAATCTAGGAGGATGAAGAGGCAGTATATATAAATCCTCAAGGAGGAGGATAGACAAAGAGACGTAGAGGGGGAGAGAGGTTTAGGGCAGGATCCAAAATAATCCCAAACTAGAAAGAAAAAATGATGCAGGGGAGTTCACTTGACACTTCTACAAACCGCAAAACTGAAACATTGTCTAAGATAATAAAAGAGAGAGAGTGTGTATGTGAAGGAGGTTGGGGATGGGATAGTCAACAGATTCCAAATTGAAAAATGGAAGGGAAGCAGCGAACTTAATTAATACTCATACACTAACAAAAACAAAAAAAAACAAAGGATAGTCTAGGTTGTCAGCATGTGGTTCACTATCAGACTAATGCATTTGAGCCGGGAATTGAACCAAATACCAGCAGCAGAAACTTTCTAGAGGCATAACTGTAGACGCAGGCCAATAGGTGAACGGGTAAGGAGCAATATATAGTAATTGAAGGAGGCCTATGACTATTGATAACGCTAGACGAACATAGATTGAGGACGTGAAGAAGGATATGCATTTTGTTAGTGTTACAGAAGCCGTGGCCTTAAGAGAGCTAAATGGAAGAAAACAATTCAAAGCAGCCGACCCCAGCATTTTGTTATAAAATCCTTTTTGCTGTTGTTGCTTAAGCTTGTAGAGGAAAAGGAAGAATGTTTTGAATGGAACTTGGTCCATTCCTTTGAATGGTTTCTACATCATTACAAATCTTACATGCACAAATATTGAGAATTCTCTCTAAACCTTGATGATTTCTAAGTTACCTAATGGCAACTCCTCTCTCCACTATAACTCAAACGCCATCTTCTCTCTCGGTAACCGCCCTCGTCTTCTTTTTAAGGATTTCTACTTCACTATGGCAACTCCTCTTCCTGATGTATAACAAACTAAGAAGCCAACTTCTCTATTTCTCTTGGTAGTATCGACGGAATCATAATATTTTAGGTCGGTAACACTCTTCAGCCTTCACCCCTTTAACTCACCAAACACAAGCAAATCATCATCATCATCATCATCTCCATTTGCTCCCTATAACATGACCTTCAATGTGTCAAAAAAAAAAACATGTTGAGCTCTCAAGAAACATTCACCCGTCCGCAAAATTCAAGCCGAACAGCAACTGTACCGATGGAAGTGCTAAATCTCAGTTTAATTTCATATTTCACAGCGATCGCGTCCAAAGGTCAGATCTTGAACAACAACTCAACTATGGTTGTACAGCTCGCATGTTTACCAGATCTAACCCTAATCGAACCAATTCTTCGAAGAAGAAAAAAGGAATTCATTTTTCGGGAAATCTCATATAAACCATCAAATCAGAACAACGAAAAGGGGTCCACGCATTCATTCATACATACATCTGATCGAGCTGCTTGTTGACCTCCTCGACTTCTTCGAGATCCGTCAGCAGTTGTCTCACGATCGCTCCATAGGTCAGCGTGAACAGCTCCGCGTTCTGCCATCCTCACGATCGTCATCAGAAGATCAAATTAGGGGCAAAATTAAAAACTTTAGACATATATATATATATATATATATATATATATATATAGAGAGAGAGAGAGAGAGAGAGAGAGAGAGAGAGAGAGAGAGGGTTTGCTCACCACGCGCTCGACGTTGGCGAAGACGGCGTCGCCGGACCTAGGAGCGAGAGGAGCCATTTCTAGAGAGAGAGAGAGAGAGAGTGTGAAAATTTCGGATTTTGGATCTTCGAGGAGTAGTAGTAGACCCTTTATTGGAGCTCCGGAATGACAGATCCGAAACACTGTGCAACTCTCTCCAGATCGGACGGGCCGCTGGAGTTGGGCTGGGCTCCCAATATAAATAAGTCCAAATCATTTAAAAATAGGTCCGGATCGGGAGCCTTGTTTCTGGAGGCCCCTGCCCTTGGACGTTGGATCGTGCAGTATCGCGTGGGCCCGGCACGGACTCCGCTCCATCCGATGGTGCAGGGGGACGGAGTTCCGCGGACAGGTGTTTTGATCCTAAAAATATATCTTTGCTTAATGTGCATAATATATTTTTGAAAAAATTTGAGTGGCACCCCACTTAGATGACCTATTTATGCGGTGCACTCCATATTGTTTGCTAAATGTATAAGTTATCCCACATTGGACGGAAAACGTCAGTTTTGACGGTCAACGATGTTTGACCCTTAAAAAAAAGACGAAAATGCTTGTCTTCTTCTCCGAACCCAATTTATTCCCTCCCCCTGCTTTATCTTATTTCTCCGACGAGTCCCCCTCCTCTCCGGCGAGCGCACCCCCCCCTCCTCACCCCCGCTGCCCGCCGTCGTCGCTGCTGGCTGCCGCCGTCGCTGCTGCTGGCTGCCGGCACCGCTGCTGCTGCTGGCTACCGCCAATGTTGCTGATGCGGTGGTGGTGTTGGGGGAGGGGGGCGGAGCGGGATGGGGTAGGGGCGGAACGGGAAGGGGGCGCAGGTGTCACGCTCCGATTCCGTAGAATCGATAGTCGTCCCCCGGACGTGATGTCGTACAAGCCTAAGTTGCGCTCGCACAAGGCATAGTCATAAGGTTATCCGAAACACAACAACAAAAGAATGCGCAGAGTAAATTGAACACACATTATAGAGAAGAAAATTTAAGCTTTATTGATAATGAACATCATTTTTACAGACTCGATACAAGGGCGCCGCGCGGACTTTTTACAAACTGACTCCATTACAAAATGAACGTCGACGAGATAGCCATTCCATACATTTATCCCTTGATTATACAACCAAAATTATAAAACCACCTGGGATGGTGGGAAGTCGCTCCATCTGTCTTCGATCTTCAACAGCGGAGTCTTCAAAAGTTTGATCCAAGCTTCGATGCACGGACGAAGCTTCAAAACACACGAGCGTTGCCTCCCTTCACGTAGCACGCTCCTCCCGATCTATCGCACCTGTAGAGAGAGCGAGGATCAGTACAATCAACATGTACTGGCGAGTGGCTAATTAATTTCCAGGCTCTCATTTGGTTCAAGAATTTAGATAAAATCATACAACTTGCTTTTAGTGGTCTTTCTAGCCATCCTAGATATTTTCATAAGAAGCATTAAGTTACACCAAGATTTCCTCCGGCAAAGCGCACCGTGCGACATAAAAACTTACCGTCACTTTCCTTGTTAGTTGATAACAATTTATATCAAGTGTTTGATATGGAGGTCACTTGGCATTAACTAGCCATTTGGACATAGCCTGGCAATACGGGACCCTTGCAACGCAAGTAGCGAGCCCCGATGCAAGTCTCTGTCTTACCGATTGCCTATTATCCAGCTCGGCTATAACCTGTTTCTTCCTAGGCCGAGTCGGTCCCGTGGCCCCGGGTTGCCGCTCGAAGAAACCATCGCCCTTGTCGACAAGTTGTCCATGACCATGATAGGTTAACATGGTTTATTTAGGATACCGTTGGGGCTTGTTATGTAATCAATTCAATTACTTGTTCGTTTTGCAGGCCTAAAATAATTCTATCTCTTTTCAACACAACTCATTCTTTTTCACTTCTAACATACAGGACTTGTATTCTGCAAGCAATTCATTCAATTTTAATATCATTACCCGAGTTCTCATTTTGAAATAGAGGGTCGAGACGAAGGAGGTCAGCCACTCACCTTAAGTTTTTGCTTGAGGCGAGAGACTGGTTGGCTGCGCTAGACGTCGCCTATGCGATCACCTGAAATCGCACAAGCAACCGATTAGAACACTGTATTAGGCAAGAAATTCGATAGGAAATGCGAGTTCGAAATGTAAGCCATAAAAACCATCGAAAACATTTACGAAAATGCATTCAGAAAACCAAAGCCAAAACCGACGCAAGCGGCGTGAAAAGCAGAGCAACGGGAGGTCTCTCCCGACTCAGCCGCAGAGTCAATCCTCGAGGCGCTACCCGCTGAATATGGGACTTGGTTCCGAAGAAGCCATTCCATAACGTGGAATGGATCTTAATTCAACCGTTCCCGTTCGATCGATTCGATCGATCCTGACCTATCGGTCCCGACCGAGTCGATAGCGACAGTGTTCCTTTCTCGCGCACACCGTGGACGGACAACGGGGCACGATGTAGGGACGGGGCACTACACCATAACCAAATAAAAATAAGTTTCGTCCTCGAAACTTAAGAACATAACCTACCTCTATGAAAATAATGAAGGAAACTTTTCTTTCATCTCTGACTCGAGTTCCCATGTCGACTCTTCCGCCGCATGGTTCCTCCAGAGTACGCGAACAAGAGGGATCACTCGACTTCGCAGAAGCTTATCCTTGCGTTCTAAGATTTGAACTGGTTCTTCAACGTAGGATAAGTCGGACTTTATAGCTCCAGCTGGCCAAAATCCACCACGTGGCTAGGGTCGTGCACGTACTTTCGCAGCTGGGAGACGTGGAAGACATTGTGCACACCTTCAAACGCCGGCGGTAGGGCAATTTTATAGGCCACTGGGGCGACCCGCTCGAGTATTTCGAACGGCCCAACGAATCTCGGACTCAGCTTTCCCTTCGCGCCGAACCGAGTAACTCCTCGCATGGACGACACCTTCAGGAACACATGATCGCCCACCTGGAACTCAAGCGGTCTTCGATGGGTGTCGGCGTAGCTCTTTTGCCGACTCTGTGCAATCTTCAGTCTTTCCCGAATTAGCTTGACCTTTTCCACAGTCTGTTCCACCAGCTCCGGGCCGAGTATCTGCCGTTCCCCGACTTCATCCCAGCAAATGGGCGATCTGCACTTCCGGCCGTACAAAGCTTCATACGGCGTCATTTGGATGCTGGATTGGTAGCTATTGTTGTATGCAAATTCCGCCAGCGGTAGGTGGACGTCCCAGCTTGATTTGAAGTCAATTGCGCAGAGCCGTAGCATGTCTTCGAGAATCTGATTAACGCGCTCCGTTTGGCCGTCGGTCTGAGGATGGTAAGCTGAGCTGAACTGCAACTTGGTACCCAGCGCCGACTGAAGGCTACTTCAGAATCGCGACATGAATCGTGAATCCCGATCAGAGACGATGGATACTGGAACTCCGTGCAGCCGTACTATCTCGTCAAGATAAATCTGTGCCAGGCGATCAACGCTTCAAGTAACTTTGATGGCGATAAAGTGCGCTGACTTGGTTAATCGATCGACGATGACCCAGATGGCGTCGTTCTCCCGTGGTGTCTTCGGTAGGCCAACAATAAAATCCATAGTGACGTGATCCCACTTCCACTCGGGAATAGCGAGGTTCTGCATCTCCCCGTCCGGTCGCTGATGCTCAGCTTTCACCTGCTGACAGGCCATGCATTGCGACACGAAGAGCGCCACATCTCTCTTCATCCCGTGCCACCAGAAGGTCGTGCGGAGGTCCTTATACATCTTGGTACTGCCTGGATGCAAGGTATATTTTGCACAATGCTCCTCCGACATTATCTCATTTCGCAGTTCTGAATCATCCGGAACACATAGTCGGCCATTCAATCTCAGCACGCCGGTCTTGTCTTCCGCAAAATCGGTCGCACTACCTGTCGAAATCCGCTCGTGCATTTTCTTCAGGTACGGATCATCCTTCTGAGCGGCCATGATCTTTTCCAGCAAACTCGGCTCTAACTTCTGTTGCGCCAACCGTACATCCCTGAATCGAACCCGGAGATCGATGCCCATTTCTTCTAGATCTTATAGCAGTCTGCGGTTGATGGATAGCGAGGCAAGATATTTTCGACTCAGAGCATCCGCCACCACATTTCCCTTGCCCGGAGTGTAGTCAATCGTCAAGTCATAGTCTTTGATCAGTTCGAGCCAGCGCCTCTGTCGCAAGTTCAATTTCTTCTGGATGAAGAGATACTTGAGGCTCTTGTGGTCGGTATAGATTGCGCGCACGCCACGCCATATAGATAGTGACGTCACAATTTCAACGCGAACACAATCGCCGCTAACTCCAAGTCGTGCGTAGGATAGTTCTTCTCGTGCGGCTTTAACTGTCTGGAGGCGAAGGATATCACCTTATTTTGCTGCATGAGCACACATCCCAAGCCCTGGCCTGAAGCATCGCTGAATATCTGAAAACCCTCTGGCCCATCCGGAAGCGCGAGTATAGGTGCCGAAATTAGCCGCTATTTCAGCTCTTGGAAGGAAGCCTCACAGTCATCCGACCACTCGTACGCGACTCCCTTTTGAGTGAGGCGAGTCAGAGGCGATGCAATCTTTGCGAAGTCCTTCACGAAGCGTCGATAGTATCCCGCCAAACCAAGAAAACTTCGAATCTCACTAGCAGACGCAGGCCGCTTCCAATCAGCAACGGCTTCAACTTTCTTCGGATCGACTGCAATACCTTCGGACGAAATGATGTGACCGAGAAAGGATACGATGCTTAGCCAAAATTTGCACTTACTCCGCTTTACATATAACTCATTCTCTCGAAGTGTCTGGAGCACGGCCCGTAGATGTTCTGCATGCTGCGCTCTGTTCTTTGAGTAGACGAGAATATCATCAATAAAGACTACCACAAATTTATCAAGAAAGGGGTCGAAATACCCGATTCATTAGATCCATGAAGGCGGCAGAGGCGTTCGTCAGGCCGAATGGCATCACCAGGAACTCGTAGTGGCCGTAGCGAGTGCGAAAGGCGGACTTTTACACGTCGTCTGACTTGATCTTGAGTTGACGATAGCCTGAGCGGAGATCAATCTTCGAAAATATCGAGGTGCCTTGCAGTTGATCGAATAAGTCGTCTATGCGGGGCAATGGGTACTTGTTCTGAATGGTGGCTTTGTTCAGCTCTCGGTAATCGACGCACAGACGCATGGACCCATCCTTCTTCTTCACGAACAATACGGGTGCTCCCCACGGTGAAACACTAGGCCGAATAAACCCTTTATCGAGTAACTCTTGTAGCTGGACCTTGAGTTCCTTCAGCTCGGCGGGAGCCATTCTGTACGGGGCCTTGGAAATCGGTCGAATATCGGGGAATGTATCGATGCTGAACTTGATTTCTCTGTCGGGGGGCATGCCGGGTAGCTCGTCCGGGAACACATCGAGGAATTCTGCCACAACGTCGGTCTGACCCGCGTTTGCACCATCCTGTCGCATGTCTCGGACGGACGCCAAATAGCCTTCGTACCCAAAATGCAGCATCCTTCGAGCAGAAATCGCCGAAATCAGCATGCAGGTCGATGACGCCTCACCACACGAAAAGCAGAATTCAGGCACTCCTGGAATGCGGAAGGTGACCGTCTTTCTAGCACAGTCTATGGTTGCGTTGCACGGCCCGAGCCAATCCATTCCCAGAATAATATCAAAGTCCTTCATATCTAGGACTATCACGTCAAGACCGATCTTTTGACCGCCGATACAGATAATCCCGTCGGCGCAAGCTAAATTAGTGAGTATCGATGTGCCCGAAGGTGTGCTCACGCTAAGGTCGAGATCTAGTGATATTTTCAGAAATTTGTGCTCGGCGGCAAAGTCCGCCGATATAAAACTATGCGAAGCACCTGAATCAAATAGTACATGAGCAGGCACATTATTGAAACTAAGTATACCTGTCACGACCGTATCTGACGCAAGCACTTCATCTCGAGTCATGGCGTAGACGCGACCATGAGCATTGGGGCGACGGTCTTGGCCATTTTGCGGCGCAGGTTGATGGGCTCGAGGCGCTGGAACTTGATTCCCTGGACGGTGTTGTTGGGGCGCCGTTGGACGGTGCTGTTGGGGTGCCGTTGGGTTCGGCCTTCTGGTTGGACACTCAGCACGTATGTGGCCCCTCTTGCCACAGTTTCAGCATCCATCCTCTGGTATCGGGCAGCCGTCGATCGTGTGACCGACACGGTGACATCGATTGCAGTACCGTGGATTTCGTCCTTGATATCCGCCTTGGGGCCCGTTGTTCGGACGCTTGGTCACGTTGTTTCCTTCCGCGTGGCTAGAGCGTTTGTGATTGTAGGTATGCACAGCGCCGGCAGCACCTGGAGGGTATTGGCTTTCAAGGCGGAGGGCGTGGTTGAGAGACTCCCCCATCGTTTGGTATTTAGGAACAGACACATGGGCGGAAATAGATGGTCGTAGGCCCACTTCGAACCGTCGTGCACGACTCGCCAGGGAGGGCAGGAATTCTCCAGCAAACTTGACTAACTTGTTGAACTCTGCTACGTACTGTCGCACCGTCATGTTCCCTTGCCTTAGCTGCAAGAATTCATTCTCCTTCTCTTGTCGAATAGCTTCGGGAAGGTACTCGATCTCGAACGCCTCTCGAAAGGTGGCCCAAGATATTGCCGCCGTCTCGTTGTCGCGTCTGATTGCTCGCTTTTGTACGGCCCACCAGTCGTGCGAGTTCAATCGGAGTAGAAGTTGAGCGCATGCGACTTTCTTGGACTCATCGACACCCAGGAGCTCGAACCGGTCTTCCAACTCCTCCAGCCAATCGATCGCCAACGAAGGGTCTTCAGTACCGCAGAATGAAGTACGGAAGCTCTTTGTGAATTTTGACACGTCAAAGTTGGAACTTCTCGGTGTCGCAGGCATAAGCTCGGGTACCTCCGGTTCGATTTCACTTTGTCTGGCCGCAGGCTCGGTCACGGCAGGAGTTGTCGCGGAGTTGTTGTTGTTGGCCACCACCGTGGACAATTTGCCGAAGAGTATCAAGCTGCTTCTGCTGCAACTTGAATTCTGCATCTAATCGGGCCTCGAACTGGGTCTGGCGTGCCTCTACCTCCCGTCGATGTGCCTCAGTCTCCCGTCGATGTTGCTCATTCAGGCGTTGATTCTCCTGAGCTTGTTGTTGTTGCGCTTCCAGCATGCGCAACATCCGTTCCATGGCATCGTTAGAGGGTCCGGGCCTCGAGCTACTCGAGCCGCTCGAAGCACTTTCTTCGTTCGCCACATTCACCGCCGCACCTTCTGGGATTTGAAGGTAAAAATGCATTAGTAACAAAACTTATTACGGACTCCCTTGTATGGAACGACATATCTCATCGACACGAGACCAACGATTTGAGACTGGAAACTCGACACTAGAGGCCAAGGACGTAAAGCCGTGCTCTGATACCATTATGTCACGCCCCGATTCCGTAGAATCGATAGTCGTCCCCCGGGCGTGATGCCGTGCAAGCCTAAGTTGTGCTCGCACAAGGCATAGTCATAAGGTTATCCGAAACACAACAACAAAAGAATGCGCAGAGTAAGTTGAACACACATTATAGAGAAGGAAATTTAAGCTTTATTGATAATGAACATCATTTTTACAGACTCGATACAAGGGCATCGCGCGGGCTTTTTACAAACTGACTCCATTACAAAATGAACGTCGACGAGATAGCCATTCTATACATTCATCCCTTGATTATACAACCAAAATTACAAAATCACCTGGGATGGTGGGAAGTCGCTCCATCTGTCTTCGATCTTCAACAGCGGAGTCTTCAAAAGTTTGATCCAAGCTTCGATGCACGGACGAAGCTTCAAAACACACGAGCGTTGCCTCCCTTCACGTAGCACGCTCCTTCCGATCTATCGCACCTGTAGAGAGAGCGAGGATCAGTACAATCAACATGTACTGGCGAGTGGCTAATTAATTTCCAGGCTCTTATTTGGTTCAAGAATTTAGATAAAATCATACATGTCACGACCCGCTACCCAAATTGTTGGGCCGGGCCGAGCCATGTCCAGCCTACGCTTAAGATAAAGCGCAGTAAGCTGTTCTAGAGATAACAAGATAAGACTAAATGTGCTAACAGTTCTATAAGTGAAGAAGAAATCATAAATGCTCCAAACACAAAAGTCGTCGTATATAGTAAAATATCCAAGTACAAGTAAACTGAAATGTAAAACTGGATACATGTCCAGTTACAAAATGATATAGTCTAATACATGACTACACTAAGTATCCCAAGCAGCTAAGCAAACTAGACGAGTCTCCCCGCAGGAACATCCTCGTATGGCAAAACCGGGTCCTCGACAGTGACTCCATAATACGAATCACAGAGCAACTCCTCCTCAGTAAGTATACCTACAACGTTATCCTGTCAGGACGGAAGCAAGTACTAAATCTAGCAAACTAGCATATGAAACATGGAAATGAACATGAGAGGAATAACTGGAAAGCATGGCATCACACAGTCTATCATGGCAAGGACACATATGTCATAGAGACAGATGTATATGTAATGTTTAAAACTGTAGCAGGTACGTGATCGGTCAATAGGTGTATAATGTACTGAGGCACATGTAAATAAAATGTACTTCCGTACAAGTGTAAAGGCGATATATGTACACACGTACAAATACAGCTTGGAGAGTAAGGCCTACGGCGCAGTATCATATAAAATGTAACTTTGCTCGGTACTGAAGAGGGGGTATGATCACGTACTCTACTATCAGTTTTCCCATAACCCATATTCTAATCATGTGAGAGATACATCAAGACTGTTCTAAGCATGGTAGTAACTGAAAGTACAACATATAGAGATCTAACTTGCTACTCCAAGGATCAGCATTTAACATGGTGGGGTTTGCAGTTCATTTTATGTGACAATATGTAAAGTTCGTAGAAAGTACTTGCCTCTAGCAAAGTAAAACAAGCTGCGATAAATGTGCTATGGATGCCTGGTAACTCGTCACTGTAGAAGTAAATACAATAACTTAGTTTTACACTAAGCTAAGACACTAGGACACTAATTTGTGAAACACGACTTGTGACTGGGCACCTAGCCAAAATAATGACTTGGCATAGGAGACCAATGTGGGGTGACACACTATGTTAACTAACTTTCTAGGGTCTTTACACTAGTGAGGGATGGGGTTTAACACGACTAAAACTCCAAACAACACAAAAACTACAAGTCGTAATTAATCAATAAATAAATCAAAAGATCATTATGTTCTAACAATTTTAGAGATAGACAAAAAGCCTAGTTTTGCATAAAACAAAGTACCAAAACGATCCTTGCTAACTATAGAAATTTATTATAATTTTTCTGGAATTTATTAACCAGTACAAATATTTTATAAAAATCAGTTTTCCTAAGTATACAAAAAGTGAGTTTTGGTTTCATATGCCAAACTAGGGGCAAAACAGCAAATTAAATACTACAAAAATTATACTAAATTAGCTAACTTAACATAGTATCTAAATACCATTTTTCCATAATTTTAGCAATACTTTAAGTATTTTTAGAAAATCAAAAACAGCAATGCACACAATAATTAATTATCTGCGTATTTTGTCCATGTATATAATTTGAACCAAAGTTCAAATACAGGACCCAAGGCCATGAATCAAGTCCAATATGACTTGTACAGGTCTTGAATGTGTGAAAACACATTTGAGCCCAAATACCCATGCTAGGCTTGGACACCAAATGGTTGCAGTAATTTAAATATACAGAAAATACTAGGTGATAGGACTGCAAAATAAATATTAATATTTTAATAAGGTAAAGTTTTACATAGTAACTATAAAAGTATGAACATTATTTTATATAAATAATTTACACTAAGCTAAGTAAAACACACATAGGAACTAATATATATATATATATATATATATATATATATATATATATATATATATATATATATATATATATATATATATATATATAGGGATATTTATATATATAGGAAAATGCTCAACTATATATTATATATATATATACAAATATATGTATATATACATGCATATAAGAAAATACTTATCTATATAACATATATATATATATATACAAAATTAATGTATACATATATATATATATATATAATAGTATATATATAATAATATATACATAAGGAAATATATATACATAAATATATATGTATACATAATACACATATATATATATATACATACATAAAATAATGAAGTATATTCATATATATATATATATTCATATATATATATATATATATATATATATATATATATATATATATATAAACAGCAACTATATATACCTAAATATAGTATGTATAATAATACATATATACATATATACAAATATATGTATACATATATATATATATATAATTATATATAAAAACAAAAAGAAAAAGAAAAAAAGAAAAGGAAAAGAAAAAGAAAAGAAACAGCAGCAGGGGGGGCTCGAACTCGGGCTAACCGAGCGGAGGGGAGGGTTTTAGTTACTGCGCGCTGGCCAGTGGGCCAGTTGGCCCGATTGTTAGGAATAGGTTTGGGTTTATTTTATTTCGTTTTAGGTTAGGTTAATAATAAAAAAAAATATAAAATCTGTCCTGTGTCCTGACAGTTAGGGACACAGAAATTTACGTGTCCGAGTCGATTTTGACACGCATGACACAAGTTTTACGTGTCCAGTTCTACACTTGTGTTCGTCAGGACACGGCGAACATCATACGCCCAACACGAGACACGTACGACACGCACGACACTTGCCACTTACGTTTCCGGCAGTTGATGGGGGATTCGGGGGTGCTGGCGGGCGGAGGGACGTTCGGGACGGCGGCGCTCGGGTGGCGACGCGTTCGCCTTGGCCGGGCGCGTCGAATGGTGGTGGTCGCGGCTGTCGAAGTCGACCGTGGAGGCTGGACGGGGAAGCTCGCCGGAGTTAGGGTTAGGGCTGGAGGTTTTTGGGGAAGACGGTGGCGTGGGCGGTCGTGGTGGGGTTTTAGGGTTAGGGTTTAGGTCGGAGGGGGAAGAGGGAGTTTTATAGGGGGTTTGAGGTCGGTGGGGTCAGCCGGATTCGGCGGGGGCAGGGCGGCGAGTCGGTCGGGCAGCCGAGCGAGTCAACGGGGGTGGGTGAGTGAGCTGGAGGAGAGAGAGAGTTGGTCGGGGGGGGTTTGGTAGATTTGCAGTAGGGTCCTTAGAAATTAGGAATTTACACAAATGAATTAACATAAATAAAATGCAAAATAATAATTGCATTTCCTAATTAAAATAATTTCCTATTTATAAACTGATATACTAACAATTCTAATAATTTCAAAACACTATTAAAATAATTCAGAAAATTACAAAATGATATTTTTGTATTTAAAACTCATTTAAAATTCATTTAAAAATTCTAGAAAATTCCTAAAATCATATTAAATTATTTTAAGGCTAAAAATAACATTAAAAATTATTAAACACTAATTAAAAATAAATTTGAAAATCAGGGGCTTACAAGTCTTCCCTCCTTGAAAAATTTCGTCCTCGAAATTCACAAGGATTGAAGATCCTACAACATTCTAACATAGCAAGCAATGCAACAAATGGCTAAGGCTACGATCAAAACTAACCTCCCGAAACCTGCTCCGGCTCAAGGGCTAGGCTATAAGTCTTTTCCTGGGGTCCCTTGGCTACTGGGCAGTCCCGAATCTGATGGATGGCAGACCCACAAGCTAAACACTGCCCTAACCTCTTCCTGCAGACGACGAATTCATGTCCTGGTCTTCCGCAGAAAGAACATATAGCTCCCTTCTGCTGCTGTTGCTGATATCGGGGTCCCGGGGCTCTAACTGGAGGGGTCTGACGATGCGGTGTAGGGGGATGGTAAGTCTGCGGGGGTGGCGTCGGCGCTCTCTGCTGGAAAGCCTGAAGCTTGGACGGTCCCTCATGGTGTACAGAAGCCGGCCTCTTGCTAGACAGAAGACGCTCCTCAATGCTCCGGCTAACTCTAGGCTCTGGTAATAGTCAGTCGTACCATTTGCCACTATAAGAATGCCAATGTCTGGAACTAGACCATGACAAAACCTACGGGTCATCTCCTCTGGATCAGCAACCAGACTAGGAGCAAAACGGCTCAAGCGACTAAACTCTCCCGCATAGTCATCAACAGAACGGTTCCCCTGCTGGATGTTCTGGAATCGTAGCCCCATGGCTACTCTAGCAGTGGTCGAGAAGAATTTCTTCTTGAACTGGGTCTTGAACTGGTCCCAGGTGGCTCTACCTCTCGCGAACAACGGCTCATTCCTGAACCAGACTCCGGCTAAGTCTATCAGCAGAAATCCTGCTGCCTCGACCTGAAGGTCATCCGGCATCCTAAATCCCAGAAGCTTCCTCTCTACTGAATCTAGCCAGTCATCAGCTACTACTATGCCCTCAGTCCCTGAGAACTCCTTGGGATTCAGACCCATGAAGTCCTTGATCGTCCCCGCTTTCTGCCGTGGCTCTACAGGTGGTGGGACCATGGGACGTCCCTCAGAACGCTCCATGCTCTGGCGGAGTAGGGTAGTCTGCTCCTGATGGGTTGTTAGGAACCCCTGGATCAGTGTGAGCAGTTGGTTCCCGTCGAGTGTGACGAAAGCCTGGGTGGGTATAGTGATAGGGGGTGGTGGAAGTATCGGGGCCTGCCGGGCCTGGAATGTGGAAGGTGGTATCTGGGTCTGTGGATCTGTGGAGTGAAGGAATGTGGTAGGTGGAGGTGTATCAGTCAACCGGTCAGCTGACTGGATAAGGAGGGCCCCATTCTCGGGGGTAACATACTGGGACGAACGAGTAAGCACCATCTAAATTACACATAAAAAAAGACTTATAAGGACTTATTTAAAGCAAGCAATCATATGCAAGAAAATCTAATTATAATAGCAAACATGTGATGTATTTCCTATGTTGCAATCCTAGCATTCCTCTAGGTGTTCTAAGCGTCTTTCCTAATGTTGTCTAATTACCTTAAGTTCCTAATTGCAGGCATGCTTGGTACAATAACGTAACCAAACAGTTTAGTCAGGACCTGCATGGGCCACCAAAAAAAACATGTCACGACCCGCTACCCAAATTGTTGGGCCGGGCCGAGCCATGTCCAGCCTACGCTTAAGATAAAGCGCAGTAAGCTGTTCTAGAGATAACAAGATAAGACTAAATGTGCTAACAGTTCTATAAGTGAAGAAGAAATCATAAATGCTCCAAACACAAAAGTCGTCGTATATAGTAAAATATCCAAGTACAAGTAAACTGAAATGTAAAACTGGATACATGTCCAGTTACAAAATGATATAGTCTAATACATGACTACACTAAGTATCCCAAGCAGCTAAGCAAACTAGACGAGTCTCCCTGCAGGAACATCCTCGTATGGCAAAACCGGGTCCTCGGCAGTGACTCCATAATACGAATCACAGAGCAACTCCTCCTCAGTAAGTATACCTACAACGTTATCCTGTCAGGACGGGAGCAAGTACTAAATCTAGCAAACTAGCATATAAAACATGGAAATGAACATGAGAGGAATAACTGGAAAGCATGGCATCACACAGTCTATCATGGCAAGGACACATATGTCATAGAGACAGATGTATATGTAATGTTTAAAACTATAGCAGGTACGTGATCGGTCAATAGGTGTACAATGTACTGAGGCACATGTAAATAAAATGTACTTCCGTACAAGTGTAAAGGCGATATATGTACACACGTACAAATACAGCTTGGAGAGTAAGGCCTGCGGCGCAGTATCATATAAAATGTAACTTTGCTCGGTACTGAAGAGGGGGTATGATCACGTACTCTACTATCAGTTTCCCCATAACCCATATTCTAATCATGTGAGAGATACATCAAGACTGTTCTAAGCATGGTAGTAACTGAAAGTACAATATATAGAGATCTAACTTGCTACCCCAAGGATCAGCATTTAACATGGTGGGGTTTGCAGTTCATTTTATGTGACAATATGTAAAGTTCGTAGAAAGTACTTACCTCTAGCAAAGTAAAACAAGCTGCGATAAATGTGCTATGGATGCCTGGTAACTCGTCACTGTAGAAGTAAATACAATAACTTAGTTTTACACTAAGCTAAGACACTAGGACACTAATTTGTGAAACACGACTTGTGACTGGGCACCTAGACAAAATGATGACTTAGCATAGGAGACCAATGTAGGGTGACACACTATGTTAACTAACTTTCTAGGGTCTTTACACTAGTGAGGGATGGGGTTTAACACGACTAAAACTCCAAACAACACAAAAACTACAAGTCGTAATTAATCAATAAATAAATCAAAAGATCATTGTGTTCTAACAATTTTAGAGATAGACAAAAAACCTAGTTTTGCATAAACAAAGTACCAAAACGATCCTTGCTAACTATAGAAATTTATTATAATTTTTCTGGAATTTATTAACCAGTACAAATATTTTATAAAAATCAGTTTTCCTAAGTATACAAAAAGTGAGTTTTGGTTTCATATGCCAAACTAGGGGCAAAACAGCAAATTAAATACTACAAAAATTATACTAAATTAGCTAACTTAACATAGTATCTAAATACCATTTTTCCATAATTTTAGCAATACTTTAAGTACTTTTAGAAAATCAAAAACAGCAATGCACACAATAATTAATTATCTGCGTATTTTGTCCATGTATATAATTTGAACCAAAGTTCAAATACAGGACCCAAGGCCATGAATCAAGTCCAATATGACTTGTACAGGTCTTGAATGTGTGAAAACACATTTGAGCCCAAATACCCATGCTAGGCTTGGACACCAAATGGTTGCAGTAATTTAAATATACAAAAAATACTAGGTGATATGACTGCAAATAAATATTAATATTTTAATAAGGTAAAGTTTTACATAGTAACTATAAAAGTATGAACATTATTTTATATAAATAATTTACACTAAGCTAAGTAAAACACACATAGGAACTAATATATATATATATATATATATATATATATATATATATATATATATATATATATATATATATATATATATATATATATATAAATATAGGGATATTTATATATATAGAAAAATGCTCAACTATATATTATATATATATATATATACAAATATATGTATATATACATACATATAAGAAAATACTTATCTATATAACATATATATATATATATATACAAAATTAATGTATACATATATATATATAATAGTATATATATAATAATATATATACATAAGGAAATATATATACATAATATATATGTATACATAATACACATTATATATATACATACATAAAATAATGAAGTATTCATATATATATATATATATATATATATATATATATATATATATATATATATATATATATATATATATATATATATATATATATATATATAAACAGCACTATATACCTAAATATAGTATGTATAATAATACATATATACATATATACAAATATATGTATACATATATATATATATATATATATATATATATATATATATATATATATATATATATATATAATTATATATAAAAACAAAAAGAAAAAGAAAAAAAGAAAAGGAAAAGAAAAAGAAAAGAAACAGCAGCAGGGGGGGGGGCTCGAACTCGGGCTAACCGAGCGGGGGGGGGGGGGGGAGGGTTTTAGTTACTGCGCGCTGGCCAGTGGGCCAGTTGGCCCGATTGTTAGGAATAGGTTTGGGTTTATTTTATTTCGTTTTAGGTTAGGTTAATAATAAAAAATAAAATAAAATCTGTCCTGTGTCCTGACAGTTAGGGACACAGGAATTTACGTGTCCGAGTCGATTTTGACACGCACGACACAAGTTTTACGTGTCCAGTTCTACACTTGTGTTCGTCAGGACACGGCGAACATCATACGCCCAACACGAGACACGTACGACACGCACGACACTTGCCACTTACGTGTCCGGCGGTTGATGGGGGATTCGGGGTGTGGCGGGCGGAGGGACGTTCGGGACGGCGGCGCTCGGGTGGCGACGCGTTCGCCTTGGCCGGACGCGTCGAATGGTGGTGGTCGCGGCTGTCGAAGTCGACCGTGGAGGCTGGACGGGGAAGCTCGCCGGAGTTAGGGTTAGGGCTGGAGGTTTTTGGGGAAGACGGTGGCGTGGGCGGTCGTGGTGGGGTTTTAGGGTTAGGGTTTAGGTCGGAGGGGGAAGAGGGAGTTTTATAGGGGGTTTGAGGTCGGTGGGGTCAGCCGGATTCGACGGGGGCAGGGCGGCGAGTCGGTCGGGCAGCCGAGCGAGTCAACGGGGGTGGGTGAGTGAGCTGGAGGAGAGAGAGAGTTGGTCGGGGGGGGGGAGGGGGGTTTGGTAGATTTGCAGTAGGGTCCTTAGAAATTAGGAATTTACACAAATGAATTAACATAAATAAAATGCAAAATAATAATTGCATTTCCTAATTAAAAATAATTTCCTATTTACAAACTGATATACTAACAATTCTAATAATTGCAAAATACTATTAAAACAATTCAAAAAATTACAAAATAATATTTTTGTATTTAAAACTCATTTAAAATTCATTTAAAATTCTAGAAAATTCCTAAAATCATATTAAATTATTTTATGGCTAAAAATAACATTAAAAATTAATAAACACTAATTAAAATAAATTTGAAAATCAGGGACTTACAATACAAATTACTTTTGGTGTCTTTCTAGCCATCCTAGATATTTTCATAAGAAGCATTAAGTTACACCAAGATTTTCTCCCGCAGAGCGCACCGTGCGATATAAAAACTTACCGTCACTTTCCTTGTTAGTTGATAACAATTTATATCAAGTGTTTGATATGGAGGTCACTTGGCATTAACTAGCCATTTGGACATAGCCTGGCAATACGGGACCCTTGCAACGCAAGTAGCGAGTCCCGATGCAAGTCTCCGTCTTACCAACTGCCTATTACCCAGCTCGGCCATAACCTGTTTCTTCCTAGGCCGAGTCGGTCCCGTGGCCCCGGGTTGCCGCTCGAAGAAACCATCGCCCTTGTCGACAAGTTGTCCATGACCATGATAGGTTAACATGGTGTATTGAGGATACCGTTGGGGCTTGTTATGTAATCAATTCATTTACTTGTTCGTTTTGCAGGCCTAAATAATTCTATCTCTTTTCAACATAACTCATTCTTTTTCACTTCTAACATACATGACTTGTATTCTGCAAGCAATTCATTCAATTTTAATATCATTACCCGAGTTCTCATTTTGAAATAGAGGGTCGAGACGAAGGAGGTCAGCCACTCACTTTGAGTTTTTGCTTGAGGCGAGAGACTGGTTGGCTGTGCTAGACGTCGCCTATGCGATTACCTGAAATCGCACAAGCAACCGATTAGAACACTGTATTAGGCAAGAAATTCGATAGGAAATGCGAGTTCGAAATGTAAGCCATGAAAACCATCGAAAATATTCACGAAAACGCATTCAGAAAACCAAAGCCAAAACCAACGCAAGCGGCGTGAAAAGCAGAACAACGTGAGGTCTCTCCCGACTCAGCCGCAGAGTCAATCCTCGAGGCGCTACCCGCTGAATATGGGACTTGGTTCCGAAGAAGCCATTCCATAACGTGGAATGGATCTTAATTCAACCGTTTCCGTTAGATCGATTCGATCGATCCCGACCTATCGGTCCCGACCGAGTCGATAGCGACAGTGTTCCTTTCTCGCGCACCCCGTGGACGGACAACGGGACACGATGTAGGGACGGGGCACTACAGCAGGGGACAGTGGTGGTGGTGTTTGTGATGATGATGGTGGTGGTGACGGTGATTGTGAAGGTGGTGGTAGTGGTGGTGGTGGTGGTGGTGGTGGTGATGAACGCGGCAGCGGCGGGGAGGGTTTGGATTTGACAAAAGACAAGGGTATTTTCGTTATAAATTATCGGTCAAATCCTGTTGACCGTCAAAACTGACATTTTTCGTCAGATGTGGGATTACTTATACATTAAGCAAACAATGTGGGGTGCACCGTATAAATAGGTAAACTAAGTGGGGTGCCACTCAATTTTTTTTCTATATTTTTTCATAAATTTTCATATAGGATAATAAATTACAATAAGATAATAAGTTTTAGTAAATTCAAAAAAAAAAAAAAAAAAATGGACATTGGTGTTGACTCATGTCACCATTGTACATGCACACGTCGCCAATAGCTTTGATCCGTGCGTGCGCTACATCTTCTTGCATCAAACATGCATGCATTTAAATTTGAAAGTGTGGATGCAATTGGTTCATGCATTAATATATATTGTGCATTGCTAAACCAACTATATTTTAAATGAAGACGTATGCATATGGTTTATAACAGAATTATGCGTTTATGCACATCATAACTCCATCGACAAATGGTGTTAAAATAGCGTTACAATTTTTTTAAACACCCGACGGTTTTGAGATTTGTTTGTCATTAAAATAAATTATTAAAATCGTCATTGCTATTAAGTAATATGAGTGCATGTATTGGCCCTTGTTAGGAATTCGGCAAACGAAAAAAATTCGGAACGATAAAAGTACGAGTATAAATCGGCACAATATAAGTAAAATACGGTCAAAAATTCGTCTAACGAAAAATATTCGGATCAAATTTAATTTGTGTTTAGTACGTTTCATATGAACCAGTTCGACACTAAAAATTCGGCATATATATAGGGCCCATCCACCTCTACTCCTTCATAAACAAGGGTTCAGTGTGAGAATAAGAAGATGTTGGATGATGGAATTGTGCCAGTCTTAATATCTAATGACAGCAAGAGTCAAGAAAGTCAAGACTGTTGGGTTTCTTGGTCATATTTTTTTGGCCAATTTTTTTTAAAAATTCATACTGTACGCGTTTAAAACGCCACAGGCTTAAAATTCGCATACAAATCCGAATTTTTTTAAAAGTACGTAAGTATTATACGTTTATGTAAGATACGAAAAAATTTGCGTATAATACGCGTTTTATTCGGGTGATTGCTAACAAGGGTATGGGCTATACATTATTTTTTTTAAAAATTTTCTCAATCATTTTATCTTCTTTGTAATTTAATTATATTATATTATCCTATAGGAAAATTTTTGTATTAATTTACCACCACCACACACACAGATACACAAATGTTTTAGGAGTGCATATTAAAACTAAGTACATAATATCATCTAAATATATATCAAAAATACTAATTTAATTTTTTAATAGATTTATGCACGTGTGTTATTTGTAAAAAGGAAATTTTAACTTTTTATCCCACTTGTTAATATGAATTTGTACTTACATCCCACTTTTTAATTTTATTATACTTACATCCCACTTTTTGTCACAAATAATATTGTTTTGTCACGAAAAAATATTTTTAGTGATAAAAAATGAAATATAAGTCTAAAAAACTAAAAAATGGAATATAAGTACAAATTTATATTAATAAGTGGGATGAAAGTCAAAAAAATCCCTTAGGGATGTATTTGGGTTTAAACGGGTCGGGTGATAATATAGGTCTCCAACACCAGGTTGTTAGGTTTCGACCCGATAATCCATTTACTATATAAATTCTCTGCAGAAGAGGGAAGGAGTGGAAATAAAGATGCGGGTTTTCGTGTCGACCTCTCCAGCCGCCGCCACCGCCACCGCCACCGCCACCGCCGCCGCCGCCGCCGCCACCAACAAAGCTTCCTGTCACCTCAACCTCTCCTCTCACCGGCGGTTCCGTCACGGCCCACGATCAGTAAGTAGTCCTCTCCTCCACTCCCCGTAGCTTTCTCGTTCCGGTCATCGCCGGTAAGCTTATCCTCCCTCCTGCAGGAAAGCGTTTCTTTGGCATCCGCCCTCTCGCGGTTCGATTCTAGGGTTAGGTTATCGATCAGGGCCATGGCGGAGGTTGAGACCCAGAAGCCAAAATCTCATCTTGCTGCCGGTACCGATTTATTGTTGTTTTGGAATAAAGTTTATTTTTTTACGGTTTATTCATTTGCTTCCCAGTTGGAATCAATATATTTCACCATTTTGTTCGTTAATTTGAGATAAAGTTGTAATTTTTAACTACTTTATTCCGAAAGAGTGGGATTTTTTTTTTTTAATTTAAATTTTGTTGGCTATTTTAGTGGATTTTAGTATGCTCAAAGTGATTATATAAGATGGAAGTGAACTTAGTAAAAGATGGAAGTAGTGATATGTATTTGGCATGCCATTGCACTGTTTGATTAATTTTCTCGGTTATGCTACGAATGTAAGTGACCATCTTAATATTAATATTGTGTATTTTTTTGAAGTCCATAGGTGAACAATCTTTGAATTTTGTATTCGGCTACATGTCCAATTCTACAGAAATAATTTGTAGTACCAGCTAACCCGTTTCTATATTTTAGCTAAATTCTTAAACATCATAGCCCCCCCCTTCTAATTATGCCCCGCCTTGTGAAAATTAAAACTAAGGGGAGGTTATCGTCATTCGTTTGGTTTCATGTTTCATAGCACATTGGATGATCCAGGAATTCTTAATACTTTTGAAAGGATTTGTTTCCATGGTTGTCAAAGCAATTTGATGCTAGCTTGTGATTAAACCAAGGTAGTCAAAGGCGCAAGAGGCACACTCGAGGCTTAAAAGGGTCCATATCGTCTGAGGCGCAAGGCGCACTTAAGACGTGCGTTCGAATGAAGCGAGACGAAAAAATAAAAAATAAAAATATACATAAAAAATAGTAATGCAAAAAAATAAAACCAAATAACATATTAAAAGTTAAAACCAACAAAAACAAGAAACAAAACTAACAATTGTATTCTTCCTACCACAGTTTTAGTAAATTTTTGTTTTTTTCAGTTCAATTGTAACCAACTTTGGCAACTGTGGAAAGGCTACATCCCTCCCACTTGTATGAGACAATGGCCATCTTCCTGCCTCAATTTTTTTTTGTATAATATATATATAAAAGAACAAAAAAACAAAACTCATAAGGCGCGTCTAGGCACGCATTTTCTTGGTCGTGCCTTACAGAAAGGCCACCTTTGGTGTGCCCGGAGAAAAGCGCGTCACCTAATGAGGTGCGAGGCGCAACTGCTACACCTTTGTGCGAGGCGCGTCTTTGACTACCATGGATTACACTCATTTTGTTTGAAGCAATTTTGAATTTATATGCATAAATGTAAAATAACTGCCGATATCTTCCATTGTAAAGGTATCTTGGGCACATCGTTGCTTGTTGACAAAAACAGATGCCACTATCAAATGTCCTTTTTTTTTATCATGCATACATTAGCAAAATGTAACTGGGTTCAATAATTTTTTTTCCTCCCATATGGGATGTTGACATGAGTATATACTGCCACTGTATCATCAGAGTAAAGTTCTCTGACGTGCACACTTGGGCTAATAGTAGCTGTTTCTTTTCATTTGTTGTAGATAGAAAACATATTGTCTCACTGTTCACATTATAAATCATTCAATTGGAGTTGTTTAGATTATATTTCAGTAACTTTTCTTTGTTTTGTCAATAACGTGAATATGCTTTATTCGTAGGTTGCAAGCAAGCACTGATATCATTGTCAGACAAGCAGGATTTAGCTTTCCTTGGAAATGGGCTTCAAAGCTTAGGGTGGGTTAAACTTTCCGTGGTCCTTCGTGTCTGTATCTTGATTTCCGATTGTTGAAGTTTTTAATCTATCATCTCTACTACTTTATTTTTAATCCGTAGCCTCGAACAAGGCAACTGGATAGACTCCGTTCTTGCCTCTAGCTTTGTGTAAATTTTTGGCATCAAGAATGTTATTCTGTTGAAAGCTGTGAATGTCCACCTGGACTGATGATATAAAATATGTTTTTGACAAACCGTTTTGACTTTCTTTCATTCTCAACGTGTAAGTGTTTTCTTTGGGCCACGAGCTTTCTTGTTGCTGCTGTAACATCATACCAGATTGCTCAGCAATGTATCCTTATAGGTTTAGATGAACATTCATTTTTTTAAAGTAGATGTATTGAAGTTATGATTATTTTAGTTGAAATTCTCCAAATTAATGTTGTTCCAACTAAACTAGGAGTTTAGTGGTTACAAGAAGCAGTTTTTTCCCGAAAAGGTTACCAGAATCAGTTACTTGTTACAAGAGCAGGCCTGCTTCAGACTTGTTTAATTCTCTATTAAAGCACATACTCTCTTTTGAATTTTTTTAGTCCTATGAGCCTCCTTTTGTTAATTGGAACAAGAAATCAATATAGGAACTGAATAGTTATGACAACACATATACAATATCACGACATGAACCTGTGGAACACTCGCGACAAGAACCCATGGAACTTTTCTCAACCTCATTAGGAATCAACATTTGAAATTGATTACAGATGAGTCTATGCAAGATCATGAACGCAAAAAAGCTGCAGAGTGCATTATAACTTTCTGAGAGAGCGGTAGCTGAGCATCTTAGCAAGAAAGAGAAAGCTCATTACCGTAGCCTGCCAGTAGGCGATAACTAAATGACAACTGATCTAATTGTAAATTTACTGGAGAGTACTTTGAACCTTTGCTATCTTCTGTGTTGTTTCCTAAAATCGTGAGAAACGTCCAGCCTCAACACATTGTTTTGTTTTCTGTAACGTTTGTCATTAGCACTCATTGCAAACTCATCGAGGATTCAATAATTTCACTCTATTGGAAGTTTGGAAATTGGAACATTCTTTTTTGTTAATTAACTATGTTATAACAGTACAAGTTTCACAATTTTGCAGTTATTCTATTGTTTCAACTGGTGGAACAGCATCTGCTTTAGAAAATGCTGGAGTCTCAGTAACCAAAGTTGAAGAAATTACCCATTTCCCTGAAATGGTAAGTATATTATTGTCTTAATTCCATTTCTTAGCCTAATGCTGCTTTAACAACCACCAAGAACATTAACTTCAAAGACTAACATGGTTTATGAGCTGTGTCTGTAGATATAAATTTGAGTTTGCAATGGGTCTTAATAGGATATTTACCTTGGTTTTTGTATATTTGCACATTGTTGCATCTTCGTGGAATTAGCTATACTTTATGTAATATCTTGGTCCTTGGATGATTACTCTTTTATAGCAATGCTTTGGTTATTGTTCCTTAGGTCCTACAATTATGATAACATGGGAATAATTTTTTCTTGCTAATAAAAGTTAGGAAAATAAAACAAACCTTCTATGAATTATGAAGTTATAAGTAAAAGATATACTGTTTGTGTATCTTGCAGCTTGATGGCAGGGTAAAAACTTTGCATCCTAGCATACATGGTGGAATTCTTGCTAGAAGAGATCATGAACACCATATGGAAGCCTTAAATAAGCATGGAATTGGTGAGTTTCTGGACTCCAGTGTTCACCATTAGAGAAATTACGAAACTGAATCTTCAGATGTAGTTTGTCTTGTTATGACAACAGTTATCATTACATCTTTACTGTTGAATATCTTGACATATGTGGTGTTGTCTCAATAGTTTAATTGTTGTACAGGAACTTTCGATGTAGTGGTGGTGAACTTGTATCCTTTTTATCAAAAAGTTTCCTCTAGTAGTGGAATTACATTTGAAGATGGCATCGAGAATATTGACATTGGGCCCTACCTTAATCAGAGCTGCTGCAAAGGTAATAGCTGAAAGCAGTAGTTGTATTAGTAAATTATCCACTTAAGTTACACTGACAATGTCGTATTAGAACAGAATCACAAAGATGTTTTAGTCGTGGTGGATCACAATGACTATCCTGCCCTCTTGGAATTTCTGAAAGGAAATCAAGATAATCAGCAGTTCCGCAAGGAGATGGCCTGGAAGGCGTTTCAGCATGTTGCTTCCTATGATTCAGCAGTTTCTGAGTGGTTATGGAAGCAATCAATGGGAGGTAACTTTTTTCTTTGCTTATGTAATTAACTAATTATAGCTTATGCTACTTGGTTGTATGAGCTTAGACTGCATGACTGAGATCATAGGTCCACCTACCTACCAAAATGCTTTTTTGGTTTTTGGGAAGGCCCTCTCTTGTCTTGCCATAATCACCTTCTCTAGGAGTTTGTGCCACCATTGAAGGTTGATGTCAGGTCAACAGCCCGTCATAGAAAACTATGTCGATTTTTATGGAGCTTTCTTTGCTCCATAGCTGACTCTTTCTGATGGGAGAAGGCTTGGATAATCATGATGAATAATTTAGGGATATATGCTGACCCACTAGCATGAATTTTTTGTAGGGGATAAATTTCCTCCAAGCTTAACAGTGCCGCTCTCTCTGAAATCTACACTAAGATATGGTGAAAATCCTCATCAAAAGGCTGCATTTTACGGTGACAAAAGTCTTTCTGCTGTGAATTCTGGTGGTATTGCAACTGCTATTCAGCACCATGGGAAGGTAAAAAGCAAATGAAAACCAATTAGGCTTCTTGATGCTTGTTTATAACTGATACTCAGCTTATACATATTTTGCATATTTTCTTGATGCTTGTTTATATTAACTTCTGTTGCCTTCCCAGAGTGAGGCATAGATGGGAACCTTCATATTGTATTTATGATACAAAAAGTAGCAAATAATCCGTCGTCGTTGTTTTGTATTATCATCTTGCAAGTCTCTAGAGAGAGTAGTTTACAGAATGCAAAATCTGTACGGTTATTGTTCAGGTGACACTTAAACTAGTCGAGACGTGATAGAACAAAAGGACACAACGGTAATTGACCAGTTTTTGGATAGAGAAAGGTAGATATTCCTTAAGGGGGTTGTATAAATGTAGCCTTTATTAAAATACAGTTGCAGATGGTACCCAATTTACAACTCTGTTTTCATTTACCAACTCTGTTTTCATGTCGTAATTTATTAGCTCCCAACCATATATTAGTAGACCTTCTAGATCTTTTGAACCTAATAGTAATACCCATGGCTCTGTTCCAAAATAGTGGCAAGTGTTAAGGCTGTGTTTGATTGGGCTTTTTTTCCATGGAAAATATTTCCATCCCAAATTTTCCACCAATTGTAGTGTTTGATAGCTTATATTTTCCAGGGAATTATTTTCCAAAAAACTATCATTTTCCATATTTTCATCTAAAATGGTGGAAAATAACTTGTCCAACCCATAGGAAAATATCATTTTCCATGGAAAATAACTATTTTCCGTGGAAAATAACGGCAATCAAACACCCAAATTAAGTTTTCCGTGAAATTTTTTTAAAATTCCATGGAATTTTTTTCCTAGAAAAATAATTCCATGGAATTAATTTATTTTCCACATATTTTCCACCTTGCAATCAAACACACCCTAAGTGATACTAGGATCAGACAAGGGATTAAATTTATCTTACAAGAGGAAAAGAGAGATCTAAATTGCAGGATTTATCATAAATTCTTCACATTGAGGTGCCACCAATGGATGCCTATACTGGCATCCTTAGGTCTAAGCTCAGTTTGTGTGCGCCCACGAATATTGGATAGGAAGCACATGCATGTCAAAGTAACTGTCTTCTCCATATCGAACATGATATGGACATGCCAAAGTCTGTCTCCTCCGTGTGGCTCCAGACTTCATGGTTCCAGACTTCATGATCGATTTTCTGCGTAGTCGGTCTGTTCGGTTTAAATAGGTTCTGTTGACAGTCTGGGTTGTTGGCAATTTCTGGTTATCTTATCCTTCTTCCTCAACTCCAAGGAATAAGATATCTATCACTTGGTCATCCTCGTAATCTCACAACTTGAGGTAGTGGCATATTCTGGAACTTATCAAAGAATCAAAAAGGGGTTAGAGTTGCATGCAAATAAGTGAGGAAAACATTTCCTTCAATATCTGATGTTATGACAGTCTTGGGTTGTTGGCAATTTCTGGTTATCTTATCCTTCTTCCTCAACTCCAAGGAATAAGATATCTATCTCTTGGTCATCCTCGTAATCTCACAACTTGAGGTAGTGGCATATTCTGGAACTTATCAAAGAATCAAAAAGGGGTTAGAGTTGCATGCAAATAAGTGAGGAAAACATTTCCTTCAATATCTGATGTTATGAAAATGGGAATAAACTTCAGCAGTGTTTAGCTTGGACTCCTAAATAGCAGCTTTTCTGAAGGCAGACTTCACGCATACATGAAAGTTTACTACATAAAGTACGATTGCTAGAGGATAAAAAAAAGTTTATGATCACGATTCGAGATGCTTGAGTGTCTTTCTTATTTGCAGAGTGTCTTGTGTTGTCACATTAAGGTATACATACATAAAGCTATGTTTGTCATAATAGATTAAACAATAAAGTTGTAAAGTACAAAGTCAGTGTAATACTCCTTTAATTTCCCTAATGTTTTTGTTTCGTATATAATCAGGCTATGATGGATCTACAATTTTCATCTATAACGTGATTTTTGGCTTTGTTTGCTAATTTATTTAGCTTGTGGTTTGGACAGGAAATGTCATACAATAATTATTTAGATGCCGATGCTGCTTGGAACTGTGTATCAGAATTCAAGAGCCCTACATGTGTGATTGTGAAGCACACAAATCCATGCGGTGTAGCATCTAGGCAAGATATTCTTGAGGCATATAGATTGGCTGTAAAAGCTGATCCTGTCAGTGCTTTTGGTGGCATAGTTGCGTTCAACACGACAATAGATGAGGTAAGAGTTGTAGAAGATGAGTTCCTCATCAATATAGTTCTGATCTGCTGAAATCATTTACCAAGGAAAAAAGTCACTCGTGGTTCATTATAAATAAAAAAAATTGGGACTAAATTTCATAGGATATTGCAAAGAAATCCGGGAGTTTAGAAGTCCGACAGATGGCGAGACAAGAATGTTCTATGAGATAGTTGTGGCACCAGGTTATACAGAAAAAGGTCTTGAAGTCCTTCGAGGAAAGTCAAAGACTTTGAGAATCCTTGAAGCTAAGAAGACTCAGAAAGGAACGCTATCGCTAAGACAAGTGGGAGGTGGTTGGTTGGCTCAGGACTCTGACGATCTCACTCCAGAAGACATCAAATTCAATGTTATGTCAGAGAAGGTTCCCCAAGAGAAAGAACTTCAGGATGCAGAGTTTGCCTGGCTGTGTGTGAAGCATGTCAAGAGTAACGCCATAGTAATAGCCAAGGTGAGTACTTTCCCGCTTGAGTGTACGTTTGTTATTGTTACCGACAAGATTCTAACTTGACCATTTTCGTTAAACTTTAAATTATTGTATTATTTTGATGGGAATTTGTACATAAAAACTACAAAATTATGGAAATTATGGCTTCTCTTCATTATGATCCCACAACACTCCCACTAGAAACATACTATATATTTTGCAGGATAACTGCATGTTGGGAATGGGAAGTGGGCAACCAAATAGGTTGGAGAGCTTGAGAATAGCTTTCAGGAAAGCTGGAGAAGAAGCAAAAGGAGCTGCTTTGGCTAGTGATGCCTTTTTCCCATTTGGTAAGTGATGTTTCTTCCAACTTGTGTAACCGCCTATGCTTTAGAGAGAAAGAAGCATCCAATGACTGGACCCAAAATTCAAAAGCCGGGTTCTCAACCAGGGAATTGAACTACTGGAAAACCCAGCTCATTGATGATCTTGATCATCTCCTCTCAAATTCTCTCGTATACGACAAATATCACATTACTGTTTAATGTGTGTGATTCTAGATTTAAGCCATAGCTTTTAGGTTGTCGTAAGTTTTGGACTTTTGGGCCCAGCTCTCGTACACAACTCAAGAGAGACCACCAATGTTCTATATACTATGTTGCATAAACACGATACAACATGACACGGACAGATATTTTGGTCTGTCCTACTTTATTTTTGCTGTGTCCCCGTTGTCCATGGTTCCTATAGCCTATATATCATGTGTCAATGATAGTTTTATGAGCTTAATTGCATCCAGTTCCTTCTGCATTGTAAGAGCATCCTTAGTAAGGCTCATCCTCGGACCCAATTTCTACACTCAGAATTTTGAAGCTTGTTTTGTAAAATAGTAAGTTCCATTCCTAGTTCCAATTTCTACAATTTCAGTCCCATCCCATCCATAGCTGCTAAGGGTTGAGGCATCCAATTTCTAAATTCTAGATTGTATGAACTCATTTTGTAGAATAGTAAGTCCCAGTTTGGAGCCCAACTTTCTATATTTTAGATTTTACATTATTTTTTTTCGCATTAATTTTTGACCACACTATCTTTGGGACTGGAACTCACTTTATCATTTCCTACTATTCTCATATAAATCCAACCTATTCTACATTTACTTATTTTTTTGAAAATATGAAATATATGATCTCTTCTATTATTTCTCCTATTGTTCTCTCCACCGTACTTTCGCATCTAACATTGTTCGTTATCATCACTAGCCTGGAAGGATGCTGTGGAAGAGGCATGCCAGAATGGCATCGGAGTTATTGCGGAACCAGGCGGGAGTATCAGGGACGGGGACGCGGTAGACTGTTGCAACAAGTACGGCGTGTCCCTCGTCTTCACCAATGTTAGACACTTCAGGCATTGACGGGGGAGGCGTGACAATGTCAGTGACTGAGCTTGAGAGTAGCATGCAGATTCTGAGTTTGAAAGTTTTGCTGATTGAAAATATATGGTGCTATCAACCATAGAAAAGACATAATAATAAATATGAGCTCCATTTGTATGTTCTTTTCTAGCATTGATGTAACTGTTCTTGTTGGTTGCTCAAAGTTTCACAATAGTTACATATTTTTAATTGATATGTAAAATCAGACATAATCTGATGGAGACAATGATCCGAGATTTGCGGGAAATTTCTATGTATCTTGTGTATTTTGAAATTTAATATGAACTTACAATAGGATTATGGCACGTGGACAGATTTTTCTACTTAGGCTCTCAACTTTTTTGAGCATCACACGCACCACTTGGAAAAATTAAAAATTATTCAGTAGGCCGGGTTCACCACACATGGTAGTGGTGAATAATGAGCTGGGCCAATGATATAATATAATAACACATGGTTAATGTTTTATTCCTCTAATTCAATATTTTATAAATAAAATATTATAAATGTGTTATTATATATACCATCATGTTTTGCATGATCAAAAATTACAAATGGACTTGAAATTGAATTATGATTGTCAGCAACACACTATCCGTGAAAGCAAAGAGAACATACTAAACGTGGCTTTGTTTGGTTCGCAGAATCATGAGGTTGGAAAAGTAAAGTCGTTACTTTTCTATGTTTGGATGTCAAAGAAATTGAGAAGGAAATGAAAGATTTCCAATGGAAAGGAAATTAGTAATGAAAATGGTTCCATCAATCCAAGCAAGGAGTATTCACTTTTCCTTCTAATTTTTTTGGCATTTTCAAATACCGGAAAAAAATCGATTAAAATTGTAATTTTTGAAAGAAAAAAAAATACCAAAGAATTGATTTTTTTTTTCCTTTCTTTCCGCGAACCAAAGGAGGCCGATTGTTCAGTACATACTGAGATGAAAGCTAATATACAAAATTGTTTAAGTTCCATTTAGAATTCAAGACTGACAAACTTAAAATTATAATTTAGTTATCGAAATTTTTCCATATTTCTGTTCCAGAAACATGATAATTGATGAATACTCGGAACTATTATTCTTTGTAACTTAAATTCAGGGTATTTCTGATATTCTAAGGATCGGGCCATTTCGGACATTGTAAGGGCCTTATATAAATACTGAAAATAGTTTTTTTTAACCACTCCCAAAAAGAATTTTTTTGATATTTTAAGGATCATGCTACTATGTTACTACAGTTTCTAAAAATAGGAAAACATAAATCTAAAAATGGAGATTTTATATTACTAATATACAGAGGCTCTTTCGGTTTTTGGGAGACTATGCGATCTCATAGTTTGTACATGATCAGAAACGAAAAATTCATGAACTTTGATATATCTTGACTCGGAAGCGTGTGTACTGGCTTCGTTGGTGTGCGATGCGATTCTCGTAAATTAAGATCAGTCAAAAAAGTTTTTTTTTTTTTTTTTTAATTTGCAAATTAAGTTGCTTCGCACCATACATGTTGCATATGCCTGGAAAGAGACAAAGTGAGCTGCGTGCATCATGTGAACGTACGTTTTCAACGAAAGATTTCATAAAATAATGTGATTTACGTATTAATCGTAATTCGCCATGTTTCCAGGACTAACGAAGACGTCTTGGTATGAGAGAAATAGTATTGAAAATGCGTCCCTAGCCAATTTTTTCCATTTATTCTTCTTAGTCTTAATTTTTCTATGCCTTAGTTTGGAATCCAATATTCTCTGATCATACAATAATCTTTGATTCTTCAAAGTTCACACTATACATACACGCACCACTTTTAATAAGAAAAACAAACAAAAAAGAGGATTCTCCAACCATACCCATATAATTAATACATACTTGTATAAATTACCTAGCTACAACATGACCACCTTCATTTTTAACTTTCACAAAATAATTAACTGACCCCATTTTATACATACCCATATAATTAACTGCCACTTGATTGAGTCTTCACCATGAAGATGAGGAGAGCTGACCCCATTTTGCCACTGTTCCTTTTGATCATTTTGGCTTCATGTGACTTACCAAACTCTTTCTTTTCCACTATTCGCTACAAAAACTTTGTGACTTAAAATTGGATATTGTCATTGCTCTATATGTGTTGGGATGACAATTTTTTTGTCGCTATTTATTTTGTTGCGAAGGATGGAGCGCAATAGAAGAACATAAGTTCTAAGAATGAATTGGTATATATGTGTGTTTTTGTCGTTCTTTTATCACTGTCACTATCTAAATTGCGAGTCATGTCGGGAACAATTTTGAGAGAATGCAATGGGTGCGACCGCACTAGACATCCCAAATTTATA
This sequence comes from Iris pallida, assembly GCA_029216955.1. Classification (NCBI taxonomy): domain Eukaryota; kingdom Viridiplantae; phylum Streptophyta; class Magnoliopsida; order Asparagales; family Iridaceae; genus Iris; species Iris pallida. The sequence continues at coordinate 3,375,672 of JANAVB010007198.1, forward strand.
GGCCTCCAAAATCTTTTGTGTATATGTTATATAGTTTACATTTATTTATATATAACTACATACAGAAAATGAGTTCTTGGAATATATTGATTGTAAATGATTGATTGATGATTTTGTAGCTACGAATGCTAGAAGATCGTTCTTAATGTGAAGATGACGAAAGATGTTTGTTTGTTTAGCTTTATATCTCTTTTAGTCGAATATTAATACAATCAAAAAATATTGTAGTTTAATATTTTTTCCTAGTTGATGTTAATTTTGGATAATTTATTTAAAAACAAATTATTAGAAAAAAATTGTATGAGAATAAGCCTCTACTTATTTGCCGCACCGGACTTAATCGGTTCTTGATGAATCTCAGCTTTGGGCCTGAGTCCCGTACTAGTGTTATAATCCCTTCATGTTCTTAATTAGTATTGTCACTATTAATCCTAAACAAATAATGAGTCCTTTTTTCCCCTCTCTTTATTACATCTAGTGTTCAAATTCCGTATATATTGACGAATTTGAGTTAAGAGTACTCCCTTGTCTAAGTAAGCTAATTACACCAAGTATTTTTTTTTACTAAATTAACTATTGAATTGGCTATCGCGACAAATTTAGTTATACTTGATGACTTGTTACAGGAGTAGCTGTTTCGATGGCTATGATATGTGAGGAACAGAGTGCAGGGTTCAAAGGTCCGTGCCTGAACGACACAAACTGTGCTCAAGTTTGCATAGCCGAGGGGTGGCGGGCTGGTCACTGCGAGGGGCTTCGCATGCGTTGCATGTGTCAGAAGCATTGCTAATTATCGTCTTCGTGTCAGACACTATGTGCCCTTCCATTGTATCTGATCTTGGTGTGGGTAGTGTGTGCTTGAACTATTCCAGAATATGAATAAAGAGTTGTGTTAGGTTTATGAAGAATTGTTGCAAGGTTAAAATCTCCATTTATGAAGTCGAGGTTAAAATCTCCATTTATGAAGTTTTATGTATGTATGTTAGTACCGGACTATGTTCATGAATATAAATAAGGGCGCAAAAAAAATAATGAAGAAGAAAGGAAATATGTAAATTCACAAAATATAATTTGCTAAAACTGACATGCATGAATGCCCATTCATCCAAAAGATAAGATGTTGCACTTGCGGCAAAAATATAATGTAAAGATTTGCGAAGATAATACGAATGAGTGCTACATACATACATATGCAGTACTCAGTAAAAATTTCACTGCCTAAATTAAGTATTGGTAGATGACAGTATGTGCCACATGTGGGTTCTAAGAGCTACATATGTACATTTGGCAATTGGAGGGAAGATTGGTAGAATTTACCCTTACGTTACCATCCATATATGTTGCACATACACGAAAAATGGTATCCGTATCCATATCGTGTGTATACCCATATCCGTGTCCCTATTTGTGAAACATAAGTGACTATATTGTACTTACCTGAAAATATTATTATCCCGTATCGGTTTCGTGTCGTTACCATATCCGTGTCCGTATTCGTGCAACAGAGGTAATAGGTTACGAATTGAAATATTTCTGTAAAGGCATTTGAAGCCACATGGATCCTTGTTGCCTTTTCTCAGAATAAGAATTCGGCAGGACTAGCTACATCATATCACTTTGTAGTTTGTACAGTTCTACTTTCACTTCATTTTGGTTATTCTTATTTTCAGGATTGTAAAAAGTCTCAAAGAGTTCATCCTCTTCCCTAGTTGACCTTATAAACCATACATTCATGAAAAAATGATATTAAAACAAGTGAATTTATGCACAATATAAAGTGTGCTACTCTCAATAACTGCAATATAAAGTTAAAAAGGCTGTTGGCGGTTGGCGATGGGCTGTTGTGCGGATGAGCGTTGTTGGCGGTTATTAGGCTGTTGGCGACGGGCTGTTGCGCGGATGAGCGCTATTAGCGGTTAATTAGGCTAATTTATTTCTTTTTTATTCATTGTTTCGTTTATCGTTCAGATAAAATATGCCTATAACTATCTCACACTAAGTCAGAATTAGATTTAAGCGGTTGTCGAAATATTGAGTCAATTGTTCAGATCCATTTTTTTGTGGGATTTGAATTTAATTCAGTTATATCTTTGCATTATTCGCTCCTATCTTTTAGCAATTAGTTGGTGGTCAGTATTAGGGGGGTTTCCACCCAACTCTATAAATACTCTCTTCGTTCCTTCTTTGAGAACTTACTTCAAAATTGAGAGACGAAGAGAGTTGTGTGGTCGCTGCCTTCAGAATCCAAAGAAATTCGTTGGTTTCTGGGAGCAGATCACGGTAGGACGAATCGTGCTTTAAGCAACGGTGATCTTCATCACCCAACATAGTTGCCTTTCTCCCTTCCTTCTTTCATTTTCTTCTCTGAGTGGCTTAAGGAAATTAGAAGCGCAAATTTATTTGCAAGAGGTCTCCAAAATCCTACAAAGTCAGAACAGAGAGCAAATTTATTTGCAAGAGATATCTGCATCTGACAGTTGCTATATCAGAATAGTGAGCAAAATTTATTTTGAAAGAGGTCTCTTAAATTTCGATCATTCTTCCATCTAGATCTGTTTCGAGAATAAGAAATAAGATCCATTTAAAATTCAAGATTGACCAAGTAAAAAATTATAATTTAGTTAATGAAATTTTTCCATATTTCTGTTCCAGAATCATGATTAGGGATGGCAACGGAACGGGTAGGGGCCGAGAATAATACCCTCCATCCCCGTTTTCGAGTAGGATTCGAATTCCCATCTCTGGTAGGGTTTAGGTTTTTTTATCCCTATATTCTCATCCCCATTTAACAATGCACTCTCCGTACCCACCCCTAAAAAAATTCAATCCAAAAAAAAGTTACAAGACATGTTAATAAAACATGATATATATATATATATATATATTTTTAATAAAACATGATATATATATATATATATATATATATATATATATATATATATATATATATATATATATATATATATATATATATATATATATAATAGTGTGTGTGTGTGTCTATATTAGACACACACACACACACACACTATTAGATAGATTATGAACTCATACAAATGGGTTGCACATATGACTATAAATAATCGAGGTCGAAGATTTACCGGGACGGGGAATACCATACCCATATTCGGCCCTAAACATGACTAGAGAATTTTTTAATCCTTATTTTTGTCCCCATCTCCGTTTCTAAATCCCCAAACCCGTCCCTGTTGGGGAAAGAAAGACGGGGGCCCGTCGGATTCGGGAGAAATTGTCATTCCTAATCATGATAATTGATAAATACTCGGAACTATTATTCTTTGTAACTTAAAATCAGGTGTTTCTGATATTCTAAGGATCGGTCCATTTCGGATATTATAAGGATCTTATACAACCAAAAATAATCTTTTTTAACCCCTCCTAATTTATTTATTTTGATGTTTTAAGGGTCATGTTACTATGTTACTATAGTTTCTAAAAGTAGGAAGACCTAATCTAAAATTGGAGATTTTATATTACTAATATACAAAGGCCCTTTCGATTTTGGGGCTCTGTGGGATCTCACAGTTTGTACATGATCAGAAACGAAAACTTCATGAATTTTGATATACCTTGTCTCGGAAGCGTGTGTACTGGCTTCGTTGGTGTGCGATGCGATTCTCGTAAATTAAGATCAGTCAAAAAAAGTTTTTTTTTAATTTGCAAATTAAGTTGCTTCACACCATACATGTTGCATATGCTTGGAAAGAGACAAAGTGAGCTGCGTGCATCATGTGAACGTACGTTTTCAACGAAAGATTTCATAAAATATTGTAATTTACGTATTAATCGTAATTCGCCATTCCAGGACTAACGAAGACGACTTGGTATGAGAGAAATAGTATTGAAAATGCGTCCCTAGCCTATTTTTTTTTTTCCATTTATTCTTCTTAGTCTTAATTTTTCTATGCCTTAGTTTGGAATCCAATATTCTCTGATCATATAATAATCTTTGATTCTTCAAAGTTCACATTATACATACACGCACCACTTCTAATAAGAAAACAAACAAAAATCTTTGATTCTTCAAAGTTCACATTATACAATAATCTTTGATTCTTCAAAGTTCACATTATACATACACGCACCACTTCTAATAAGAAAACAAACAAAAAAAGAGGATTCTCCAACCATACCCATATAATTAATACATACTTGTATAAATTGCCTACAACATGACCACCTTCATTTTTAACTTTCATATAAAAATATTTACATATTGTACTGCTACTTGATTGAGTCTTCACCATGAAGATGATGAGGAGAGCTGACCCCATTTTGCCATTGCTCCTTTTCATCATTTTGGCTTCAGGTGACTTACCAAACTCTTTATTTTCCAAAAAAAACTTTGTCACTTAAAATTGGATTTTGTCATTGCTCTATATGTGTTGGGATGACAATTTTTTCATCGCTATTTATATTGTTGCAAAGGATGGAGCACAATAGAAAACATAAGATCTAGAATGAATTGGTATATATGTGTGTTTTTGTCTTTTTTTTTATCACCGTCACTAGCTAAATTGCAAGTCATGCCAGGAATGCAATGGGTGCGACCGCACTAGACATCCCGAATTTATAGGCCTCCAAAAAAATTATGTGTATATGTTATATATTTTACATTTATTTATATATAGAAAATGAGTTATTGGAATATATTGATTGTAAATGATTCATTGATGATTTTGTAGCTATGAATGCCAGAAGATCGTTCTTAATGTGAAGATGGTGAAAGATGTTTGTTTGTTTAGCTTTATATCTCTTTTAGTCGAATATTAATACAATCGAAAGATATTGTAGTTGAATATTTTTTCCTAGATGATGTTAATTTTGGATAATTTAATTAAAAACAAATTATTAGAAAATATTTGTATGAGAATAAGCCTCTATTTATTTGTCGCACTGGACTTGATCGGTTCTTGATGAATCTCAGCTCCGGGTCCGAGTCCCGTACTAGTGTTATATTCCATTCTTCTTAATTAGTATTGTCGCTATTAATCCTAAACAAATAATGAGTCCCTTTTTCCCCTCTCTTTATTACATCTAGTATTCAAATTCCGTATATATTGACGGATTTGAGTTAAGAGTACTCCCTTGTGTAAGTAACTTAACTAATTACCCCAAGTATTTTTTATATACTAAATTAACTATTGAATTGGCTATCGCGACAGATTTAGTTATACTTGATGACTTGTTACAGGAGTAGCTGTTTCGATGGCTATGATATGCGAGAAACAGAGTGCAGGATTCAAAGGTCCGTGTCTGAGTGACACAAACTGCGCTCAGGTCTGTGTAGCCGAGGGGTGGCTGGCTGGTCACTGCGAGGGGCTTCGCATGCGTTGCGTATGTCAGAAGCGTTGCTAAGTATCGTCTCACTGTCGACACTTTGTGCCCTTCCATTGTATCTAATCTTGGTGTGGGTAGTGTGTGTGCTTGAACTATTCCAGAATATGAATAAAGAGCTGTGTTAGGTTTATGAAGAACTGTTGCAAGGTTAAAATCTCCATTTATGAAGTCAAGGTTAAAATCTCCATTTATGAAGTTTTATGTATGTATGTTGGTACCGGACTATGTTCTTGAATATAAATAAAGGCGCAAAAAAAAATTGAAGAAGAAGAAAGGAAATATGTAAATTCACAAAATATAATTTGCTAAAATTGACATGCATGAATGCCCATTCATCCAAAAGATAAGATGTTGCACCTGCTGCAAAAATATAATGTAAAGATTTGCGAAGATAATACGAATGTCTGCTACATACATATGCAATGCAATACTTAGTAAAAATTTAACTGCCTAAATTAAGTACTGGTAGATGACAGTATGTGCCACCTGTGGGTTCTAAGAGCTATATATGTACATTTGGCAATTGGAGGGAAGACTAGTATAATTTACCCTTACGTTACCATCCATATATGTTGCACGTACACGAAAAAATGGTATCTGTATCCATATCGTGTGTATACCCATATCCGTGTCCCTATTCGTGCAACATAAGTGACTATATTGTACTTACCTGAGAATATCCTTATCCCATATCGGTTTCATGTCGTTACCATATCCGTGTCCGTATTCGTACAACAGAGGTAATATGTTACGAATTGAAATGTTTATGTAAAAGTCATTTGAAGCCATATGGATCCTTGTTGCCTTTTCTCAGAAAAAATTCGACATGACTAGCTACATCATATCACTTTGTAGTTTGTACAGTTCTGCTTTCACTTTATTTTGGTTATTCTCATTTCCAGGATCGTAGAAAGTCTCAAAGAGTTCGTCCTCTTCCATAGTTAACCTTATAAACCATACATTCATGAAAAAAGGATATTAAAACAAGTGAATTTATGCAGAATATAAAGTGTGCTACTCTCAATAACTGCAATATAAAGTTAAAAAGGCTGTTGGCAGTTGGCAACGTGCTGTTGTGCGGATGAGCGTTGTTGGCGGTTAATTAGGCTATTGGCGACGGGCTGTTGCGCGGATGAGTGCTGTTGGCGGTTAATTAGGCTGATTAGTAGATTTAAGCGATTGTCGGAAGATTGAGTCAATTGTTCAGATACGTTTTTTGTGGGATTTGAATTTAATTAAGTTATATCTTTGCATTATTCGCTCATATCTTTTAGCAATTAGTTGGTGGTCAGCATTAGGGGGTTTCCACCCAACTCTATAAATACTCTCTTCGGGCCTTCTTTGAGAACTTACTTCAAACGAAGAGAGTTGTGTGGTCGCTGCCTTCAGAGTCCAAAAAAGTTTGTTGGTTTCTGGGAGCAGATCGCGGTAGGACGAATCGTGCTTTAAGCAACGGTGATCTTCATCACCCAGCAGAGTTGCCTTTCTCCTTCCTTCTTTCATTTTCTTCTCTGAGTGGCTTAAGGAAACTAGGAGCGCAAATTTATTTGCAAGAGGTCTCCAAAATCCTATAAAGTCATAACAGAGAGCAAATTTATTTGCAAGAGATATCTGCATGTGACAATTGCTATATCAGAATAGAGAGCAAAATTTATTTTAAAAGAGGTCTCTTAAATTCTGATCATTCTTCCATCTAGATATGTTTCGAGAATAAGAAATAAGATCCATTTAAAATTCAAGATTGACCAACTAAAAATTATAATTTAGTTATTGAAAATTTTCCATATTTCTGTTCTAGAATCATGATTAGGGATGGCAACGGGACGGGTCGGGGCCGGGGATAATACCCTCCATCCCCGTTTTCGAGTAGGATTCTGTAGCATCCAGTTTCTAAAATGAGGATAATTTTGAACTTTTGTATATTTTAATTATTTAATAATGATATTTAAACCATATTATGATTTTTGGTGATTTTTAATTAATTTAAAACTATGACTTGTGATTTTGATGGTTAACTAGTTAAACCCTAGTTTTGCTAAGCCTAGAGACTAACTATGACCATAGGGACCTAACCATGTGATTAGGATGACTAATTGTGACTTTTTAGCCTAAGAGTATTTTGGTCATTTTTGACTTATTAATGAAAATGAAATTTGATTAATTAATATTGTGCTAATTGAATTGTTAGAGACTAACCTAGTTTTGACCAAACCTAGATGTTAATGATGCTCATGGAGCTTTAGTTAGAAGGTTAGAGACTTAATGGTTAAGTTAGATTAACAATATCTAGATATTTTATAGTAGGATATTTACCTATTGGGATATTTGTGAAAAAGAAAGCCTTATGACTAATTGAACCAATAGGAAGGCTTGGAATTGGGTGGACAAGCCCTAGCCACTCATCTACATGTAAAGCTAATCCTAATTCATCTAATGAACAGCTATCAAGTGTTTCCCCTTCCTATAAAGAATCCTTAAGAAAATCCTTGCCTTTTTTTACCTCTACATAGAACCCTAATTTGTTCTTCTCCAAACTTGAGAGCTTCTCTCTTAATTTTGATCTCCAAATTTTCCAATCTTCCATCATTTCTTCTCATTCAACCAAGGAGAAGGTGCTAGCAAGGATTGGGAGTAAGGAGCAAGGAAGGGTGTCCATTTTGGAGGAGCTTTCGGGTCGGAACCGTGTCCTTTGAGTGCATCATTGGGATCCCACTTCCAATAGGTATAACCATCTCTCTATTTCAATTTTCTTTGTATTTTAGTTAGATTTGAATCCATAGGATCCACCCTCATGCATGTACAACCATTAGATTTTAATTTGAGGCCATTTGGAGCTCTCTTGAGAATTTTAGATATGTGTCTTGTGTCCTACTTGATAGATCCCAAATTAGGACACCCTATGTGTATGTATGTATGATAATAGTTTAAATAGATATTTAAATTTAGTTTTAGAATGGTTAGAGAGTGGGTTGATCTTAGTTAGGATGGTTAGAATGAGTTTCATTTGGATACCAATATTGGTATCCAAGTATCTTGGCCAACATGTGTTTCTTTTGTCCAAAATAACTCAAATTCGTCATAATATTCATCCACATTTTTATTAGCCAAAGCAACTTAGAAATGTCATAACTTTTAGCTTAGAACTCCGATATATCTTCCGTTTTTTTGAAAGAACCGTATCGAAGTTAGCTTTCCAAATATATATTTTTAATAGGCCAAATTCGTTCTGAAACTTTCTGTAAAATTATTTGAGTGTCAGCTGTACGAAAGACGAACGTGTTTCGGTATTTTTGCGATTCCGGGAGCTTTCGGACACGAAAATATGATCCGTTTAAAGTTTCGAAAAGCTAACACAAATGGCTACGATATACTTTAATCCTAGAATTTAGTGATGTCACGCCCCAGAACCAGAATACTGGAGAGCGGGGGCAGACATAGCCAGCTACGTATAATGAAATGGAATCCACGTCACTATACGGTCACGGCTGTCTAGATATATGAGGGTTTAACTACAATCCATCAGTCTCCTATGGTCATGAACAATCCTAGTGTCTCAATCACAAGCAATGTAATAACAGTTGCAAGATGTCAGAACACCAAATATACAATAGTGAGGCATCCCATACATTACATATTCGGATGATCATGAAGCTAGTCGTACAAAATGTCAGGACTAGCAAGAGTTTCAGTCATACATGATCAACCCTAGGATTTGTCAATCATGTTACAGCCCGTAGACAGACAGTAAATAAAGGTGCAATACGAGCTAACACGTGCTCGCCGGCTAAATGCCTCAAAAGAATAATTTTACAAAATAGAGTGGGAGGACAAAAGAAACCCACTTGTTGCCCTGGTTACGCCTGGTGTTCACCATCTGGCTGGAGGGTAGGTAGATCCTCTGGTGCTGCTCCGATATCTGGTCATACAAAACCAGCTGGGTCAGACACCAGAAAGAGCAAGTACCACAAAGGAGGCTTCACTTAGGAACTAAAACCAGCATATCACAATAGAATATTAAAGATAATAAATAAAGAACTGATAATAATAGAGATAACAACAGTAAACTGAGCACGAGGAAACTATTCAAGTAGCCAGGTCACAACCCTTAAACCAAACAAGGACCGGGGTTGCAGCCCTTCACCTGAATAGAAACCCGTCTCAAATACTATTGGTACATTGAAGACAATAAACAAAAAGAGGACACAGAACTGTTCCGGGAGCCAGGTTACAACCCTTAAACCAAACAAGGACCGGGGTTATAACCTTTCGCCTGAACAGAACTGGACCCCTGATCTTTATTGCTAAGGCCAGCATAATTAATCATGGTATTAAGGTAAGGTAAAACATGACGAACATGGCATGGGGTTGCATTGAGACAATAAACGAAGAGAGGACACAGAACTGCTCCGGGAGCCAGGTTACAACCCTTAAACCAAACAAGGACCGGGATTGTAACCCTTCGCCTGAACAGAACTGGTCCCCCGATCGTTATTGTTAAGGCAAGCATCAATAATCATGTCATGTCACAATCTTGCACAGGATCAGGATAAGACTAAGCTAGAATAAACTACATCCAATCAATCACGGCCAATCAAGAGTACGGCTTGATACTTTTAACTAACTAGGGTTATCACAGGCCTAGTTACTAGTAAGATGCAATGAGATTATCCCAACAGCCACAAGCCCTGCAGACCATCCGGTTATCCAGGTCGAATGTCCGTTTAGGAAGAATGCAACACATGACTGTGTGCTGGAAATGTGCCCTACTCGTCCGTAGGCTACAAGTCCACTGAATGCGCCCAGATAACGGGATTGCCTGTAGCTGAGAATCTCTTCATGACTAATGAATCATTCTAGTTAATTATCCTTAGTCAATTTCAGTAGGTACCCCTGACCGTGGTACTCAGGGGTCCCCATCCTAGACATGATGCAAGACAGTACTAGTTTATTTGTACAAACATAATCGTCCACGGTGTCCAAGTCTTTCATACTTGTCATGTCGGGCTAGCTATTGTAACAGCATGCCGAGATATATCATGTTAGTTTACTTGTCAAGAGTGCGCCACCGTGGGCCACTATCGTGTTCTATTCTTACAATATCAGGAATGAGAGAAACTTGCATAAAATAACTAGTGACATATTCTTGATACCAAGGAAAAGATCTACAACTTCCAAGTTGGGAGTTGGGAGAAATTTGAGCCATAATTCAGTCAATTAGGACATATAACAGTTAGAAATAGCCAAAATAGGCATTATGCGGCCTATTCAGCGACACCATATGCGGCCAACGGCGACATGCAGCCTATGCAGCTCAACTGCGACATCATATGCGGCCAAATGCGACATGCGGCTCATGCAGCTCAACTGCGACATCATATGCGGCCAACTGCGACATACGGCTCATGCGGCTCAACTGCGACATCATATGCGGCCAACTGCGACATACGGCTCAACTGCGACATCATATGCGGCCAACTGCGACATGCGGCTCATGCGGCTCAACTGCGACATCATATGCGGCCAACTGTGACATGTACCAAATGCGGCTCATTTCGCGACATCATATGCGGCCAACTGCGACATGTGGTTCATGCTGCAGATGAACATAGAAGTTTGACCAAAATACTTCTGGCCATAACTTCCTCATCCGAAGTCGAAATCAAGCGAAACAAAAGCCAAAATCGCATGAAATTGAACTCTCTACAACATAAAACCAATAGTTTTCGAAAATAACCAAGTTTTAGAGATCAAAACTAAGAAAACCAAAAAGTTAAAAACTTAGATCTACAAGAATTCATCTATCAAATCCAAAAATGTCAAGTTCTAAAGAGGCTTAGAATCAAGTAAGGAAGAGAATGGAACAATAAAACTTGAGATCCATCATGAAGCAAGTTTGCACTTGCCTAGCTCTCTTTCCTGGTAGGTGGAAGAGTAAATGGTGGAGAAGAAGAAGTGAAAGAGAAGAATAAATGAAGAGAGAGAGAGAGTTAGGTGGAAATATAAATGAGGGTGGTGGTGGTAGGTAGGGGTTCTCCCCTTGGTTCATGATGAACCAAGGCAACCCAAGCCTAGCCGAACCAACCCAAAATAAACCGAGCCAAGCCATGAGATATATGATACAAGATAAAATACGTACACGTATTCCAAGATACGTAATACGAACTACAGGCATTACAACTCTATCCACCTTAAAAGAATTCCGTCCTCGGAATTTAATTAAGAGGCTAGAGGAATAAGAACAAGCTATACTATTCATAGGCAAGCTATACTAATCAAGCAATCAAGTAATTATTCATGCAAGCAAGGAATCGAAGGCATAAGGCATAAGAAAGATATTATACCTCACGAGTCAAACAGGTCGGGATATCGCGATCGGATATCATCCTCACGCTCCCACGTCGACTCACCCAAAGAGTGATGACCCCAAGCAACTCGGACTAAACTAATAGTCTTGTTCTTGAGTATCTTCTTTCTCCGGTCCAATATAGACACGGGCCTCTCCTCATATGAAAGGTTGGTACCAACAACCAATTTCGAATGATCCAGGATGTGGCTTGGGTCTGGGATATACTGTCATAGTTGGGATACATGGAATACGTCATGCACCTCACGTAGCGACGGCGGAAGAGCGAGACGATAGGACACATCACCTACTCACTCCAGAATATCGAACGGCCCTATATACCTAGGACTAAGCTTTCCTCGTACGTCGAAACGAATGACGCCACGGTTAGGCAAAATCCTCAGGAATACATGGTCGCCGACAGAAAACTCAAGAGGGCGCCGATGAGAATCAGCCCAATGACGCTGGCGATCTTGGGCAACTCGAAGATGATCTCTGACTCTTCTGACCACTTCAATGGTCTGAGCAATCATTTCCGGACCAAGCATCTGCCTCTCTCCAACATCATTCCAGGCTAGCGGGGATCGACACTTCCTACCATACAGTGCCTCGAACGGTGCCATCTGGATACTGGCCTGGAAACTATTGTTGTACGAGAACTCCACCAGGTGCACGTGATCTTCCCACGAACCACCGAAGTCGAGTGTACATGACCGCAACATATCTTCAAGAGTCTGGATCGTACGTTCCGACTGGCCATCTGTCTGCGGGTGATAAGCTGAACTGAACTGGAGGTGAGTTCCCAAACTTTCTTGTAAGCTACGCCAAAAGTGCGACGTAAATCTCGAATCTCTGTCTGAAGTGATACTGACTGGTACACCGTGCAATCTGACGATCTGCCAGAGATACATCCCCGCTAGCTGAGCCGTCGACTGACCAACTCTGAACGGGAGAAAGAGAGCCACCTTCGTGAGCCTGTCTATGACAACCCAAATAGCGTCTCTGCCAGCCGAGGATCTAGATAATCCAGTCACAAAATCTATGGTTATATGCTCCCATTTCCACTCGGGAATCGGCAATGGTTGAAGTAGTCCAGCTGGTCTCTGATGTTCAGCCTTAACTTGCTGGCAGACTAAACAACGAGAGACAAATTGGGCTATCTCCCTCTTCATGCCATTCCACCAAAAGTGCTGGCGGATATCACGGTACATATTCGTGCCACCGGGATGAATGGAATACTGCGAACTGTGGGACTCTGCCATGATCTCCTGTCTGATATCTCCACTGGGTACACAAAGACCCTTACCATGTCAAAGTGTACCGTCTTCATGAATGCATAACTCTGGTCTTCGTCCTGCCTCACACTCTGCTCTGAGTCGTTGAAGCTTGGAATCTACTGACTGCGCCATCCGGATCCTCTCGACTATAGTAGACTGAACTTGCATGCTGGCCATCAATGCCACACTGGAAGGGAGGACAACTTCTATTCCCATCTTCTGAAGATCGGCTAACAGCTCTGGTTGCGCTGTCAAGAAATAAACTCCGGCTCTCCTGCTCAATGCATCTGCAACAACGTTGGCCTTCCCTGGGTGATACTGCAAGTTGACATCATAATCCACAAGCAGCTTTAGCCATCTCCTCTGACGCATGTTGAGATCCTTCTGGGTGAAAACATACTTCAGGCTCTTGTGGTCGGTGAAAATTTCTACCCTATCTCCGTACAAGTAGTACCTCCACAACTTAAGTGCAAACACTACCGCTGCCAGCTCCAAGTCATGGGTTGGGTAATTCCTCTCATGATCACGAAGTTGTCGTGACGCATAAGCTATTACCTTTCCATGCTGCATCAGAACACATCCTAATCCTCTGCCCGAAGCATCACAATACACCGAGAACCCTCCGGTTCCATCTGGAAGCGTGAGAATAGGAGCCGTCATCAAGCCTCGCTTCAACCTCTCAAAAGAATCTTGGCACTCTGCTGTCCAAGCAAACTGCACATCCTTGCGGGTCAACTGGGTCAATGGCACGAAAATTCGAGCAAAGTCTGAAACAAATCGCCGGTAGTAGCCGGCCAATCCAAGAAAACTATGAACTTCTGCCACTGTGCTAGGTACCGGCCATGTTTCAATGGCCACGATCTTCTGGGGATCCACTTCTACTCCTCCTCTGGTGATGATATGACCCAAGTACGAAATGCGATCGAGCCAGAATTCGCATTTACTGAACTTGGCATACAACTGGTGCTCTCTGAGAATCTGGAGGACAACTCGAAGATGCTGCTCATGCTCCGCTTCACTCTTACTGTAGACCAGGATGTCGTCTAGGAACACAATCACGAACTGATCCAAATAAGGCATGAAGATGCGATTCATGAGATCCATGAATACAGCCGGCACATTGGTTGCTCCAAATGGCATCACAAGGAACTCCCAATGCCCATACCTAGATCTGAAAGCTGTCTTCGGGATGTCCTGCTCTCTGACTCTGATCTGATGGTATCCTGACCGCAAGTCAATCTTCAAAAATACTGACGCCCCTCTGAGTTGATCAAACAAGTCATCTATCCTCGGGAGAGGGTATCTGTTCTTGATTGTCACTGAGTTCAAGGTACGATAATCTACACATAATCTGGACGTACCATCCTTCTTTTTCATAAGAAGCATCAGAGCTCCCCAAGGCGATCCACTAGCACGAATGAATCCCTTGGTTCTGAGTTCTTCAATCATCTTGTACAATATCTCTAGCTCTGACGGCGCCATCCTGTAGACTCTCTCTGACACTGGGGCTGTCCCGGGAATCAAGTCGATGGTAAACTCGATCTCTCGCTCTAGCGGCATCCCTGGAAGCTCTTCTGGGAAAACATCTGGAAACTCTTCGACTATCCGAGGTAACTGTACTACTGCCACTGCCATCCGCAACACTGAAGGAGAAGGTTCAACTTCGCCTCGGAAGAAAGAAAACTCCGGCTCGCCTGGAATGCTAAAACCAACCCTGCCAATGTGGCAGTCTATCCTAGCATACTGGTCCCTCAACCAATCCATTCCTAAGACCACATCATAATCGGCCATCGGGAACTCTATCAATCTAGCGAAGAATTCTCTACCGCTAACTACGATCCGACATAAGGAAAACACTCTATCTACTCCCACAAGTCCATTACCAGTAAGTATATTGAGCCTCACTGATAATGACTCGGGCTCCAATCCTACCCGTATCGCGAATCGTACAGACATAAATGAATACGAGGCACCAGAATCAAATAATACTGAAGCTGGAAAGGTGTTGACGAGAATAGTACCTGCCACCACCTCACCTGGTGCTATTCCTTCTTCTCCCATGGTCAAAGCCAGCACTTGACCATGTCCTCTGGGTGCGGGTCCCCTCTGCTGAAAATTTCTCTGCCTGCTCTGGATCAGGGCTTGGGCTTGGGCATACTGTTACGGTCTCTGCTGCTGGAATGCCTGGGCCTGCGTCGGCAATGGCCTCGGGAACGGGTACTGTAGCTGCTGTTGCTGCTGCTGCTGGATTGGTGCTGGCCCTCTAACTGAAGGACTAGAGAAAGCGGATGAACTCTCCCTGTTCGGGCAATTCCCAACCCTGTGGTCCGGGGCACCACAAACCAAGCATAAACCCTGTGCTATGCGACACTCCGATATCACATGCCCTGGCTTCCCGCAGTGTGAACATCCCACTGCGGAAGACTGCTTCTGTTTCTGCTGCTGAGGGTACGTCGGGGTGGAATGCTGAACCGACGTCACTGAGGCCGCCCGCCTCGGAGCTCCAATGGTTAAAGCCCTGGCTGTCGGGGCTGGTGCTGATGACTGATTCATCTGGCTGTGAGATCGCTTCCGACCTCCGGTCCTATCTACGATCCTCTGGAAGGTATACTCATGCCTCCGGGCTGCTCTCAACACTGCATCAAAAGTCTGATGCTCAAACTGCTCTACGGCCAATAAAATCTCTAGGTGGAGCTCCTGCTGGAACCGCTGGGCTCTATCGAACTCGGTCGCCACCAAGGTGGAAGCAAACCGACTAAGCCTGGAGAACTCGGCCGCATATCCATCGACTGTCCTGCCCATCTGCTTCAGATTGGTGAATCTCGTCTGTAGATCATACCGAGCTACAGCATCAAAATACTTGGTCTGAAATCTCTCCCTGAATACTGCCCATGAAATAGGGGCCACTAATCCATCGGCCTACGCTGCCCACCAGCTGCGGGCAAGATCCAATAACTGCAGGCGCACCACGGCCACCTTCTCGTTCTCTGGAGTCCTGACTGCTTCTAGAATCACCTCTGTGTCCTGAAGCCATGCATCTGCAGCGATCGCATCTTCACTGCCGTCGAAGAAGGGAGGGTTCAAGCGCTTGAAGCTGTTGGCCGCGCTATTACCCTGATGACCTCCTCTGGTCAAAGCGTCTGCCACCGTCTGGTGCAAAGCATCTCTTCGACGATCTTGGGAAGCTAATAGGGACCTGATGAGACCCACCAAAGTGCCATCATCAGGCTCCGCAGGCTGGACGGGCTGAACTGGTGGTTCTCCTTCGGTAGGTATGACTCTGGAGGCTACTCCTGAATGCTGGGCTTGATCTCCAGGTTGCTGCTGGTCCACTAGAGGTACACCGCCTTGCTGATCGACAGGTCCAGGAACAATGCCGCTGAAGAAGACGACATAGGGAACAATAAGGAAGGACCATGACAGATCAACGATACAAGCATGTGATCATGTCAAGATTCTCAGGGATTTGAAGATACGAGCAGAGATCAAGGACGAATACTGATTGAGACATCTATTCGGTAAACCCTCACATATCTTGATTTACAAGACCTGCATGGGCCACCACTAAAACCATGTCACGCCCCAGAACCAGAATACTGGAGAGCGGGGGCAGACATAGCCAGCTACGTATAATGAAATGGAATCCACGTCACTATACGGTCACGGCTATCTAGATATATGAGGGTTTAACTACAATCCATCAGTCTCCTATGGTCATGAACAATCCTAGTGTCTCAATCACAAGCAATGTAATAACAGTTGCAAGATGTCAGAACACCAAATATACAATAGTGAGGCATCCCATATATTACATATTCGGATGATTATGAAGCTAGTCGTACAAAATGTCAGGACTAGCAAGAGTTTCAGTCATACATGATCAACCCTAGGATTTGTCAATCATGTTACAGCCCGTAGACAGACAGTAAATAAAGGTGCAATACGAGCTAACACGTGCTCGCCGGCTAAATGCCTCAAAAGAATAATTTTACAAAATAGAGTGGGAGGACAAAAGAAACCCACTCGTTGCCCTGGTTACGCCTGGTGTTCACCATCTGGCTGGAGGGTAGGTAGATCCTCTGGTGCTGCTCCGATATCTGGTCATACAAAACCAGCTGGGTCAGACCCCAGAAAGAGCAAGTGCCACAAAGAAGGCTTCACTTAGGAACTGAAACCAGCATATCATAATAGAATATTAAAGATAATAAATAAAGAACTGATAATAATAGAGATAACAACAGTAAACTGAGCACGAGGAAACTATTCAAGTAGCCAGGTCACAACCCTTAAACCAAACAAGGACCGGGGTTGCAGCCCTTCACCTGAATAGAAATCCGTCTCAAATACTATTGGTACAGTGAAGACAATAAACGAAAAGAGGACACAGAACTGCTCCGGGAGCCAGGTTACAACCCTTAAACCAAACAAGGACCGGGGTTGTAACCTTTTGCCTGAACAGAACTGGACCCCTGATCTTTATTGCTAAGGCCAGCATAATTAATCATGGTATTAAGGTAAGGTAAAATATGACGAACATGGCATGGGGTTGCATTAAGACAATAAACGAAGAGAGGACACAGAACTGCTCCGGGAGCCAGGTTACAACCCTTAAACCAAACAAGGACCGGGGTTGTAACCCTTCGCCTGAACAGAACTGGTCCCCCGATCGTTATTGTTAAGGCAAGCATCAATAATCATGTCATGTCACAATCTTGCACAGGATCAGGATAAAACTAAGCTAGAATAAACTACATCCAATCAATCACGGCCAATCAAGAGTACGGCTTGATACTTTTAACTAACTAGGGTTATCACAGGCCTAGTTACTAGCAAGATGCAATGAGATTATCCCAACAGCTACAAGCCCTGCAGACCATCCGGTTATCCAGGTCGAATGTCCGTTTAGGAAGAATGCAACACATGACTATGTGCTGGAAATGTGCCCTACTCGTCCGTAGGCTACAAGTCCACTGAATGCGCCCAGATAACGGAATTGCCTGTAGCTGAGAATCTCTTCATGACTAATGAATCATTCTAGTTAATTATCCTTAGTCAATTTCAGTAGGTACCCCTGACCGTGGTACTCAGGGGTCCCCATCCTAGACATGATGCAAGACAGTACTAGTTTATTTGTACAAACACAATCGCCCACGGTGTCTAAGTCTTTCATACTTGTCATGTCGGGCTAGCTGTTGTAATAACATGCCGAGATATATCATGTTAGTTTACTTGTCAAGAGTGCGCCACCGCAGGCCACTATCGTGTTCTATTCTTACAATATCAGGAATGAGAGAAACTTGCATAAAATAACTAGTGACATATTCTTGATGCCAAGGAAAAGATCTACAACTTCCAAGTTGGGAGTTGGGAGAAATTTGAGCCATAATTCAGTCAATTAGGACATATAACAGTTAGAAATAGCCAAAATAGGCATTATGCGACCTATTCAGTGACACCATATGCGGCCAACGGCGACATGCAGCCTATGCAGCTCAACTGCGACATCATATGCGGCCAACTGCGACATGCGGCTCAACTGCGACATCATATGCGGTCAACTGCGACATACGGCTCATGCGGCTCAACTGCGACATCATATGCGGCCAACTGCGACATGCGGCTCATGCGGCTCAACTGCGACATCATATACGGCCAACTGCGACATACGGCTCATGCGGCTCAACTGCGACATCATATGCGGCTCAACTGCGACATCATATACGGCCAACTGCGACATACGGCTCATGCGGCTCAACTGCGACATCATATGCGGCCAACTGCGACATGTGGTTCATGCGGCTCAACTGCGATATTATATACGGCCAACTGTGACATGTGCCATATGCGGCTCATTTTGCGACATCATATGCGGCCAACTGCGATATGTGGTTCATGTTGCAGATGAACATAGAAGTTTGACCAAAATGCTTCTGGCCATAACTTCCTCATCCGAAGTCGAAATCAAGCGAAACAAAAGCCAAAACCGCATGAAATTGAACTCTCTACAATATAGAACCAATAGTTTTCGAAAATAACCAAGTTTTAGAGATCAAAACTAAGAAAACCAAAAAGTTAAAAACTTAGATCTACAAGAATCCATCCATCAAATCCAAAAATGTCAAGTTCTAAAGAGGCTTAGAATCAAGTAAGGAAGAGAATGGAACAATAAAACTTGAGATCCATCATGAAGCAAGTTTGCACTTGCCTAGCTCTCTTTTCTGGTAGGTGGAAGAGTAAATGGTGGAGAAGAAGAAGTGAAAGAGAAGAATAAATGAAGAGAGAGAGAGAGTTAGGTGGAAATATAAATGAGGGTGGTGGTGGTAGGTAGGGGTTCTCCCCTTGGTTCATAATGAACCAAGGCAACCCAAGCCTAGCCGAACCAACCCAAAATAAACCGAGCCAAGCCATGAGATATGTGATACAAGATAAAATACGTACACGTATTCCAAGATATGTAATACGAACTACAGGCATTACAAGTGAAGTCCTAATTGGTACAATATTGGTTTTAAGTAGAAGAGTGACTATACGACATAGGTATTTTGTGTAACCTATGAGCCTATGTAGTATGGATATTAAATGAATGTAGAGTATGTAATGCATGATATGTTAGATGAATAAAATGATATATATATATATATATATATATATATATATATATATATATATATATATATATATATATATATATATATATATATATATATATATATATGATATGTATCCTTTTTACATTAATATATATATATATATATGGTTGAATACAAGCATGTAGGAATGCAATCAACGTAATGTATGTAAGCAATGCATAAATGCATGAATGAAAGAATGATATACAATGTATGCATGACAATATATAATAAATGCTAGATATGAATACAAGGTATACATGTAATGATAGATATGAATGTATAATGTATACATAATATAATATAATATATAATGATAGCATGTATGGTAATGTAGAATATATGATGCAAGCATGTATATGTATCCTTTTTCTTACATTTTTTCTTCCCTTCTCTTTCCATTTCAGTTTTCCCCTTTTTTCCTCTTCTATTTTTGCAAAACCCCTAAATTTCTACTATATTTTTATATTATTAAATTTGGTACTGATTTAAAATTTTGTGTTGTACGTCGCGTAGTCGTATTTTACGTCGCGCACGAAATTTTATTTTTCGTAATTGCTCGACGAGTGCGAATATGTGTGAGCGTACATATTTTTAGGAAAAATATTTTTTTTATAGTTTCAAAATATATATAATAAGTATTTTAGTTATCGTTCCAAAATTTTAAATTTGTTATTTTATTTATAAATCCTTTTATTTACATAGTTATAATAATAAATAATTCTTTTCTATAAAATGGTATATTAGAAAAGTACATTTATGTAAATATCATTTGGACATACATATATAATTAGTAAATATTTATTGAGTTTAATTGTAAATAATAACATATTTTTGAATTTATTATTATTAGTATTTTTGGAAAATATATTTCAAAATTATTATGGCAATTTAAATCTTGATTTGAATTTATGTATTTATTTAAATAGTTAAATAATTAAAATTTGATTTATTGATTTGATTTTAAACTAAGGGAATTAAATTAGATTTAATTGGATTTAGATTTGGATTTGATTTGATTGATTTTAAATTAATACATGAATTATTGTGAAACCCGTAAATTTTAGTTTTATAATTTATTTACTAAATTATTATTAATTGTCAATTTAGAAAAAAAAAATGTTTTTTTTAAAATTATTATTATTTCTGAAAATTATTGTTGGTCAAACCCGTAAAAATTTTATTGTATAATTTATTTGCTAAATTAATCATATTTTAGAAAATTAATATTCTGGAATTTCAGTATTGGACCAAACTATCCCGAACTTGTCCCGGACCCGTCTCGATCCATGTTGAAATTAGATCCAAACTCGATTCATTAAATTATGACTATATTTGTATTTAAGGGAAAAGAATTCTTTTTTTTTCTTTTCATTTTTAACTCTTTAACTCTTTAACTCTCTTATTATTACTCTCCCTCTCCCAGTAAAGGAAAACCTTTCCTTTCCAAGCGTTGGTCGCAGCCAACCCCGACTCCTCCGTTCGCCTCCCCGAACGGCCATGGCCGTTGGGTTCCGAAACCCCCAAATTTTCTCCTATATAAAACCCCATCTTCATTCCCATTTCCATCACCATCTCCAAAAACCCTTTCCCCAAATCGTGCCCTAACCGTTCCCCGACGAACCCGCGCTCCCCGACCGCCCCCCTGGGCCGCCGCTCCGGCGCCCGACTCCAGGCCGGCTCCCCCGGCCTCCGCCGGTCCTCCCCGTGCGCATCCCCTCTCGGCCGACCAAGTGATTCCCACAGCCGACCCCGATCCGCGGCCCGACCGACCACCGTCCACGAGCCTCGCCCCTGCGCGCGTCTCTCCGGCGCCACCCCCGTCGACCCTCCCCGCGGGCCCGAGCGCTGCCCTCCGCCCGAGTCCAGGCCGGCCCCGCCCTGGCGACTCCGGCGACCGCGATCCGATCCACGCGGCCTCCCCGCGATTGTCCCTGGCGTCGATCCCACTCGGCTCTGATCCGAGGCCGAGCCCGAGCGAGCCTCTGTCCAGCACCCCGCTGCCATTCTATTCCGTAGTTCCCTCGGCAACTCGCGGTTTTCTGATCTTCTATCCCGAGCCCGATCTTCTGTTCACGTAGGCGTGCTCGAATTTGCTGTCCGATCTCGGTTCGGTACGAGTAGCGCAGCCGTACCCCGGCGAGGCGCTGTCTTGAGCCGATTCACCGTCCGTGAGTTCCATTTCTCTATTATTTACATCTGAGAGCTCTAGTCGAGCACATGAGGTATAATTCCTTTGACCCATTCCATTTTCGTTATTGTCGATGATGATTCTTGGTCCCCGATCCCATTGCGGGATTCGGTTAGACGTTTCGAATTTGGAAATTCCGAAATTCGTTGGATATTTCTGTGGATAGTTTCGTTTTGAGAATGATAGGTTCTGTGATTTTCTGGATAGCTTTGCTTCGGATTTAGGTTCTGTTGGATTGGTTTTGAGAGTTTAATCTCTATGTTGTTTTGTTTATGTGAATTCTCGGGTTTCCGAGTAATTTCGGGTTTCCGCGTATTCTTCGGAAACATATTTTTGTGAATTATTAATCCTTGTGGTGGAATTTAAATTATGGGTTTCCCTGGTTTGGGATATATATATATATATATTGGTATTGTGGCACATTTTCCCAGTTTTGGGTTGTCCTAGATATAGAGGAGATGCTGCCCAATTTTTCGAAAATATTTTTAAAACGGATTTTCGTATATATCGGACTTTTGCAAAACATTTTGGATTTGTCGGCTTTCGGATTTAGGAATTTCTGTACCACCTTTTAGGCGACGACCTTATAGGTCGAATAAGCCTGGCCAAGTGCAAACGCTACAAGGTTCCTGTACGTTGAGGCGCCAGCCAATAATATGACGATTGGACCAAGTCTGAGACTCGTAATATATTTTAATTTAATTTATTGATTTTATTTTGTAATTAAATTGTAGGACAAATTTTAGAACTAACCAATGTTTCTTCTTATTTTAATTCGTGAAAATGGTCTGTAAGGGCATAAGCCCAGCTTTTATTTTCTGTGGTTTTGTAATAAGTTAGGGTAGTTTTAATCTTTTCTGTTTTGTGGTTGGCATCACACGTAAAAATAGTAAAATAATTATTTTATAGAAAGTCAATATTATTTTCTCACATTAAATAAATTAGGAAAAAATTTCAAGTTTATTATTTAAACAAATTTCACGTTTTCTTATTTAAAGAAAAATATTAATTTTATATATAATACAAAATACAAAGTTTTACCAAGTAAATCAATAACTACGAGTTTTTCCAAATACAAAGTTAAATTGACTTTTCTTTGTAAGTTAGAAACTCACCTCGATAAGCGTGTTCTGGTAGATTTGTAAATAACATAAAATTGACTAGGATCAAATACTAGAGATTGTAACTAGCACACCTAGATATGGATTAAATATTGGTGCTAAGTCAGGAATTCTCAATTGTAGGGTTTCGAGGACTGTACTAGCCTCATCTCGGAGTTATCTTTTCAAATCCAGTCAATAAAACAAAGGCAAGTACATTTTTGTGGTAGATTACAATTAGTTAATAATTGTTTAATGTAAGTTTAAACCACGATACAACACCGAACTCTCTCTGAGAGCACTGACTGTAACTACTGTAACTATTGGGGACTGGAGAAATAGTGTAATGAGTATGACCATACTGTAACAAATCCCATATCCTTTACTGTAACAAACCCAAGCCGGTCATATTTCATTGTCTATTCACATCACAGAACTGTAACTGTTTTAAAATTATAACTGCTTAAATTGTTGATTTCAAAATTGTTTAAAAGTGCATAATTCTATTATTAATTTCAATTGTTAAAATATCATGAATTTGTACTTTGCTCCCTCCTGACTGGAGACCAACATTTTAGGTGATTGAGTCGTTGAAGATCTGATGCATGTTCCCGCAGAACCTGGAACCCAAGATCAGTAGAGCTGGATAGTAAATTTTTGTAACCAATGTATCAAATGTAGTGGTAATTAATAGTTGTTGTATTTCAGAAATTTTAAATTGAATAAAAAATTTATATTCATTAAAAATTTATCTGCATATGTTTCACTACTGAATACAGCTTACTGCCGCCGTCTCAACAACGGTGCAGGCTGGGCATGATCCGATTCGATCCAAGAAATTGGGACCGGATCGTGACATGTTTTTAGTGGTGGCCCATACAGGTCAGATCTGTAAATTGGTCTAGTCAACTTAGTCTAGACCATCGCGCAGTTCTGTAACTTGACCTAGGGATAGTTGAGACTTTAGGAAAACAGAATTTAGAAACAACTAGAACACTTAGATGATATACACAATGTTACATTATAGGGCAAAAAATTATTTACTTAAATATCTATTTTTACCTGCTTATAGATTCGTAGGATACCTTGTTTGTGTTTGTACCTAAACCTTATCTAGATTAAGCTGATTGTACCTTTGAGTGTCCCATGACTTTCGAGATTATTCTCCTACCATAATTTTCAGGTTCTAGTATACCTTAGGATTCATATTCTTTCTGGAATAAGATTGAATTTTTTTTTGTTTTCTTCTTCTTTATCAAACCTAAATTTTGAATTCTTCATTACTTCTCTACCTTTAATTGAAATCTCGATTCGTTCGTTATGTAGAAATTTGAATTCTCTCAGCAACCCTGATAAATTCTTATCTACCCAATATATATCCATAACCATTATCCAACCTTTTGCCTTGATCTCCTTTCTAATTTTCTCGGAATCAATCCTGAATCAAAATTCTTCTGGGATCATTTAAACCTCAAGGTCAGTTATTGCCAGAAGAATTAAGTTCAGTTTAGTCAGTTCATGATTCTTTTAAAGGAGTTATTTTCAAATTCAATATTGATTGTTATCTCCTAAGTTATTCCAAAGACCGAGAATATTCTCATCCGTTGATTTCCTCCATTTATCTTGAAACCCTACTCTCTCTATGTAATTTCTTGATCAAATCAAGACCTAAAAAGCTTATATGATCATGAAGCAGGAGCGGTCAGAAAATTGATCACATTTTGAATCCATTCTATCTTTAAATTTCCTTTAGTCATGGAAAAATGATTATAAATTGAGTTGTCTCAAAGATATTTCATTCTTTGCTAGACAATCTCGACTTAACTTCTTTTCAATAAGACTTACCTTCTCTCAATTATCCAGCAAATTTTCAATTTTCCTTAGTTGTGAAATTATTCTTAAAAATTCTGTATTCCCTGAGTGATTTATCGGAAATATTTTAATTGGTCTTTCTTAATTAATCCGAAGCTGTGATGCTTCTATCTTACCTTGTGTCTAACTCAAATCAAGGTTGATCGTTTCATCTTTGAAATCGGAAAACAGATACTCCTCTTGATTTTTCTCTTGAATCTCAAACACATATTTTGATAAATCCCTCAATCTCAGAAGAACAGTTATCTACATTTTTTATCCTGTTTGGAACTTTAAATTCGTTTGAATTTTTGAAATTCCTCTAAAATTCACATGGACAAAGCTGAAGAAATATTTAGCGACCTAACATGACTCCGCACATTTACGTGATAGTCATTCATCTGAATTATGAAAAATTGCAAGTTACTGCAGCTAGTTGTGCACTGACGAGGCATAAACTCTAAGTTGAAATAATGACAAGGTAAGCGTTAGGTTTTCAAATATTATTGAGATTTTGTTCTATGTTTGCTTAGCCATGAAATGGATAAAGTTGGAAGATTACTCGGTAAACTAAATTATTCAAGTTATGGAGTCAAAAATTCATTGCAGTCAGGTGCACACTGGCGAGGCATGAATTTGAAACAAAGTGACTTGAAAATAATTGGTTTTCGAATATTAATAAGGCTATATTCATATCATGGTTATTTTTAGTCATTCTGAGGATTTGTATCCTGGCACTTACTCCCACCTACAAAAAAAAAAGATCTATCGAATTATATTCTTGTCATGGCTATTTTTTTAATCACCCTCACCATCTTAAAATTGTACAACTTGTTGATTCTTTCTGAGTCACAAACTCCTATACCTCATACCAGTTTGAATTGAAAATTGTCCCTCATTTCGGAAAATTACATTATCATTTTGTTTCTCAAATAAATTGATGTCGTATTTTATGACCTTTCTATTTTTATGATCTCATTTAAAATTTTCTATCTTATGATTATATAAATTATATCTCGATTTTACTCGTGTCTAAAATGATTTTTGATCACAACAAATATTCTAACTCTATCACAGATGATTTTAAAACATGCTGATATTTATCTTTATACCTAGCAATCACGCCTCGAATCTAATTCTGTCTAATGATGTAAACCTAGAATAGTTTATAGCATGGAATTACGAATAAAAATGAGATGAATATGAATATATGAGATTAAGAAAGAGATAATTAATGATGTTATTATCAAAGCAAATTGATATAGAGGTAGTTAAATGATAAGCATGAGGATACATTTTAGGAAGACGTATGGTAAATCAGATTTTTTAAAGGTATAACTAAGCAAGGATTACAATTTTATGAATGCCAGGAATACAATGGAAAGATTGGTTGAAATATGTAATAAGAAATTTTGGCAGTTGAAGTGATACAATAAAAGCAAAATGAAGAATTTTAGCTTAATCATGATAAATAAAATTTTATAAGTGTTCAGAATCAAATCTATAAATAAATAATTGAAATCAGGATATATACAAGAGTGATCACTCATGAGAAAGAAATGATAAAATTTTATAGATCGTGACAAATCAGAATATTGAAACGTGGTGTAGGATTTTAGATATGATATTGGGCACCAAGGCTTGACATTGAAGTATTAAAGACTAGGAGTATCAAATCATAGAATTAAATTAAATATATTAGCAAACTGGGAGAAATACATATTGCATGAATATGAGACGTGTTTAAGATTGAAAATATAGAAGACAAAATTTTAAAGTTGATTGACAATTTAAGAATGGAATCAGAAATTTAATAATCATGGAGAATAACATTATTTCTAAAGGAGGGAAGAATGTAAATTAGATGAGTTTTGGGATTGTTAACCTACTTGGGCTTAAGATTATTAAGGAAGATGTTCAAACTGATTTCAGGCATGATTGCATGATTAAAACCCTGACCTACCCTTTAAATTTCGAGGACGAAATTTTCTAAGGAGGGAAGATTGTGAAACCCGTAAATTTTAGTTTTATAATTTATTTACTAAATTATTATTAATTGTCAATTTAGAAAAAAAAATTGTTTTTTTAAAAATTATTATTATTTCTGAAAATTATTGTTGGTCAAACCCGTAAAATTTTTATTGTATAATTTATTTGCTAAATTAATCATATTTTAGAAAATTAATATTCTGAAATTTCAGTATTGGACCAAACCATCCCGAACTTGTCCCGGACCCATCTCGATCCATGTTGAAATTAGATCAAAACTCGATTCATTAAATTATGACTATATTTGTATTTAAGGGAAAATAATTCTTTTTTTTTTCATTTTAACTCTTTAACTCTTTAACTCTCTTATTATTACTCTCCCTCTCCCAGTAAAGGAAAACCTTTCCTTTCCAAGCGTTGGCCGCAGCCAACCCCGACTCCTCCGTTCGCCTCCCCGAACGGCCATGGCCGTTGGGTTCCGAAACCATCACCTTCTCCAAAAACCCTTTCCCCAAATCGTGCCCTAGCCGCTCCCCGACGAACCCGCGCTCCCCGACCTCCGCGAGCGCGCCCCTGGGCCGCCGCTCCGGCGCCCGACTCCAGGCCGGCTCCCCCGGCCTCCGTCGGTCCTCCCCGTGCGCATCCCCTCTCGGCCGACCAAGTGATTCCTACCGCCGACCCCGATCCGCGGCCCGGCCGACCGCCGTCCACGAGCCTCGCCCCTGCGCGCGTCTCTCCGGCGCCACCCCGTCGACCCTCCCCGCGGGCCCGAGCGCTACCCTCCGCCCGAGGCCAGGCCAGCCCCGCCCTGGCGACTCCGGCGACCGCGATCTGATCCGCGCGGCCTCCCCGCGATTTTCCCTGGCGTCGATCCCACTCGGCTCTGATCCGAGGCCGAGCCCGAGCGAGCCTCTGTCCAGCACCCCACTGCTGTTCTGTTCCGTGGTTCCCTCGGCAACTCGCGGTTTTCTGATCTTCTATCCCGAGCCCGATCTTCTGTTCACGTAGGCATGCTCGGATTTGCTGTCCGATCTCGGTTCGGTACGAGTAGCGCAGCCGTACCCCGGCGAGGCGCTGTCTTGAGCCGATTCACCGTCCGTGAGTTCCATTTCTCTATTATTTACATATGAGAGCTCTAGCCGAGCACATGAGGTATAATTCCTTTGACCCATTCCATTTTCGTTATTGTCGATGATGATTCTTGGTCCCCGATCCCATTGCGGGATTCGGTTAGACGTTTCGAATTCGAAAATTTCGAAATTCGTTGGATATTTCTGTGGATAGTTTCGTTTTGAGAATGATAGGTTCTGTGATTTTCTGGATAGCTTTGCTTCGAATTTAGGTTCTGTTGGATTGGTTTTGAGAGTTTAATCTCTATGTTGTTTTGTTTATGTGAATTCTCGGGTTTCCGAGTAATTTTGGGTTTTCGCGTATTCTTCGAAAACATATTTTTGTGAATTATTAATCCTTGTGGTGGAATTTAAATTATGGGTTTTCCCTGGTTTGGGATATATATATATATTGGTATTGTGGCACATTTTCCCAGTTTTGGGTTGTCCCAGATATAGAGGAGATGCTGCCCAATTTTTCAGAAATATTTTTAAAACGGATTTTCGTATATATCGGACTTTTGCAAAACATTTTGGATTTGTCGGCTTTCGGATTTATGGATTTCTGTACCACCTTTTAGGCGACGACCTTATAGGTCGAATGAGCCTGGCGAAGTGCAAACGCTACAAGGTTCCTGTACGTTGAGGCGCCAACCAATAATATGACGATTGGACCAAGTCTGAGACTCGTAATATATTTTAATTTAATTTATTGATTTTATTTTGTAATTAAATTGTAGGACAAATTTTAGAACTAACCAATGTTTCTTCTTATTTCAATTCGTGAAAATGGTCTGTAAGGGCATAAGCCCAGCTTTTATTTTCTGTGGTTTTGTAATAAGTTAGGGTAGTTTTAATCTTTTCTGTTTTGTGGTTGGCGTCACACGTAAAAATAGTAAAGTAATTATTTTATAGAAAGTCAATATTATTTTCTCACATTAAATAAATTAGGAAAAAATTTCAAGTTTATTATTTAAACAAATTTCACGTTTTCTCATTTAAAGAAAAATATTAATTTTATATATAATACAAAATACAAAGTTTTAGCAAGTAAATCAATAACTACGAGTTTTTCCAAATACAAAGTTAAATTGACTTTTCTTCGTAAGTTAGAAACTCACCTCGATAAGCGTGTTCTGGTAGATTTGTAAATAACATAAAATTGACTAGGATCAAATACTAGAGATTGTAACTAGCACACATAGATATGGATTAAATATTGGTGCTAAGTCAGGAATTCTCAATTGTAGGGTTTCGAGGACTGTACTAGCCTCATCTCGGAGTTATCTTTTCAAATCCAGTCAATAAAACAAAGGCAAGTACATTTTTGTGGTAGATTACAATTAGTTAATAATTGTTTAATACAAGTTTAAACCACGATACAACACGAAACTCTCTCTGAGAGCACTGACTGTAACTACTGTAACTATTAGGGACTGGAAAATAGTGTAATGAGTATGACCATACTGTAACAAATCCCATATCCTTTACTGTAACAAACCCAAGCCGGTCATATTTCATTGCCTATTCACATCACAGAACTGTAATTGTTTTAAAATTGTAACTACTTAAATTGTTGATTTCAAAATTGTTTAAAAGTGCATAATTCCATTATTAATTTCAATTGTTAAAATATCATGAATTTGTAATTTGCTCCCTCCTGACTGGAGACCAACATTTTAGGTGATTGAATCGTTGAAGATCTGATGCATGTTTCCGCAGAACCTGGAACCCAAGATCAGTAGAGCTGGATAGTAAATTTTTGTAACCAATGTATCAAATGTAGTGGTAATTAATAGTTGTTGTATTTCAAAAATTTTAAATTGAATAAAAGATTTATATTCGTTAGAAATTTATCTGCATATGTTTCACTACTGAATACAGCTTACTGTCGCCGTCTCAACAACGGTGCAGGCTGGGCATGATTCGATTCGATCTAAGAAATTGGGACCGGGTCGTGACAATTATCTACTTTGGGTTTTAAATAAATCCTAATCCCATCCAATTGGGAATTCCCACATCCTATAAATAGGCAGGTACTCCTCTAATATTTTCTCCACTATATTTCTCCTAATTTCCACAAAGTGAGTGCATCGTGTCCATGACCGTGTCCGTGTCCGTGTCCCATCCACTACTTATCTTCCTTTACACATACAAATATACAAATTTCCCGCGTCCGACAACCCTGGATGCCAATCCATCACGTGTCTCGCAGGACACTTCTCCTAGCCCCTCCTCTGTTGTGTCGGACACTCCCGACCCAAACCTTAAACCTAACTCGGCCCTGTCCACTACCCTACATGACGCCCACACCCTCGCCACAAACCCCCACCCGAATCCATCAGACCCAAATCCGTCGTCATCTCCACCGAACCCAGCCACCACCAACTGCTACCATCACCGACATCACTCTCGCCAACTGCCAACGGCCACCTCACCGTTCCTCCCGATAACCGACCAGACCTGGCCAAACCCACCGCACAGACACCACCACCATCGCCGCCATCATCGACTCCCTGACCATCCAACCACTGAACCCCGTTGGCCGGACCCAACCCCGGCCACCTTACCAGGAGGCCATCGCCTAAAACCTACACCACCGCCACTAAGGGCGCCGCCCAGAAACCCGAAGCACCACCAGAAGAAGAGGGGGGGTACCTAACCTGGCCGCCGGCGACGTCGAACCTCTCCCCAAGATTCGCCGGGTCAAGCGCTGTGCCGCGGCGACCGACGAACCTTCCTCCCGCGTATTCGCGGTCGGGAGCACCGCCTCCGCGAGTACTGCTCCCGTGCGGCGCTCCGGCGAGTCTCCCTTCGAAACCCCTTTTCCGTCGGCGTGACCGCCTCCGTCCGTCCGATCGGACTCGCCTCCACCGCTCGTCGACCTGACCCGCTCCTCCCGACCGCCTCCAGCCTCCCGTCGTCGCTCCCTTGGCCGCCCGAAGACCCCACTCCGCCGGCGCCGCCTTGTCGCCGCTCCACGAACCTTCCGCAGCGCTGTGCACGCCTCTTCCGGCGTCCGCCAAACCGGGCCTCCGGCGAGCGTCGCAAGCGCGCCGACCCATCATCTCCCCTTCCTTCCTCTCATGCTCCCACGCCCTTCCTCTTTCCTCCGCCTAGCCCCGCGTCCTTCTTCTCCGCCGGACCGCCTCACTCCACTCCTCTCTCACTCCACTTCTCTCTCTCTGCTCACTTCCCTAATCCCTCTTTTGTTTTTTTTTCTTGTCACAAGTGGTTGCTGGTTCTCCTTACGAGAAGAACCACTTGTTATTTTTTAGTTTTTGATTGTTTTGATAATAATAATAATAATAATAATAATAATAATAATTTTATTATTATTATTATTATTATTATTATTATTATGTTTTATTATTATTATTATTATTATTATTATTCTGTTGTTTTATTTAGTACATTTTTTACATCATATAGAGGTAATTATTTTCATATCATTCTTTTATAAATTCTACATAAACATATATTTAGGTTAAGCTTTGGAAATAATTATTATTAATTTTTGCCATATTTTAGTTAGAGATTTGTAAATCTAATATATATATATATTAATGGGAGTTCTAAAATAGCTTGACTTAACTGTTACTTTTAAAACCCTAAATAAATTTTCTAGTTTTTATATTACCTTCTCTTCAATATTTATCTAAAGTGTTTTTGAATTATAAAATATAGTTCTCTACTTAAAATATATTTTAACGAACTTAGAGTTTTTTTTGCCGAAAACGATTTTTCTTGACTTTAAGTATTTTAAGTAATTTTCCTATAAATATTTTGACTTACGAAAACTAGTCTTTAGGAATTATAAATATTTTCAAAAACTCGTATATATAATATTTATCCATTATTTCTTTGATTTGTCTCCTATCCGTATCCAGTCCTATTATTCCAATTCCTTCGCCCATTTCGAGACCACCTTATGTCAAGCATAACTAATTTGACCCTTCTTGACCCAATGGAACTGACCATGTCACCATCCGTGATCACCTTGCATAGTTGTTGCACCAAAGTCGCAGATCGTGCCACCTTGATCATTGTAGTACACCAGGCGTCCTACCAGACAAGACACCTTGCCATTTGCTGTTTATTTATTTTAGCTCATATTTCATACATTACTTATTTTCTTTATACAAAATAAACTGTGATACATGGCATAACTTGTTAGAACTTACTATTCATTTATATTTCCTGCTATGTATTTTTTTACACATTAAACCAAGATTTAAGGGACCACCTTTGTGTGTTGCATTCATTGGCCTTGACACGTCGTACCACGAAGTTGTGAGTCACATGTAGAATACGGACATGCGTGACTGGCTGGCCACCGGTGCATATAAGCCGTGCGATAGGAATAACCGCTAATAGAGATTGCATGCTAGTTTTGACTTAGCGGTTATAGAGGTTTACTGTTGTGGATACAACATATTAGGCATTGGGCGGGGAGTACAATTCCTTAGCGTATGGGCTTTGATGCACTTTTCCTTTTGTAACCCGTTAGCTCCGTCGGAGACGCGGGTCAGATTACCCATGATTACTGACGGCCACTGACGATTCTGCGGAACGTCATGCTCTTACTGATGGGGCCCCTGGTGCCCAAGGAGGACTACGTCGATCCTATTTAGCCAGGGCCCATGCGTAGGAAGGATTGTTCTTAACTACATATCACTTAGAACGGTAGGCTACCTTTATCCGTTAGGTACAAGTACTTTTGGTTTGGGTACTTGTATCTGACCGTGGCTTGGGACAATAACTTGTCGCGGATTGGGTCGTCACATCTTGTCCTTGTTTGGTTGTAGGTGTGACTTACTACTTCGATGAGAAGGTATTGAACCTTGTTGGGGTCCGGATACCATATTGGTTCTTAGCATGGAAAGATACGTCACCATGAATTAGTTTACCATCTCCTGTCCTTGTTTGGTTGGGGGGATGGTACGCTCGTTCAATAGGTGCGTATTGGACCATGTTATAATTCGATTGACTTATTTATTTGAGCAATATTTATTTAGTTTATATGGCATGATATTATGTGTCTTGTTACGTCCCTCTGAGGACCTGGTTATCTTCCCAGGTGTGTGCTCTTGTCTTTCGCAGGTGCTCTAGCTCTAGCCGTGACCATCTCTATTTCTTCGAGGATGATTGCACTTGGATCGTCTTCGCTTCGCTCGCCAACTTTCATTTCTTTTCTCATGTATTTTTCTTTACTTGTTGGTAGTAGATTTGTCTCCGCCCAACATATTGTATCAAGACAATTCATGTTCATTATATGACATCTTTTATTCATTTATTTTTGTGTGGATGAGATTAGTTATGGTTCTAGTGCATTTTACAGCTTACGTATATTTATTATACGTCTGGCATGTCTATGTTCCTAGTCCTACGTATTTTGGGACTGGGGCGTTACAATTTTTCCATGTTGTACACAATGTATATAATGTATAGACGCATGTATTTATGTAATATGCATGAATGACATGTATGTAATAAAAATAAGTATATGTATGCAACTTAATGATATGTGAATGTAATATAATGTAGAGTATGCATATATAAAATATAATGTATGCAAATATATAATATATTCAAATATGTATGTATGTATCTATGTATGTATGTATGTATGTATGTATAGGTGCATGAATGAATGCAAGTATGCATATGTGATATGTATGTAGGCATGTATGCAATGTATGTATGTATATATGATAGGTATGTATGCATGTATGTAATATAAGTATGTATGTATGCATTTCTATAAACTGAGTTAACCTATAACCTTTTACACACATGCATTCATACATCATTTGACACCATGTATCCCATGTTATATACACATACCTATCACTAAATCTGAGAACATTAACACATATCCTTTCATACACATGTCACACACACATCACTTACTCTTTTACCTCTCCTTCGCTCTCTCTCTCTCTCTATATATATATATATATGTGCCTATATATATAGCTTTCCTATATATATCTATGTATATGAATATGTGAATGTGAATAATATATATACATTATATGACTAAGTTTGTGTGTCTTGTTAGCTTATGGCTTAGTTTTGTGCTTGGTTTAGCAAGTGACTTAGGCTATGAGTTAGTAGCTATCTTAGATACTTGATTTGCATATACTTAGTTTGTTTAGACCTAGAATTGACTAACCTAGACTAGTTGACCATTGTTGACCCAACACTAGCTAGTTTGACCATAATTGACTAGAGTTGACCTAGTTTGACTTTATAGCTGACCAAGAGTTGACTTTGACCTAGATTGACCTAGAAATTATGTAGATGCATTGTACACTTCATTTATAACCCCCTTGTATACATCATGACTTGTGTTGCTCTAAATAGGACTCTGTGACACCAGTTCGGACATCCATTTATATTAGTCATTCAGGATGACAGGCGAGTACACTTTCTGATCATTTCATACTTGTTAGGATTTATATTCTTGCTCTAAATTACTTTACATGATGCTGTCACTTTATTATCACGGATTGGTACTATATGGATCTTGTCATGCGATGTTATCTCCCTCGGGGTGTATCAGATACAGTTGTCATGTGCTTTTCACGAACATCTTATATTTCATGTATACCATTTTCATGTATACTCTTGTGCAATCTTGTACTCTCATGATCACGTGAGCAAACATGATAAAAACCTCTTGTACGAGGTAACGTAACTTGACTGGATCCTTGTGTATTGATTGGGGAGGGTGAGTAGGAAATGGTTATGTGATCAAATCTCATCTTGTACAATCTTGTGATACTCTTGTGAAATCTTGTACAATCTTGTGAAATCTTGTACATGTCCTAAACCGTTTATATAACCATCTCATGCTCTAAATCACAGGTTACTTACAGTTCTTACTTATCATGTATACAGATATTTCCAGTTATCAAATCTCTCTCATTTTTATATATATTTCTTTATAGTCCATGTATCTTACTCTTTTGCATGCTTTATATTTTCTAACATGATATGAACTGCGTGAGATGTATTGTGCTCGCTCCTGTCCTGACTGGACCTGTTGAAAATATTACAGGTAACCTGGAGATTCACAGCTAGCCTAGAGGACCACTAGAGCTTGGAGTAGATTATTAGTTTATGGTTTAGTTTCACTTTTAGAACTTGTTTGTAATAAGTGGAAATTGATTTGTATTTGAGATTATTTGAGATGTTGTTTAGAAGTTTATTTAAGTTGCTTGAGTTCCATATAGTTGTTAGACTCATGTGTTATCTTATCGTGCTTAGATTGTGATTGAGTATTATTGTATCTTATACTTGTCCTCTATTCGGAGTTGAGATTGTGACATGTATATTATATAATTGCGTGAGTTGTTGATTAGATAGTGACCTAGAACAGCGTTCTACCGCCGACACTGCGGCGTAGGCTGGACGTACCCACTTTTCGTGCCCCTATACTGGGTGCGGATCGTGACACGTTTTTGTGGTGGCCCATGCAGGTCAGAGTCGCAACTAGTGCGATTTCGTAGTGGTGCTCGACTTAGAGTGCTGCTACGAGCCTGCTGTCAGGATATAGGATTAGGCAGTATAAAGAGTTACTCAATCACAGTTAGGACTACTTGAGAAGGTTTCTGGGATGACCCGTGAGAATCTCATTATAAACTATCTCGAAATTTAATTCCGACAGTTTCTGTCTACTTCCTTGTTTATCGTTAAATTTGATTCTTGGTATTCATTATTGACTTAATTTTCTACCAAGATAATATTATGGGTGTCACGCCCCAGAACCAGAATACTGGAGAGCGGGAGCGTACATAGCCAGCTACGTATATTGCAGTGTAACCCACCTCGCTATACGGTCACGACTGTCTAGATACATGAGGTTTTAACTACAAGCCAACAGTCTCCTATGGTCATGAACAAGCCTAGTGTCTCAATCTCAAGCAAGCAATAATAGTTACAAGATGTCAGAGCAACAAATATATAATAGCAAGGAGTCCCATACATTACATATTGGATGATCATGAAGCTAGTCGTACAAAATGTCAAGACTAGCAAGAGTTCAGTCATACATGATCAACCCTAGGATCTGTCAATCATGTTACAGCCCGTTGGCAGACAGTAAATAAAGGTACAACCGAGCTAACAAATGCTCGTCGGCTAAACGCCTCAAAAGAATAATTTTACAATAAAGTGGGGGAACAAAAAGAAACCCACTCGTTGCCAGGGTTACGCCTGGTGGTCACCATCTGGCTGGAAGGTAGGTAGATCCTCTGGAGCTGCTCCGATATCTGGCCATACAAAACCAGCTGGGTCAGACCCCAGAAAGAGCAAGTGCCACAAAAGAGGCTTCACTTAGGAACTAAAACCAGCAAATCACAATAAAATATTTAAAGATAATAAATAAAGAATTGGTAATAATAGAGATAAAAATAGTAAACTGAGTACGAGGAAACCATTCAAGTAGCCATGTTACAACCCTTAAACCAAACAAGGACCGGGGTTGTAAGCCTTCACCTGAATAGAAACCCGTCTCAAATACTATTGGTAAGGTAATATATCGAGCACGAAGAAACCATTCAAGTAGCCAGACTGCAACCCTTAAACCAAACAAAGACCGGGATTGCAATCCTTCGCCTGAATAGAAACCCGCCTCGATTACTATTGGTACAATGAAGACAATAAACGAAGAGAGGACACAGAACTACTCCGGGAGCCAGGTTACAACCCTTAAACCAAACAAGGACCGGGGTTGTAACCCTTCGCCTGAACAGAACTGGACCCATGATCTTTATTGTTAAGGCCATTATCGATAATCATGGCGCTGAAATAAGTAAAACATGACGAGCATGGCCTGGGGTTACAATAAGACAATAAACGAAGAGAGGACATAGAACTGCTCCGGGAGCCAGGTTACAACCCTTAAACCAAACAAGGACCGGGGTTGTAACCCTTCGCCTGAACAGAACTGGACCCCCGATCGTTATTGTTAAGGCAAGCATCAATAATTATGTCATGTCACAATCTTGCACAGGATCAGAATAAGACTAAGCTGGAATAAACTTCATCCAATCAATCACGGCCAATCAAGAGTACGGCTTGATACTTTAACTAACTAGGGTTATCACAGGCCTAGTTACTAGCAAGATGCAATGAGATTATCCCAACAGCCACATGCCCGGCAGACCATCCGGTTATCCAGGTCGAATGTCCGTTTATGAAGAATGCAACACGTAACTGTGTGCTGGAAATGTGCCCTACTCGTTGGTAGGCTACAAATCTACTGAATGCGCCCAGATAACGGGATTGCATGTAGCTGGGAATCTCTTCATGACTACTGAATCATTCTAGTTAATTAGCCTTATTCAATTTCAGTAGGTACCCCTGACCGTGGTACTCAGGGATCCCCATCCTAGACATGATGCAAGATAGTACTAGTTTATTTGTACAAACACAATCGCCCACGGTGTCCAGGTCTTTCATACTTGTTATGTCAGGCTAGCTGTCTTAACAGCATGTCAGTTTACTTGTTAAGAGTGCGTCACGGCGGGCCACTATTGTGTTCTATTTTTACCTTATCATGAATGAGAGAAACTTGCATAAAATAACAAGTGACGTATTCTTGAAGCTAAGGAAAAGATCTACAACTTTCATGTTTTGAGTTTTTCAAGATTCTAGCTACAAAATAACTTAAACAGGCAAAAATAGTAAAATAGAGCAATTCCGGCGCATGGGATTCCTGTACTATCGGCGCGTGGGATTCCTGCACACTTGGCACGTAGGATTCCTGCACCAATCGGCGCGTGGGATTCCTGCACAATCGACGCGTGGGATTTCTGCACCAATCGGCACATGGGATTCCTGCACACAATTAACGCATGGAATTCCTGCACCATCGGTGCGTGGGATTCCTGCACCATCGGCGCGTAGGATTCCTGCACCAATCGGTGCATGGGATTCCTGCACCATCGGCACGTGAAATTCCTGTACCATCGGCGCGTGGGATACTCACGTTGCATCTTCAGTACATGCGCGTAGGGAACCTACGCGCATGACACGCTCGGAGTTAAGGGATGCGTTGCCGGGACTTCACAGCGCATGGCCTCGTGGCGCATGGCCTCCCGGGCGCATGGGGGTCATCGTCCCCAAACAGCAAGTTCAGCCATAAAAGTTCCGAAAACTTGTAATGGCCATTACTTCCTCGTCCGGAATCGAAATCAAGCGAAACAAAAGCCAAAACTGTATGAAATTGAATTCTCTACAACATAGAACCATTAGTTTTCGAAAATAACTAAGTTTTAGAGATCAAAACCAAGAAAACCGAAAAGTTACAAACTTAGATCTATAAGAATCCATCTACCAAATCCAAATATGCCAAGTTCTAAAGAGGTTTAGAATCAAGTAAAAAAAAGAATGGAACAATAAAACTTGAGATTCATCATAAAGCAAGTTTGCACTTGTCTAAGCTCTCTCTCTCTCCCTCCTGGTGGTTGAAGAAGTAATGGTGGAGAGTAAATGAAAAAGGAAGGAAATAATGATGAGAGGGAAAAGGAAGGAGTTATAAATAAGGAGGGTGGTGGTAGGTAAGAGGGTTCACCTTTGGTTCATGATGAACCAAAGCAAACCAAGCCAAGCCGAACCAACCCAAGAATAAACCAATCAATGAAATATTAGAATAAATCAAGCAGGAAGACATGTAATACGGGTCAAAATATGTATACATATACCAAGATACACAATACGAACCACATGCATTACAACTCTACCCACCTTAAAA
Organism: Iris pallida; assembly: GCA_029216955.1. Taxonomy (NCBI): domain Eukaryota; kingdom Viridiplantae; phylum Streptophyta; class Magnoliopsida; order Asparagales; family Iridaceae; genus Iris; species Iris pallida. Next base: position 3,414,287 of record JANAVB010007198.1, read on the forward strand.
GAATTCCATCCTCGGAATTTAATTAAGAGGCTAGAGGGACAAGAACAAGCTACACTATTCACAGGCAAGCTATACTAACCAAACAATCAATTAATTATTCATGCAAGCAAGGAATCGAAGGCATGAGGCATAAAAAAGATATTATACCTCACGAGTCAAACAGGTCGGGATATCACGATCGGATATCATCCTCACGCTCCCATGTTGACTCACCCAAAGAGTGATGACCCCAAGCAACTCGGACTAACTTGATAGTCTTGTTCTTGAGTATCTTCTCTCTTCGGTCCAATATAGACACGGGTCTCTCCTCATACGAAAGGTTGGTACCAACAACCATTCTAAATAATCCAAGATGTGGCTCTGGTCCGGGATATACCGTCGTAATTGGGATACATGGAACACGTCATGCACCTCTCTTAGCGACGGTGGAAGAACGAGACGATATGATACATCACCTACTCGCTCTAGAATATCGAACGGCCCTATATACCTAGGACTAAGCTTTTCCTGTACGCCGAAATGAATGATGCCACAGTTAGGCGAAATCCTCAGGAATACATGGTCGCCAACAGAAAACTCAAGAGGGCGCCGATGAGAATCGGCCCAATGACGCTGGCGATCTTGGGCAACTCGAAGATGATCTCTGACTCTCCTGACCACTTCAACGATCTGAGCATCCATTTCTGGACCGAGCATCTGTCTCTCTCCGACATTGTCCCATGCTACCGAGGATCGGCACTTCCTACCATACAGTGTCTCGAACGGTGTCATCTGGATACTGGCCTGGAAACTGTTGTTGTACGAGAACTCTATCAGGTGTAGGTGATCTTTCCACGAACCATCGAAGTCGAGTGTACATGACCGTATTATATCTTCAAGAGTCTGGATCGTGCGTTCCGACTGGCCATCTGTCTACGGGTGATAAGATGAGCTGAACTGGAGGCGAGTTCCCAAACTCTCTTGCAAGCTACGCCAAAAGTGCAACGTAAATCTGGAATCTCTGTCCGAGGTGATATTGACTGGTACACCATGAAGCCTGACGATCTGCCGAAGATACATCTCTGCTAGCTGAGTCGTCGACTGACCAACTCTGAACGGGAGAAAATGAGCCACCTTCGTGAGCCTGTCTATGTAGGTCCTAAAAAATCAAGTTGCACCCATCAAAGAAGTCATAAAAATCAAATTATGCATCCTTCAAATAAACTGCGCAGAAGACAGATTGCACAACAATTTGATTGCGTAGGCTAAACTGCGCACTCATCCAAGCACGCAAGATGACGTGGTCTCGTCATCATTACCTGACAGAGAATCAGATCTTCTGACAACTAACAGCACGAAGAATGAGGAAACTGTTCATTTATCGTACACATAGCGTTCGAGGACAGCTGTACATACAGCACAATCTGCCAGACTCTCTGCAGCGCAATCCATCCCAGCACGGTCCATCCCAGCGCAATCCGAAGCCAGCACAATTTAGGTGGCGCACTCCATCAAGACAACTGACAATGTACACGTGGCCTTCATGCCATCAATTACTCACCATGTGGCAACCGTATGTACACGATCAAGCGCATTTCAATCAAACAATGCCACACGTCACATACAGATGGTCCACGATCGAGTAACTGCCTGCGCAGTTCATTGCCTGTGCAATCCAAAGTGTGTGCAATCCAGCCTGCGCAAGTCAGAATAACTAAAAGTTAGTTATTTCCAGAACTCTATAAATAGAGTTCAAGTCTTCATTAACGAGGAGACATAAAAATCAGAAAAAATCAGAGAGTTCAGGAGTTCTTGCCCAAGTGCTGCTGCATTCTTCAGAGGCTATCGCCTTCAACTTCGGAGGCTGTCGTCTTCAAAGTTTACATCGTCCAAGGGATAAAGCGATCATCATTCAGATCGGATTCCTACAGTTGTACTTTTCCAGAATTCTTGTAATCTTCTTACAAAGTTTGTGAAATAAAAATTCAATTTTTGTTTTTGCAAACAAAATGGCGACTCTGTTGGGGACGACTTTCTCCTCCGACGAGGAAGTGACAACTCAATGTGACGTTGCGTCTATCGAAAAGACGCAGAAGACGCTGGCTGTAAAGGTCAACCAGACGGCCTACGAGGCGATGATCAACTCCAGGACCACCCCTCGTACTGCAACAACTTCTGCCACGAGCAAAGTGCACCCAGTGTGGGTCTCAAAGACTGCTGCGCAGTCTGCTGATTCTGCCACCAAGACTACTGCGCAGTCTAAGGTCTCTGCCACCAAGACTGTTGCACAGTCTGTTGTCTTTGCTGTTGCACAATCTGTCTCTACTACGTATGCGCAGTCTGCTGTTGCCAGTGCACAAATTACTTCTTATGCCGCCCTGTCAAAGTGCAAGACTCCTCTGCCCCTGGCGTAATTAGCAGCAACTCTTCCTGCACAATCTACTAGTCCAGCAACCAGAGTACAACACAAACACTCTGGCAACAAGATTCCTTCTGTACAAGTTGTTGAGGCTGTGACCAGAAGACCTTCTGCCAGAGTTACTCATGTGCAATCAACCAGTGCGCCAACAGCTACTCCAACCCATGCGCAAACTGCGCCAGCGCAGTCTAAAAGAGACAGCCCTTTGGCTAATCTCTCCTCTTCTCACAACAAGGGAAAAAGCTCTGCTCCTCTTCTCAAGCCTCATGTTGCTCCTGCGTAATCCACTGGTGATAGTCTTTTGGCTATTCGTCCTCCTCCCCAGAATAAAAGGAAAGGACCGTTGGTCTTTTCTCAAAATTCTTCGTCCCACGACTTGGAAGACAACAGAGGAAACGCTCTTTAGCTAACCCTTCTTCACAAAATAAAGGAAAAGGCCCTTTGGTCTTTTCTCATTCTTCCTCGCTTTTTACCGTAGAAAATCAATCTGAACGTGCCTCGGCACCAGTCAGTACAAGAACTCTTTCGAACAAGGGTTCTTCTTCCTTCCTTGCCAAAGGGAAGTGTACTAATCAAAGAGGTATTCTGCCCACTCCGGTAGCAGAATTCCAAGATCTTCCAACTCTCAAGATATCCCGTTCGAAACAGGAAAAATTGTTGGTGTCTCAGACAGAAAACCCTGGGGGTGAATTTGCTGATCTAAGAACTTATCTCAATAGGCCAATTTCGGCAAAACGCAAACAGCCAATGCCAAAGACCAACCATCATCAGAAGCAAACTTCCAGGATCAAAAATCCTGACACTTATGCTAATGAAGTGAGCACTTTCCTGTACACTCAAGGGACAAAACATCTGAAGAACCGGAACCATGTTCCGAATATTATCAAAGAACAGATCCCTCAAACTTCTTCTTGTCCTGTCGTTGTTCCTGATCTCCGTGAGCATCTCAGGCAAAAGCGGGACAACATCTCAATACTTCCAGTTCCACCATTTGATCATCATTGTAATCACAAAGTCATTATTCAGTGCTGTTGTCAGACAACAAAATGATCTGTCTTCGATCGTTTGAATTTTGCAACTTTGGAACCAATGTCGGAAGACGAAGACGAAGTTTATATGCTTCTGTCAACATGACTTCCCGAGACACTGGGGGTAGAAAGTGCTCCAAGCACGGCAGACCTCGCCATCCCAGCCAGCGGTATTTAGATTTACTCCAAGAATCTTCTGAAGGAGTATTTCAACATACCCGATCCCGAAGTCGAGATACAATCGGTCAAAGGAATCTTCTCCAAGACCCTTCCAGTCATCTCCCTCTTTCTCACTCAGGAGATGATTCTTTCTCTGACTATGATGCATACAGCGAAAGCTCTGAACAAACAGTATCTTCTACTATACCTAGAGAAGTGACAGCTTATGTTGTCAATGAAGATCCGAATGCTTCAACTTCGGCAAATCAAGAACAATAAATTGCTGCACTAGAAGACAAACTAAAGACCATGGCCGAGATGGTCGCAAGTATGCATTTTATCATTGTTGCTCAACATACAGTACCACCGACCGTACCTCCTGTAAATCCTGAAATCATTGCATCGTCGGTGCCTGTCAATACGGGGCTGGGGGTAGCATCTCTTCAAGTACCTCCTGTACAGGTCCAACCTACACCCAGTCAGTCAGGTGCTGGGGGTAATACTTACCACGCTGTTCCTCCCCCTAACACTGTGATTCCGCCTGCTCCTTCTTCATCATCGGAAGACGCGAATGAAGCTGTCAAGCTCTTGCGTACTCAATTCGAGGCCTTCAAAGAGAAAGACAACTTGCAGAGGTTGGGGATCAAGCAACCTTACCCAGTTGAATGGAAGGAAGTCCCATTTCCTTCTAAGTACAAAATCCCAACAATCTCGTTGTTTGATGGCAGCACTTCTCCCAGTCAGTTCATTAACCAACTTTGAGGTAATAACTGTCCAACTTCAGCCAAATGATGCTCTTCTTACCAGAGTCTTCGTCGGCTGTTTAGCCGGCGTAGCATACGATTGGTACAGAAGCTTGCCCGATGGTTGTATCACCTCCTTATCTGGTCTAAAACACATCTTCTTGGAATGATTCTATGAGGGTATCAATGACATGAATATGTCAGCCCTCAACAAAATCAAACAAAGACATAATGAAACTGCTGAAAGTTTTATTGAAAGGTTCCGCCGAGAAGCTTTAAAAATGCCTCCAGGGACTCCGGCCGCTGTTACCATATATACCTGCAAGGCAAATCTTTTACCCATCATCAGCATGTGGACGGGCTCAACTCAGTTCCAAGATTGGCCTTCCTTCATTATTAATGCTAAAGCAGCTGAAGTTAGCGCTGACAAATTCAAACAACTAGGGGTACAAATGTCTAATCCTGACCGGGATGAACACCAGACATCGAGTAGTGGTAATCGCCAGAACAACCGCAAGAATAAAGAGACTCTGAACATCAACTTAAAGGGCAAGGAATCTCTGACAGTTAACGTGGCTCCACCCACGTCTACTTCTGCTCCTTCTGCACCTCCACCAAGGGACCTCGTCCTAAAGTAGAGTACTCCTTTGACGAGAACGACACCGCGAGTATATTTGATTGCTTAATTAAAAGCAATAAGCTCCAACTCCCAGACCCGAAGAAACCTGATGAAGTCGGTAAGATCGATCATCCCAAATATTGTCACGCCCCGATTCGGGAATCGTTCGCCTCCGCTTAGATTCACACCGAATCGTTCGTCCTCGCTAAGGCGTGATGCCGTACAAGTCTGGAATTGCACTTGTACAAGGCGTGCTCGTGTTCCTTTTATAAAAGAGATATTTTGAATAGAGATTCGCAGCGGATGATAGAGAAGTTTTGGCAACACAGATATGATCTGAAATAAGTTCTTTATTGATATCTTTGAAATTACATTGCATAAACATAAGGCTCTCAAACAGCCGAGATGAAAGGCCAAACTTGGCTACAACTTGCAGAAATATTGAAATGAGATACAACTTGTTCCATACATCATATCCCTTTATTAATAATGCAGCAATAACCACCTTCAGCAAAATGCCTTCTTCTTCAAGTGGAAACTTCAAGATGTATGAAGCTTCTAAAGAGTCGGACAGCAAGCCTTCAGCATCTATGATTATCCACTAGGTTCCCGGCACCTGTGGAGACGAGGGTCAGTACATTGCCACATATGTACTGGTGAGCGGCCGTAACCAATCTCACCATAAATCAACAGTAGTAAAATTACATGAATGTTCACTATTAATTTGTATTCTTTCTATCTTGCCTTATGGTCCATTAACAATTCATATATTTGATGAGAAATATAAGGAGCATACAGTGATGTTAGAAACATAAGCAATTCATGTTGATCTAACATAAGCAGTTCATATTGATCACCAATTTGGTGAATCTTACCCACGGTCGATAGCCATCCCTGTATATATTTATGAATACCACTTACTCTGCCTGCATAAGACAATGTTAGCTATGCCACCTGTCTATATGAAGGTCACTGACTACACGCCATCTGGGACATCTTGGTCGGACGGCTCCCCTTCATCGGTGGGTAGCTAGCCCATCCGGAAGGTTCCCGAAAGATCGTGCTACTACTTCAGTACTGTGCTACTACTTCAGCACGGCGTTCCTCCTAGGCCGAATCGGTTCCGTGGCCTCGGAGTACCGTTCGAGGAACTACCTTGTATACAAGTTGTCCATGACCATGCATGCAATGCAACTTAACTAATAAGGGACATGACATGCATGATAATAGCATCTTCCACACATAGTCGTAGTTCTCATTTTATCTTGCCATTTTCCCATCTTTCCAACTTGCCATCTTGCCATCTTACTTTGAGCCATAGGCTCGCATATTCGTTCATCCAACCAAGGGACTATTCATGTTTAACTCATTCTTTCGAACCGAAGTCCGATATACTTACCGCCCAATACTTGGGTCTTTGCATCACCTGTTAAACAATTCATATAGCATACGAGCATCATTCGATTTATAACATAAGCCTAGCCATGTGATAATTTATCTTTCATTATCTTTCCCATATTATTACTAGGCATCTTTTATTAAGCACCGAACGCAATAACAAGTCTACCATTGTTATGCGCGAAGATCAAGGATCGTCGAAGGATCAAAGCCACTCACTTGTTGGTGAATTGCCGAGAGAAAGATGTCTTCCACGCAACGTCACTCTAGGTTCACCGCATTAGCACCTGCATTGGCACCAACATCTGGTCAGCATACTTCTTCTCTTTCTCTCAGTTATTCGATATAAAATGCGTAGACGGTGAAAGTAAATCCATGAAAATATTTATCGAAAATAATCACGAAAATGTACACAAAAGCCAACAGCAAAAGCGACATCGAAAACCAGCAGGGCAACGGTCTCGGGGCAAGCGACTCTTATATAGAACTCTTTCCCCAAGACGCGCGCCACTGCATCTTGGGCATCATTTCAAAAGAGTCCAATCCATAACGAGGAAAGGATCTCAATTTATTATCCCGCGATCCTGGTAAAGTTTCCCCAATTCTCATCCGACTCGGCCATTCGGCCGCTAGCCTGTACCGTACTCCGCAACGGATTCAGGGCATTACATATTAATACACTAACAAAAAGTTTCGTCCTCGAAACTTAAACACAAACCCACCTAGGTCAAACAACGAAGGAAACTTTTTCTTCACCTCTGCCTCAAGTTTCCATGTCGACTCTTCGACAGAATGATTTCGCCAAAGCACTCGAACCAAAGAAACAACTCGGTTTCGCAAGATTTTATCTTTCCTATCCAAGATCTGCACGGGTTCCTCCACATAAGACAAGTCAGCTCTTAGCCCTAGCGGACCGAAGTCTACCACATGACTTGGATCGTGTACATACTTCCGTAGTTGGGAAACATGGAAGATATCGTGCACTCCATCCAATGCCGGTGGCAACGCGATCAGATAGGTGACAGGGCCGACTCGCTTAAGAATTTCAAACGGGCCAACAAATCTCGGACTTAGCTTCCCCTTCGCACCGAATCGCATAACTCCGCGCATCGGTGACACCTTCAGAAATATGTGATCGCCCACCATAAATTCCAATGGTCGTCGATGAGTATCCGCATAACTCTTCTGCCGACTTTGTGCCACACGTAACTTCTCTCGAATCATGCGGACCTTCTCGACGGCCTGTTCCACCATCTCCGGACCAAGTACCTGTCGTTCACCGACTTCATCCCAACAAATCGGAGACCGACACCTTCGCCCGTACAATGCTTCATACGGAGCCATTTGTATACTTGACTGGTAACTGTTGTTGTAGGCAAATTCTGCTAGCGGCAAGTGAGTATCCCAACTAGTTTTCAGATCAATAGCACAAAGCCGTAGCATGTCTTCAAGTATCTGATTCACCTTCTCGGTCTGGCCATCGGTTTGAGGATGGTATGTAGAACTAAATTTCAATTGTGTTCCCATGGCAGCTTGTAAACTGACCCAGAAACGCGATACAAATCGCCCATCCCGATCTGATACTATTGATGCCGGCACTCCATACAGTCGGACAATTTCATCCAAGTATAGCTGAGCCAACCGGTCGATGCTCCATGTGGTTTTTATTGCGAGAAAATGTGCAGATTTGGTTAATCGATCAACGATGACCCAAATTGCATCATTCCCCCGCTGCGTCTTCGGCAAGCCAACTATAAAATCCATGGTTATATGATTCCATTTCCATTCTGGGATCACGAGGTTCTGCATCTCCCCGCCGGGCCTCTGGTGTTCCACCTTGACTCGTTGACACGCTAAGCATCGCAAGACAAAGAGGGCCACATCTCGTTTCATGCCGTGCCACCAGAAGGTCGTGCGCAAATCTTTATACATTTTTGTACTTCCCGGATACAAGGAATACTTGGCATAGTGGGCCTCTGTCAAGATTTCTTTCCGGAGTTCTTCATCCTTCGGGACACATAGCCTCCCCTTGAGTCGCAATGATCCGTCCTCATGCCTGGTGAAGTCGCTGGCTTCACCCTTTTCCACTATTCTGCCAATCTTAATCAAGAACTCATCTGTCCTCTGTGCCGTCTTTATCTTTTCTAACAAACTCGGCTCAAGTTGAAGTTGAGCCAATTGTGCATTTCGGCCACGAATCTGGAGCTCAATTCCCATACTTTCTAATTCCTCCAGTATTCGTTTGTCAACACTGAGTGATCCCACAAAGTTTCGACTCAACGCGTCCGCCACCACATTGCCTTTTCCTGGGGTGTACGCGATCGTCAAGTCGTAATCTTTTATAAGCTCCAACCAACGTCTTTGCCACAAATTTAAATCTTTTTGAGTAAAGATACACTTCAGGCTTTTATGATCGGTGAAGATCTCGCAAGCCACTCCATACAAGTAGTGCCTCCACAATTTCAGTGCAAACACTATCGCTGCCAATTCCAAATCATGCGTTGGATAATTTTTCTCGTGCGGCTTAAGCTGTCTCGAGGCATAAGATATCACTTTCCCTCTCTGAGTCAACACACATCCCAAACCCAGTCCGGACGCATCGCTGTATATCTGGAATCCCTCGACGCCGTCTGGAAGTGTAAGGATTGGAGCTGATACGAGACGTTGCTTCAGATTTTGAAAGCAAGACTCGCACTCATCAGTCCAATCGAATGCCACTCCCTTCTGGGTTAGCCGAGTTAAAGGCGCTGCCACTTTTGAAAAATCTTTGACAAACTTCCTGTAGTAGCCTGCCAAGCCGAGGAAACTTCGAATCTCGCTCGCCGACGTGGGTTGCTTCCAATCCACTATGGCTTCAATTTTCTTTGGGTCAATGGACACACCTTCCGCCGAGATAACGTGCCCTAGGAACGACACGCTACTCATCCAAAACTCACATTTGCTCAGCTTGGCATAGAGCTGATTGTCCCGTAGAGTCTGTAACACTGTCCTCAAATGTTCTGCATGGTCTTCTCTGTTCTTCGAGTAGATTAGGATGTCGTCGATGAACACGATCGCAAATTTATCTAAAAAGGGCCGGAAGACTCTGTTTATCATATCCATGAAAGCGGCAGGGGCGTTGGTCAGTCCGAAGGGCATGACCAAGAATTCATAGTGTCCGTATCTGGTTCGGAATGCGGACTTAGAAATGTCATCTGGTTTGATCTTTAACTGATGGTAGCCTGAGCGAAGATCAATCTTTGAAAATACAGATGCCCCTTGCAACTGATCGAAGAGGTCGTCTATTCGAGGCAACAGGTACTGGTTCCGAATTGTAACTTTATTTAGCTCACGGTAGTCGATGCACAGCCGCATCGATCCATCTTTCTTCTTCACAAATAGCACCGGAGCACCCCATGGTGAGACACTGGGTCTGATGTATCCCCTGTCTAACAATTCTTGTAGTTGCACTTTGAGTTCCTTCAATTCAGCAGGCGCCATCCTGTATGGTGCCCTTGAGATCGGACGAGCGTCTGGAAATGTATCGATAGTGAATTCAATCTCTCGGTCCGGAGGCATTCCGGGTATCTCGTCAGAAAACACATCAGGAAATTCTGCCACGACTTCAGTGTTAGCTGAGTCTACACCATTCTTGCGTGTGTCTCGAACAGAAGCAAGGTACCCTTCGCAGCCAGAATGAAGCAATCGCCGGGCCGTAGTAGCTGAAATCACCATCGAAGCCTTTACCGACGAACTGGGCGAGTAAGAGAATTCTGCTCCCCCAGGTAGGCGAAACATAACTCGCTTCTTCGCACAGTCAATAGTCGCACAACATACACTTAACCAGTCCATTCCCAGAATGATATCAAAATCTTTCATATCAAGCTCGACTACATCTAATGCTAGCTTTCTCTCTCCGATACATATATAACCATCCCTATATATCATGTTAGTAGGCATCTCCACTCCTGATGGAGTACTAACACTAAGATATACATCCAACATTGTCATTTTTATTTCATGTTCCTTAACATAGTCTTTAGATATAAAACTATGTGAAGCACCAGAATCAAATAAAGTACGTGCAGGAATGCCATTAAATAACAATATACCTGTCACTACAGTATCTGATGCAAATGCTTCATCCTGAGTCAATGCAAAGACTCGACCCTGGGCACCGGGCCTCTGATTCTGTTGTGGCTGAGGAGGTCGTGGTGCCTGTCCATGATTTTGTTGGTACTGTTGGTGATGCTGCTGCCTTGAAGGGTTCTGTGGCCCCTCCCTGGACAGTCTCTGAATCCGTGGCCCATGCGACCACATTTGAAGCATCCACCCTCTAGCACCTGACATTCGTTAGCGAAGTGCCCTTTGTTGCGGCACTTGTTGCAGAATGGTCCACCCTGGTTGGGTCGTTGAAAGCCACCATGGTTCTGACGCTTAGGCGCCTCATATCTGCCCCCGTTGTTCGGTCTCTTGTTATGCAGATTCTGCACCGACGCTTGCACTGGCGCCGTCGCAGGATAGTGTGGGTCCAATTCCTTCGCGTGCTCATAAGACTCCTGAAAAGTCTTATATTTCTGAACCACAACTTGAGCCTTCAGAGCAGGCCTCAAGTCCTGCTCAAACCGACGAGCCTTAGATGCTTCGTCAGTAAACTTCGTGATCGCATACTGAGACAGTCTAGAAAACTCTGCCTCATACTCCTTCACCGTCATGTTCCCCTGTTCGAGCTTCTGGAACTCTAATTCCTTAGCTCGCTGCTCAGTCGAAGAAAAGTACTGAGCCAGAAATGCCTCGTGGAACATCAGCCAAGTGATTTTCGTTGTTCTATTCACTCCCGCTAGAATTCTTTTCTGACTTTGCCACCAGTAGTGTGCGTTGGAAACCAGCAGTAGTTTCACACACGAGACCCTCTTGGATCCAACAATACCCAAAGCTTCCAGGTGATCTTCCACTTCAACTAGCCAATCCATAGCAATGGTGGCTTCTTCTGTCCCTTTGAATTCTTTGTTACAGATCTTCTTAAACTTTGTAATGTCGGCCACAGCAGTGGTTTTCTTAGCTGCCGGGGGTTCCTCTGCCTCCACCAGTTCGCTCTCTCGTGAGACTGGAGTGCCTTGAGCCCCATTGTTCACCACTGATCGGACCAACTGTTGCAGGGTATCTAGCTGCTTTTGTTGGGCCTCGAATTGCTTCGCGTTCTGCCTCTGCTGGCTCTCCATCATAGCCAACATCCTCTCCATAGGGTCGGTTGAGGCTACCACCCTTGAGCTACTCGCGTTGTTTGTCGCACCCGCCTTTGTCATCTCTGCAAAATAGAGGAGTTTGTTAGTCTCATAATATATTTATAGACTTATTGTATGGAACATCTCATTTCTGGACATTTAAAACCAAAGTTGTTCGAGAAGCAATAAAGCTTGTGTCATTTTCGAAATCTTTAAAACCAAGAAATTCCCAAGGATGTAAAGCCGTGCTCTGATACCAAACTGTCACGCCCCGATTCGGGAATCGTTCGCCTCCGCTTAGATTCACACCGAATCGTTCGTCCTCGCTAAGGCGTGATGCCGTACAAGTCTGGAATTGCACTTGTACAAGGCGTGCTCGTGTTCCTTTTATAAAAGAGACATTTTGAATAGAGATTCGCAACGGATGATAGAGAAGTTTTGGCAACACAGATATGATCTGAAATAAGTTCTTTATTGATATCTTTGAAATTATATTGCATAAACATAAGGCTCTCAAACAGCCGAGATGAAAGGCCAAACTTGGCTACAACTTGCAGAAATATTGAAATGAGATACAACTTGTTCCATACATCATATCCCTTTATTAATAATGCAGCAATAACCACCTTCAGCAAAATGCCTTCTTCTTCAAGTGGAAACTTCAAGATGTACGAAGCTTCTAAAGAGTCGGACAGCAAGCCTTCAGCGTCTATGATTATCCACTAGGTTCCCGGCACCTGTGGAGACGAGGGTCAGTACATTGCCACATATGTACTGGTGAGCGGCCGTAACCAATCTCACCATAAATCAACAGTAGTAAAATTACATGAATGTTCACTATTAATTTGTATTCTTTCTATCTTGCCTTATGGTCCATTAACAATTCATATATTTGATGAGAAATATAAGGAGCATACAGTGATGTTAGAAACATAAGCAATTCATGTTGATCTAACATAAGCAGTTCATATTGATCACCAATTTGGTGAATCTTACCCACGGTCGATAGCCATCCCTGTACATATTTATGAATACCACTTACTCTGCCTGCATAAGACAATGTTAGCTATGCCACCTGTCTATATGAAGGTCACTGACTACACGCCATCTGGGACATCTTGGTCGGACGGCTCCTCTTTATCGGTGGGTAGCTAGCCCATCCGGAAGGTTCCCGAAAGACCGTGCTACTACTTCAGTACTGTGCTACTACTTCAGCACGGCGTTCCTCCTAGGCCGAATCGGTTCCGTGGCCTCGGAGTACCGTTCGAGGAACTACCTTGTATACAAGTTGTCCATGACCATGCATGCAATACAACTTAACTAATAAGGGACATGACATGCATGATAATAGCATCTTCCACACATAGTCCTAGTTCTCATTTTATCTTACCATTTTCCCATCTTTCCAACTTGCCATCTTGCCATCTTACTTTGAGCCATAGGCTCGCATATTCGTTCATCCAACCAAGGGACTATTCATGTTTAACTCATTCTTTCGAACCGAAGTCCGATATACTTACCGCCCAATACTTGGGTCTTTGCATCACCTGTTAAACAATTCATATAGCATACGAGCATCATTCGATTTACAACATAAGCCTAGCCATGTGATAATTTATCTTTTATTATCTTTCCCATATTATTACTAGGCATCTTTTATTAAGCACCGAACGCAATAACAAGTCTACCATTGTTATGCGCGAAGATCAAGGATCGTCGAAGGATCAAAGCCACTCACTTGTTGGTGAATTGCCGAGAGAAAGAGGTCTTCCACGCAACGTCACTCTAGGTTCACCGCGTTAGCACCTGCATTGGCACCAACATCTGGTCAGCATACTTCTTCTCTTTCTCTCAGTTATTCGATATGAAATGCGTAGACGGTGAAAGTAAATCCATGAAAACATTCATCGAAAACAATCACGAAAACGCACACAAAAGCCAACAGCAAAAGCGACATCGAAAACTAGCAGGGCAACGGTCTCGGGGCAAGCGACTCTTATATAGAACTCTTCCCCCAAGACGCGCGCCACTGCATCTTGGGCATCATTTCAAAAGAGTCCAATCCATAATGAGGAAAGGATCTCAATTTATTATCCCGCGATCCTGGTAAAGTTTCCCCAATTTTCATCCGACTCGGCCATTCGGCCGCTAGCCCGCACCGTGCTCCGCAACGGATTCAGGGCATTACAAATATTGTGTCTATCACAGATTCATTGGGCATCCCACTCGAGCATGCTATGTGCTCAAAGACAAAATTCAGGAGCTGGTCAACGCTGGTGTCATCACTCTGCAGCAAGACGAGAAGACTGTTACCGCGAACATGGTCTCCGTCCAGTTAGGTGACTTTTCCCCGCAAATGGTACAACATGGCGTCATTCCTATCCCTAAAGCTACGCTAGAGATCGAGAATCTCCCTCCTCCACGAAGTGAAGGTCTCGTCCCCTTATCTCTTGACAATGGCGAGATTATGTGGATTCACCCTGATCTTGCTTCAGAATTCAAAGTTTTCTCTTCATCCAAGAAGAAAGACCGCTCTAATGGCAAGACAAAGACTTGCAATATGGTATCTTTTGACCCCATAGTTGACGAAAAAATCTTGCTGGGCACCAGATCAGGGAAAGCCTATCTAAAGGATTACCTCGAAGCTCAAGAGAATCCTGCTTCTTCTTCTGAGCCTATTCGAGTGCAGCCTGCTTCTACTGAGGACATTCCTTCTACATCCTCACCGGTTGTAGAGTCCACTCTTCCCAAGCCGACGGTAGTCGAAAAAGGCAAACAACAAGTCCGATTCGATAAACATTTGAAGAAGTCAACTCCTTCTGGACTTGAAAAGCCATACAACTTTGATATTTTAGCTCAAGTAGCTAATACACCGGCTAGGCTATCAATTTTTGAGCTCTTGCGCCTCTCCAAAGAGACTCGGGAAACTCTATGCGAGGCTCTCATGCAAGCTGAAACTTGTCTAGCCCTTCTGAAGAAGCCGAAAGCAGAGCCATGCCTCCATTGTTATAGTGTGTTGGAGTTAATTTCAAACATAACTTTCACACAGGATGACATGTTAATGGAAGATAATAGGCATGATCGTCCTCTCTACTATACAGGATATGTCGACTCGATGAAAGTCGATCGTATTCTGATAGACCCAGGGTCCGCTCTCAGCATCATGCCAAAGACAATGTTAGATGCATTGAAGATCCCAGTGCATAGTCTCTCCAGTACAATCACCACCATCCTTGGGTTCAATCAGGGAAGAAGTGAACCTCTGGGCAAGATTCGCCTAAAACTCTAAATAGGCAATCTTCGTACAAAGGTGACCTTCTATATCATTGACAATCATGGTTGTTCTTACAATGCTTTGTTGGGAAGACCATTCTTGCATGAGCACAACATTGTTCCGTCTACTCTCCATCAATATTTCAAATATGTTGATGACAATGGAGAGGTCCAAAAGGAGGTTGCGGATCTCTATCCTTTCAAGGGTGTTGAAGCATACTGCAACGACGCTCGTATGTACAAGGAGGAATTTATGAAGGTTGTGCTAGCTCTAGATACTGAAGAAGAACAAGAAGCAGTGCCTAATGACACCCTCATCATACCTGTCAAAGGGCGTGTTTTTTGTCCTCAATCCTCCAAGCTACTGGCTATTCACTTGCCAGTCCAGAAGCCACCAGCTGATGATAGTCAAGATCAAAGGAAGCTCACCTCCTATGAGCCACTTGTTATTGACTTACGTCGTAACAAGGAAAAAAAGGCAGCTCACCTCTTCTGAGCCACTTGTTATTGATTTATCTCATAACAAGGATAAAAGGGAGCTCACGTCCTCTGAGCCGCTTGTTATCGACCTCCGTCGTAACAAGGCCAATCTTCCTCCACGTTCTTCTTCTCCCCCTCTTGTAATCAAACTGACCAAGCCTGCTAAGGCTAAAGGTCCTGTTGTAAATACGAATGTACAAATCAATGAAAAAGTATCTACTTTCTAGTATACTGATGTCATTTATCATGCTAAGTGCTATTTGGATATGTTAGATAGCTTTCAGTCATTTACAATGGGAGTTGTGCAGTCTCTTCAAACAGAAGTCTCACTCGAACATCCGAAAGATTCATATCGTATTATTCCCGCTCGAAAGAAAGGCGAGAGTCCAATACTTTTTAGTAAAGGACCGGAACAACAATTCAGCTACACGGATGATAGCAAAAATAACGACACGGGACATCTTCAACTCCGTCGTTACAGTCAACAATCAAAAGACATCATTCGAAAAATGGGTTATGACTTCAAAAATGGCCTCAACTACGATAAAGGTCGAAGAACTCCTATCCGTACAATTGTTCCGAAAGGAAAGTCAGAGATGTATTACAGCAGGACCAAAAGAGGTCTCGGATATGCTTCACCTCCGGTATTATCCCCAGCAGGCTCTGAATCCGATAGTGAAGAGCGCTCTAACCACTACATCATAATAGGCGATTACCCGTGGTTATTACCGTTACAATTATTTTTCGTCACGGTTATAACCGTGACAAATATTTGTTTTGGTAACGGTTATAACCGTGACAAATATTTGTTTTGGTAATGGTTATAACCGTGACAAATATTTATTTTGGTCACGGTTATAACCGTTATGATAATAAATTTTGCAACGATTTCTCTCACGGTTATTACCGTGACTAATTTTATCTTTGTAACAATTATTACCATTACAAAAATGTGCTATTACGTCACTCTTTTTTCACTTTGTAACGGTTATAACCGTTACCAATATCCTTTTTTTGAAAAAAAATATTCAATATATTTTCCATTAACCTATATTCAAAACGCTTTAAAGCAATATGTAATCGAAGATGAACTCTTATCAATATGCACGTAAATTCAAATTCATATTGTAATAGTTGAATACAACATATAACATTACAAGATCTAAGCCTCAATATCAACACAAAGGAGAACCATTCTCTTCTCAATTCAAATTCATATTGCAATAGTTGAATACAACATATAACATTACAAAATCTAAGCTTCAATATCAACACAAACGAGAACCATTCTCTTCTCAACACAAATGTAAGAGAAAGAAATATTCCTCTATCATAGATACACTAACTACTCTCAAGTTTTTATTATGAAGATGCTAACATGATGTCTCCGCAGAGAAATAGTAGACCATTTAGAAGATATGTGTATATCCCAACAGTTGAGATGGATGGAGATCTATCAGCCCCCTTGACACTCCAAGTGCTATTTTGATTCTAAAAGGCCCATCCATTTTCATTTCAGTAATTCCTACATTTTTAAGAAGTCAAAAATGTAGTAATATAGAAAAGAGGTTCAGTTGTATACTGAAATTATTGTTAAGGATTAGCCAAAGAGTTAAGTTATAACCTGGAAAGTTCCAGGGGTTGAACTTGTAGAGGTCAATATCCACAATGATAGAGGTTGCCGGAGTAAGCCGTAATCTTGTTTCTCAAATAATGGATGATGAGCTCTTGGTACGTCAGCTGGAACCGAAACCCTGGAGAGAACTCGGATAAACACAAAAATGACTTAACTTTTGTCGTGTCTTTCAAGTTAACAATTTAGTAAAGTTAAAGTTAAAGAAAGCTTCATAACAAACCTTTTATGTACCTTTCTTACTTTCTACAGGAAGAATAACTAGATAAGCACGCCCCTTAATGAATTTGTGGCTGCAAGATGGAAGTCTTTGTCAATAAATAAAATGCCATGATGCAAGCATAATTGAATGAAATACAACAATATATCATGGTACGTATCTAATAAGTGACGGGGGTATTGGGGAAGGGAATTAAGAAAGGGATATAACATTCCTTTCATAACTAAGACACATAATTTCTACAATAAATACAATAGAGGGTGTCACAAACAAGCACCACACAGGCCTTGACAACCAAAATGGTAAAAGAAAATGAGATGGGATCATGTAACAGGTTTGATCCCTTTCAATGTTACTGCCCCACCTGGTAAGTGGGGCTTTTGATCACTCTGACACCTTGGCGGAGATTGCAGAGTCCATTCCATTATAGGAATCAGCTCCACTGGGGAGGTTGATGGTGCATTAACCAATGAAAGACAACTTTTACGGTGGCTACATTATGATAAACAAGATTTTGAATATAATAAACATAGCATACGCAATATGATGTGTAGTTATGACTGGAATTGTACCAGATCACCAGCGTTTGGGACATCTGAATGAAAAAGAGTGGGACGACAATGCTTATCCTCATTCATCAAACTAGAGTTCTAGAAATGAGCAATAAGTGCTGATTTCCCTTGGATCCTAGCATAGGCAAGCGATGCTACTTTTTCACTATTGAATTTCTCCCATTTCTTACCATTCAATGTCTGAAAAAGATCAACTTAACATTTTTATCTCTAATCATAGTAATCATTTTTGTAAAGCCTAAAGCTAAAAGAGAAAAGACAGACAAGAAAACATCTTATATTTTTGTGTTTTATCATAGGAATAGATTAATCCAGCAAAATAGTCCAACAGTTATATTTTCATCATTAATTTTCAACTGAGAGGAGTGATCAGAACCTGATATGATCTGTTAAGGATCGATCATGTTGATAAAAGCATAGACCATGTTTCACTTGTTCTGAAAGAAGCAACTTGAACTTAACATCCACACACAGAGATAGTAAGAACGGAAGGCTCGAAGAGTCCTCTCACCTATGTACAATAGCAGCGAAACTGAGATGTACATCCATGTCTGGAAATAAAAACAACTTTTATATCAGATTAGAAGCTTCTTGGCGTCGAATCATATCCTAACATTCAAATCAGAGTAATACATGTTATGCTACAATCAATAGTTGTTAGTTGTCCAATGGAGCAATGGAAATTATGGCTAGAAAGGTTTTTAATCATTACATATGCATTATCTTGGTCTACTTCTAGTAGTATATAAGTAGAACTCAAGCACTCCATGAACCAAAAGAACCTGAGCTTTCGTCTCTAACACGCCAAGGTTTGGAACAAGACTGTCACCTCCTCCCAACAACCGCTCTCAATTATATACTATTACGAGAATGTCTTTGAGACAACTAAGATACTTATCCCAAATAAACAACATGAAACCATGTATAACACAAAGTCAGCCAGTGTAAGCTGTTTGTTTGGTAGCTCAGTATTTATTATATTTTGTCTCTCTTTCAATAATCAAGAACATCCATCTGGTTTTCTATAACTAAACTAATAGAACAAATCATAACAAGTAATATATAATAGATTGACTTAATTTTAGATTAAGTGCAGTAATGCTTTAACATGTTATTTTGAAACTTTTAAACAACACCCTTCAGTTTTTGGTTTTGTTAAAAACAAGCCAGGGTTGCTACAAAGTAAACCAAAAAAAAGGCACAAAAATCTAGTTAGCACAAAGTGTTGAACACTATTCTCATACTCTCCTATAAATATGTACTCAATCCATCCTTATTAATGAGATATCCCATTGAGTTGAGCACTATTCTCAGTAAAAGTCATTTATAATATGATATATATAGTTTACTTGCTTTCATGCCTTGATATCAGGTGGTTGTGCCATTAATCAAACATATATATCGGACTTTTAAATCTCATGCCATAGTTAATAGGTAGAATGTTGCATAGAAGGGGGAGAAACTATCAAGGTCATTATCCTTTTAACTGAAATTAAATAAGACCAATAGGAATCTAGTCATACCCGTTCTGCACAAGAAACATGATTGGAATGAGCAATATGACACAAACTTTAGTTTTTGAAGGCAACTAGAGTAAGTTCAGGACTTCATTTCTTAGAAGGATTAATGAACAAGAGAATACCAGAATATGAGAGGCACTTGATCCAGATTTCAAGCCAATATCATAAGATAAAAAATGAGTCCATTCACTTAGTTTTAATATCCACCTAGAATGTACCAGAGATATAATATCACCTCATTAGAGAAGACGAAAATTAAACATTTAATATAAATATTGCTAGAGCAGTTGCAATGAAACATGAAAAGGTAATATAAAGAACTGTAGAAGAAGATGAAAAGATCACAACGTATTAGTCTCAAAAGAAGAAAAAGAATCAAATGTACAACAACAATTGATTACTCACCCATCAGATGCCTGCTTATCTGTTAGAAACCCTCCTGTCATAATCTGAGTCCCAGTTCCTTCATCAAAACATAGAGTAAGATGAATCATATCATTCATCTTATCAAACTTCCCAAGAGTCTCACCACAAACAGGACAACTACTGATAAGAGATTCCCTGCGTTACAAAGTAAGCCGTAGTTAGTTTTCATAGTGAGAAAGAAAAAGGATTATGATAATACAAAAGCATTTTGTATAGATACATTTAGAAAACACTATAAACTAGAAGTGTCCAAAAGTCATAATAAGCACCTACTTTTCTTGTTGAATAGCTAAAAGAATTGCCAACTCATCCATGTCAACTTCCTTGAAAAGCTCTTCTTTCTAATTATAAATGTAAAAAAAAAGCCTCAGTTTGAGCCACTAATAGTAGGAACTAGGAAATGATTACAACAAAAAAGAAATTTTCCTATGTTCAGAAGCAATAGCATATATCAGACCTTGGTAGCTGCTACTTGATTACCGAATGCAGTTATCAAGTCAGTAAACTCAGAATACATATATCAGACCTTGGGCATACACCACATTTTTTTACAAAAGAAAACTATATAGCTTGATAGAAACATGTTCTAAGACAAACATACCACAGCCTTGAGCAATCATTTATGTCAATAGATAATATGAAGAAATATAAAATGCCACTCCAAGGCCCATATCTACGGACCGCTAGTACATTTGACATGACAACTCCCCATTATCTACATAAAATTGGAAAAAAAATGATATATATATAACTAAGTAAGTACCATGAAACGAAAATAAGGAATGAAGAAAAGGCCTTATTATCATCTTTGAGCTTGCTTGAACCCTTTCTTCATGTATGATCCTCATGCAAATAGAAGTCTATGGATAAATTATCTATAAATTATATCCGCAAAGTCTTACAGCATGTTGCGTATGTGCTTAAGCAACAGATTCCCCTTTTGTTCCAAAAAAACTAAGCAAATAAATGAGTGAGGAATAAAATCAAACACATAACGATCAATAAGCAACTGACAGCAGTCACACCTG
Organism: Iris pallida; assembly: GCA_029216955.1. Lineage (NCBI taxonomy): Eukaryota > Viridiplantae > Streptophyta > Magnoliopsida > Asparagales > Iridaceae > Iris > Iris pallida. Next base: position 3,434,988 of record JANAVB010007198.1, read on the forward strand.
GAGATGGCTGACGAGGATGCCTCTTCATCCAACCAAGTATGTTGATATGACCATATAATGACCACCTCTAACATAAATTGTTATCAACATACAAATGCAACACTCACTTCAAAGTCAAATTATATAGAATAGAAATAAAATTACTATAAAAACTATGAGCCAACACAACCAGATCCTTACGTAGTATCTCTAGCACTTGAGGGAAAACCATATTCATCAAATAGACACATTAGATCACCAAAAACTTTCACTGGTGTTTTCAACTGTAGAAGAGTTGGATTTGCATAAATATTTGCTCAGCTGTAACATAAAGCTCACCAATTTCAAATGCATCAAGAAAAATTCTTCTCTTCTTCTACTAACAAGAGTTTTCCAGTTTCACAAATATTTGCTCAGTTTTTGTATCGTTTATGCATATACATAAAACCTTGCTTTTGTTAGTATTTAGTGTATCTCGGATGATCAAAAGGGGTTTAATAATAAGTTGTGGATAAAATAATTCCTAGTCAAACCCATGAAAGCAGTAGTAACACAGACACGACACTGAATATGGAGTGTCCTAGTGTGTGTATTTCGGACTATCTGCGTTGTGTAACTTGCGTTTGATGCGCATCTGACACAACACTGACACAATCCCTATGAACTATTTTTCAGGTTTAACTTGGATAGGAGTACGAACAACAACAATATTTTAGGCAAAACCATAACCCTATTACAGTTATTTAAAAAGACCAATAAAGAAAAGGGAAATAATAATATCTAGAATCAATAATCATCGAAAGAATTAAAATTAGACAATGACCATAGAAATTATATTGACATGAACAACCATTGCCCAAATAAAAGAGTTAAAAGAAGAGTTAAAACTAAGGGGAAGGGGCTACTTATGGGGAGGGGCCGTGGGGACGAAGGACGAAGAAGAGGCGTGTTCCTCCATGAATCTCCTAACAATTGTGCAGTCTAAGTTCATTCAGTCAGGAAATGATCCTTCATGAATCTCCTAGATTACAGAAGAGCCTACTTGAGGGACAACACTGTCTTTGCTGTGATACATAGGACTTCAGTTTTGTTCTATAATGTTCGCAGAACCATTTGATGTGGCAAAAGTACAGTAAGTTCCAAGTTTCAAGCATGGGTACCTACCGAAAACAAAACATTTCCTCATAACCATCTGAAACACAATATTATAAAGCAGATAAAAAGGTAGCATCCATCTGATTCTAAACATGTCGACAAGTCTCTATTAAGCCTTTCTTATTCGAATAATTATGCCTATTAGTTAAAAAGACACCACTACAGCTTCCTATTTCTCTTGCCAAAGTTCTTATGGCTTCGTACACTAGGAAGCAAGGACACTCCAATAATTGGCACAGTTTCCATATCGTGTTGGACATTTTCAGCTACGACACCGACAATCTAAAACACACTAGGACACTTTAAAATCACTGCCGTGTCTATGTCGTCGTGTTCATATTGCATCATATTTGTGTCTGTGCAACATAGGCAGTACAATAATAATTCATAATCCGTTAACATTTTATACACCACGAGTAAACTTAGAACATGAAACATAAGTTACACGACTACTAATTCTAAAAGCTCACCAGAGAACTTGTGATGTTTGGGTTTCCTCTTCGATCCCGTCCTTTTACCAGAACCCAAACTCTTCTCGCCCTTACTACCGCTACTGCCAGCATTCCTCGCGACCTGGGAAGAAACCTTCTCCTTCACGCTAAAGATTGCATCTTTCTTACTCTCCTCTTCTTCTTTACTCCTCTCTTGTTCCTCGACCTCGTCCTCAGCATCAATTCCGTCGTCGTCGTACTCATCCTCCTCCTCATTGTTCTTCATCTTCAACGAGTTCTCGTACTCCTCTTTATACGTCTCCAACTCTGCCCTCCCTCCCTCGTTATACAATCTGCCGCCGCCGTCGTTCCTCTCCTTCTCCTCCTTCGACAATTCTTGATCGTGCTTGTGCTCGGTCCGCTCGGCCGGGTGCGCTAAAACATCATTTTCCTCATAATCCTGATCCCGTCTCCGATCATCCCTGTCCCAGTACCTCGAATCTCGGCCGACCGCTCCCGATCCGCGCCCGAACTTCAGTTCCTTCGAAAAAGCCGTCGAATTCCTTCGGGAAATGCCATCTTCCTCCAAGTCAATCTCGTTTTCTACAGCCACCAAATTCCCACCAGATCGTATCAAAATTGAACCTTTTCGACAGCGCCAACAAAATTAGGGCTAGCGGTTTCACTGTACCTTTGCTGTTGGAGAGGCTGTGGAACGCGAGGAGGGTTAAGAGGAGACCGAGGGAGAGGGTTATGAGGAAGACGACGAGCGGGGAGAGGAGACGGCGGGGCTTGTCGGGCCGGGCCGAGCGGCGGATCCGGGTCTGGATCTTGCCCGGGATGCAGATCCCGACCTGGTCGCCGAGGGCTAAGGATCCGAACTGCTGCCTCTTCTGGTCAGGGTTTCCACGGAGATGGTGTCATCGGAATGGCTCAGGTTGGCTGTGATGGTGTGATGGTGGGAGTGAGGAAAGATGATTTGGGAAAGAGGAGTAAAGAAATCGTGATCGTGAAATAGGAGGGAAATGTATTTTTAGGGGAGGAAAAGCTGAAATATTTGTAACACTAAAATTTTCTATTGTCACGGTTATTAGAGTTAACGAATACTAAATAAATAAAAATATTTAAAAAATATTTTTTATAACGATAATGTACTTATTGTCACGGTAATTAACGTTACAACTCTGTAACGATAATAACCGTTACGAATTAGAAAAATAAAGTGTTACAAATAGCCTATTTTGGTGTAGTGAACTCTTCTGATTCCAGATCATGGGATTCTGATACCAGCATCGGTCAAGTTCATCGATTGACTGTATCTTCTAACATGGTTTCCGTCAAACTTCCAGAAGGCTATGACGAGGATATTGAAGAAAATCCCGAAACAGATCCTTGGGCTCGACGAATGGATACCCAATGGGAACTTCGATTCGAACAAAGGGAACCTCCTACTGAAGATCAATTTATTCAAATTGATGTAGGAGAGAGCGGGTCACCTCGTCCAATATTCATCAGCAAGAACCTCCCTGAGGCAGATAAGCAAGAATTAATTCTTCTTATTAAAGAATACATTGATGTCTTTGCTTGGAGTTACAAAGACATGCCAGGTCTCGATCCTAAAGTTGCTACTCACAAATTAAATATTTTACCTAATGCAAAACCAGTTAAACAGCAACAACGACATTTCAAGCCGGAAATGATGGATGCGATTGATGATGAAGTCAAGAAGCTCATTGCTAATTGGGTAGCCATTGTTGTTCCAGTTCTGAAGAAATCTGGCAAAGTTCGAGTCTGCATCGACTTTCGAGATCTTAACGAAGCTTGTCCAAAAGATGAATTTCCTCTCCCTATCACAAACGTCATGATTGACAACACTTGTGGGTTTGAACGGATATCCTTCATGGATGGATTCTCTGGATACAATCAGATTCGGATGAATCCTGAAGATGAAAAACACACATCTTTCCGCACTCTACGAGGAGTCTATTGCTACACAGTGATGTCGTTTGGTCTCAAGAACGCTGGTGCAACTTACCAACGAGCTATAAGTACTATCTTTCGAGATCATCTGCACAAGGCTGTCGAATGCTATGTTGACGATATCGCCGTCAAGAGTCGTCTAAAAGAAGATCACATCCAAGATTTAAGAACAATCTTCAATCAAATACGCCAACATCAACTCAAAATGAATCCCACCAAGTCATTCTTGGGTGTCTATAGTGGCAAATTTCTCGGCTTCGTCGTTACCTTTAAGGGTATACACGTAGATCCCGAGAAGATCAAAACCATTCAAGAGATGCGTCCTCCACGCAACCTAAAAGATCTACGAGGATTCCAAGGTCGACTTGCGTACATCAGGAGGTTCATTTCGAATCTGTCTGGACGCTGTAGACCATTTACGCAACTAATAAAGAAAGGTGTATCTTTCGTTTGGACCGAAGAATGTCAAAGAGCATTCGAAGATATAAAGCAATATCTCATGAATCCACCAGTCTTGGTACCACCGATCTCTGGCATACCATTCTTAATGTATGTCCGTGCTATAGACCATTCATTGGGTGCTTTACTGGCCCAAAAGAATAAAGAAGGCCATGAACAGGCCATCTATTATCTTAGCCGTACTATGATTGGTGCCGAACACCGTTATAGTCCGGTCGAAAAAGAATGCCTAGCTCTCATGTTCGCTGTTTAAAAGACTCGGCATTACATCATTGGTCAAACTATTCATATTATATTCCGAGTTAATCCTCTTCAGGTACTGATGAAAAAGCCTAGTACACTCAATTCTCGGCTGGCTACATGGGCCATTCTGCTAGCCCAATATGATATGGTATATGTTCTTCAAAAGTCTGTCAAAGGCCAAGCACTGGCGAATTTCTTAGCAGCTCATCCTGTTCCAGAGACATCCAAACTCTATGATGAAATTCCAGATGAGACTTTGGAATCTAACACAATCTCTGAAGAATTTTCTACTTGGTGTCTATTCTTTGATGGTGCATCCAGGATTGGACCCAATGGTGCCATTATCGCAGGAGTTGGAGTTGTCCTTGTTTCTCCAGACGGGTCAACTATTCAAAGAGCTTACTCCCTAGATGAACCTTGTTCTAACAATGTAGCTGAATACAATGCTTTACTCATCGGTCTTCAGTTAGCCAAACAACTCGAAGTCGAATATCTCGAAGTTTATGGTAACTCCAAGCTGGTAGTTAACTAGGTTAGAGGAACCTATGAAGTTCGCCATCAAGATCTAGTGCCTTACCATGAATCAGCAATCAACATGGCTACATCATTCAAAGCTTTCTTTATTGAATATGTTTGTCGAGCTTATAATACTGAAGCCAACGCTTTGGCTAATCTTGCAGCTGTCTTAGCCATCTCTATCAAAAGACAACAGGTGGTGGTCATCTCTAATCGAGAATTGTTTTACGTCGAAAACAATCGTAATATTGAGTTCAGTAACTTCACTGAAGCCAATGTTATTAATGAAGATTGGAGAGTTCCTTTCATCTATTTCATAGTTCACGATATACTCCCTGAAGATCCTAAGGAGGCCACGAGTATTCGCCGATGATCTCTCCGGTTTTACTACAATCAAACCACCAAAACTCTTTACCGGTGGACTTATGACGGTCTTCTTCTGCGCTGTCTCGCTGGTGATAAAGCAAAACAAGTATTACGTGAAGCTCACGATGGTGTCTGCGGGGCACATCAACCCGGTCCTAAGTTACAGGATCGCATCCGACGCATGGATTACTACTGGCCCTCTATGGTATCCGATGCCATCAAATATGCAAGGAAATATCGAGCTTGTCAAATTCACGCAAATTTCATCCATCAACCATCAGAATTTCTGCATCCGACTGCTGCTTCTTGGCCTTTTAAAGCTTGGGGCATAGATATTATAGGTCCTATCAATCCTCCTTTTTCTAGAGGACATCGGTTCATATTAGCAATAACCGATTACTTCTCCAAATGGGCTGAAGCTATACCTCTAGCTGAAGTCAAGACCAGCAGCATCATCAACTTCGTCAAACACCATGTCATCTATAGATTTGGTGTGCCTCGAAGGATCATCCATGACAACGGACCACAGTTCATCAGTCAAAAGTTCACAAGGTTCTGTGACGATCACCGGATTGACAATATCGCTTCGACAACTTACAATCCTGCTGCTAATGGCTTGGCTGAAGCCTTCAACAAAACTATTATCAAGCTCCTCAAGAAGTTTGTATCCACTAACAAACGAAACTGGAGTAAAAAACTTGGGGAATATCTTTGGGCCTACCGCACTATGGTCCGCAACCCTACAGGCTATACATCCTTCTCTTTAGTGTACGGCTGTGAAGCTGTCCTTCCTTTGGAAATTCAAGTTCCATCCTTAAGGATTGCCATCGCTAACGAGCTCACCACCGAGAACAATGATCTACTTAGACTTCAAGAATTGGAGGCACTCGACGAGAAGCGATTAATGGCTCAACAGCATATTGAGTTATATCAAGCCCGCATCTCGAAGACTTTCAATCGTAAAGTTAAAGTCAGAGCCTTTCAGAAAGGAGAACTCGTTCTGACAGTCAGACGTCCCATGACTATGACTCATTCAAGTAAAGGCAAATTCGATGCGAAGTGGGAAAGTCCGTTTATCGTGAGCAAAGTCTTCTCAAATGGAGCCTACCAACTCACAGAATTGGATGGTCGAGTTGCCATGATGCCCATCAATGGAAAATTCCTCAAAAAGTACTATGTATAAATGTAAAAGAGAGTGCTTGTAATCATCAGACAAGTTTATAAATAAAATTTGATTTTATTTCACTATGAATGATAGTACATAATATCAATGAAGGTCACTATCATCCTTCTCAAAATTGGGACGTGGACCACTACCGTCCTTATCAAAGACATAATCATTAAAAGAGCCGAGAACATCCTTGCTCGAACCCACCAGAAACTTGCAAGCAGCCATCCTCATGGCCTCTTCCTCTTCTGTCGGACCCGGTTCAAGAAGAAAATCCAAGATGTCCTTTGGTGGCTTGGGTGCAGACGAACCTTCGTTCGCTTTCATCTGCTTTGGTTGACTGGTATCGAAAGGGCGTTTCTCTGAGCGTTTAACCTTTGGGGCGATCTCAGCCTTCTTGGATGCATCTCCAGACGACATCTTTATGTTAAAAAGTAAAAGTGATCATTCCATCTAATTTCTGTCCCATTTATAGGCAGAGGTTCTTAGAACAATGAAGCGACACATTCATTTGACGGTTCGCCCGTTCATCATATTCATCTGACGGTTCGCCCGTTCATCACATTTATCTGACGGTTTACCCGTTCATCACATTCATCCTACGGTTCACCCGTTCATCACATTCATCTGACGGTTCACCCGTTCATCATATTTATCTGACGGTTTGCCTGTTCATCACATTCATCCGACGGTTCGCCCGTTCATCATATTTATCTGATGGTTCGCCTGTTCATCACATTCATCCGATGGTTCGCCCGTTCATCATATTCATCCGACGGTTCGCCCGTTTACCATCTGACGGTTCGTCCGTTCATCATCCGACGGTTCGCTTGTTCATTACACTTATCTGACGGTTTACCCGTTCATCACATTTATCCGACGGTTCGTCCGTTAATCATATTCATCTGACGGTCCTCCTGTTCATTTAATTCATTTGATGGTTTATCCGTTCATTCCGATGATTCATTTCGTTCATTTATTTCGTTTACATATTTTGACGAATCATCCATTTCGTTCATATCAGCAACTTGTCATCTTTGATTAAGTTATCTTTTGAAATAATGATATTCGATAAATTATATTTACCACGTCCATATTACCTCTGAGCAAATATAATTGAATATGATTATTTTCTAAAATTAAGAAATATATCATGTCCTGCACCTCTGAATATATTTTTTATCGCTATTATTTATATCTGAATAAGATATGCAACAAATAATAGAGCCACCAAAAAAAATATCTTTTTATTGATAAAAGATGAAAGACATTACAAAGATATATATTACAAAATAAGGAGATACAGAAAATCTTTCTATTCAGTCGGTGGTGTCATCAAGTTAACCATCTGCTACTTTAAAGATTTTAGTCGCTACTCACGGGAGTCCATCACACGCCTCCTAGCTTCCTCCATTCCAGACTTTTCATTAAAAGTTGGCAAGGTCACTAAGCGGCGAGAGATTTTGGCCTAATGAGTTCTGACATATTCATTGCGCTCCTGAGTCAGAATATCCAGTTACTGAGTAGCAGCTTGATGCTGTGCGACTTCATCTTCTAGAGTATGCTGAATCAGTTTCAATTCTTCTTGGAGACGGGCAATCTCCTCCTGAAGACGAGCAGATTTTGCTTTCAACTCAGCAACCTTCTCCTCCTTCTCTCCAGCAGCAGAGGTGGCTATCTCCATTTGAGAATCATATTCTGAAGCCTTGGCAGTATAAGTGTCTATGAAAGTCTGGAAATTAGCCTTCTCAATGGCAACTTCTTGAGACATCCTTTCAAATTCAGCTTGTACCAAGGATTCCACTTCCCCTCGATTAAGATCTTTATAGATCTTAACCGATGCTTCTAGCTCATCCAGTATGTGCTCAAGAAAGACAGCTTAAGCTTCATCTCCTTGGCCTCGGATAGCATTGATCAAATGGGAGGTTGGGTTTCTAACAGTAGTGAAATCAACTTCTTTTTCTAGTACCCTATCTACTAGGGGTCCCAATGCATTAAAGAAAAGGTTGCTGAAAGAACTAACGATAAATTGGTTAGTTGCCAAAGCACCCGGGGTAACAGCTACTCCCATCGATGATGAAGCAGCATGTGCCTGTGCAGATGGACATTCTTGTACTTGAATAGAGGGCTCTTTAAACAAGAGAGCTAAAGTAGAACTGGTTGCTCCTCCCGGTTGTTCCTCTGTAAAAATTAAATATTGTTATTTGGCCTGTCATTTACAACTGTTAAAAAGGATCAAAAGTGAAGGCTATCTTACCATGGTTTGATCCAGTAACTAGTCTGTCGTCTACTGGCGTAGATTTCAATCTAGCAGAAGTAGCCTCAGATATCACTGCCTGGCTACTGCCTACCTCGGAGCCGCCCGACAGATGTCGGCTGCCACTGGCTATTATTGTTATCGGCAATATATTAGTGCAAGGAGGAACCGGAGATGATTCGATTTCTACATGGATCAAAAAAATAGAGATGTCAGTTGTTAATCTATTAAAAGAAGATTAATAATTTTATTTAATACCTTTGGGATCAGTGATAATAGCTTCCTCTGGCGCTATTTCCTCACCCACATTCTCTTCAGGACACACATCCACTTCAACATCCTTTTCAGGAGCTAGTGTGTCGTCAACAGCCTCAGAAGATATATTGACATCAATGTTCTCTTCTTGATTCAAAGTATCATCCATAACCTCTATTGATGTATCTTCAGTGCTCATGCTATCCTCAGGTACTTCTTCACTGGCAGTTGCAGCGGCATGATCAACATCATCTTGTAGACCAAAGTCGCAATCATTTAATGCTTCAATCATTAAACGATCCTTCTCTTCGCGGATTGTTCCTGGTGTAACAGGAAGCTGAGTTGTTTCTACCGTCGGTAAAGGAGATCGTAAAGCTTCATGTTCCTTCTCTACAATATCTTCTCTAGGCTCTGCAGTCTCCTCCCTCTGATCAGTCTCGTCCCTCTGTTCTGGACTAGGTGTTTCATGCCTAGACTCAGAGACAGGAGTAGGAGATGACATGGTAATTCTAGCAGCAGCGCTGGCCACCACCGAGGACATGATCACCTTCTTTCTTTTTCTAAAGGCCAGTTTCTTTCGATGAAGAGGTCTCTTTGGACTCTCAACATTTACCACATCAACCCGCTGTGGAAGGAAAGTCGGTGTAGTTGCCTCTTCTCGCTGGGTCGACTCGGCCAGTTGCCGAGATTACGACCTAGTGGTAACTTTCTCTGATTGATCCAAAATAAGTTTCTTCTTCGCAACCGGAGAAGAAGGTTCGTCAATCCTTCTTTTCCTTTCTCTGGCTGGAGACTTGACCACTTTCAAAGAAACTCGTAGTGGTTCATTAACTTCCTCAGGGAAGTTAGCTTCCTTTGAGGCTTCCAAGGGATCATCCACTGGCTCATGTTGCTCATCATTTCCTGGAGCTAGCATATCAGTTGCTCCTGTTTGCTATTAAAATTATTTTATTACAAATTTCAATACAAACAGAACAGTGTTACAATATAGGACTTAGATGTAGTCCTAGGAGTACACTTTTGTTTATCTGGGTCCCTTGTGCCGATGGAGCGAGTGGTAATACGTTGACTCCGTTGATGATCTAACGACGGTTATCGGTTCTCTGAAGGTTTGGATTGCTCTGGGTGCTGGAGCTTACTGAGAGGAGGAAGACGTTGAGTGTCTGTATCTGCCTCTCTGGTGGTGTGAAGTCTCTGTCTGTAGAGGTCTGTTCGACTCTGTGTGTGTTTGTTCGTGGGTGAGAAGGAAATGATCCCTCTATTTATAGCTTTGTAGGCTGTCTGCTCATGTGCGCATATGTAGGATGCGCCTGGACGTGGGGACGCCACTTGGTGATTGATGATGGAGGAGCATGGACGATGCAGCCTGATCGAGGGGTTGAATTCTTCATACTGCTGTTGTGAGCCGGCACGTAGCAGGGAAGAAGATCTTTCTGTTGCTGAGATCTTGGGTAAGTTGAGTCAAAGGACACGTTTCGTCGACCCATGGCTCGGAGATCTCGGATTTAATGGGGAATGATCTGGTAGGATGCGCCTAGGATTGGGCGCATGAGAAGACTTTGGCTCGTAACCTTTAGGAGTCACGAACCATTCTGGACGCATGGCTTTCGAGGCGCATGCGAGGTTTCAGTAGTGACTTTACTCCTATCTTTTGGGATCAGAGAGAAGTCTGGGGCACATGGCTTTTGAGGCACATGCAGAGCTTTAATGGTGGATTTTCTTCTGTCTTTAGGGATCAGTAAAAAGTCTGAAGCACATGGCTTTTGAGGTGCATGCAGATTTGGGCGCATGGCTACGGAGGCGCATGTGAGATGATTGGGTGGCCACGTGGCAGTAGCCGTCGGAGGAAAGTAATGATGGTGCTGACGTTGGCGACGCTTCGTCTTCTGAAAAAGCTGTCAACTGTTCAGACTTCGGGTGGCGTACTGCCAACTCTGTCAGTTCAGCATTTAATGTTTTTGACATTCGATAGACAGCTGAGTGGGCGCATCGGTCGGTGTTCCACTAGGCGTATAGGGATGCATGGGGATGCATCCCCTATGATGTGCTAGGTGCTGAAGGGCGCGTCTGTGTGATGCGCTTGATGTTGAAGGGCGCGTCTGTGTGATGCGCGGTCTGGCCGGCGCATCCGCTTTGTGACACGTCTTTAATGGTACGACTGTTACGATCTTCGAGTACTTTAAATAGTCGTTTTGACTTGGCTGAATTCGAGGCGTCCGGTTCATCTATTTAATGCAAATTTATTGTACAGAATTCGGAGAGCCATCCACTTGGCACATGGGTTTGATTTGCCCGACCTATAAATAGTGGCATGGAGAGAGTTTACATCTCGTTCTCTCAAGTTCTTCCGACATGAACATGTTTATTCGGATGCATTCTGTTGATGAGATGCTCCCGAGGCTGAAAATGCGATGCCATGTCTTCATTGATGCACTTGAAGGTGACTGTTACATCCAAAAGTTGGAGTCGAGGGCTTCCGAGGCAGACAGAAGGTGCCTGTTGCATCCAAAGATTAGAATGCTCGAGCCTCATCTCTGTTATTCCGGAAGAGCCGCAGATCGGAATGGCGGTGCTGCAGCTTTGAGGGCTCTTTCTTCCTTCAAAGTGGGTGTTGTCCACTCTGGTTGTGTTGAAAGCTGCTCCTTTAGCCGCGGTTTCGATTGCGGTCTTCCTTGGTCTTTGGAGGCTCTTTCGAGCCTCACCTGGCCACAGGTTGGCTTGCGGTGCTCTTCTCTTCCTCAGTTTGGGGAGCTCTTCCTCCAGCTAGAGGGTTGATTGCTACCCTCGTTCTGCTCAATAAATGCTTCATTAGTCGAAGCATTTCGATGGCGGTGAGCCTGGCTGGAAGAGCGGCACATAACTGGGCTGCTGAAGGGATACACATAACTGAGGATGCACATAACTGAGCTGCTGAAAAGGATGCGCCTTACTGAGGGCACATGGTGGGATGCGCCTGACTGAGGGCGCATGGTGATTGCTGCACCTATTTGAGGGCGCATAGTGGCTGCTGGCTGTAGACTTAGGATCTTTTCTTTACAGAAATTCTCCTTTGTACAATCTTTTCTAGACATGTAAATAGACTTTTATATGTAAAATAAAAAGTCCTCTTTAAATGTCTATATTTGTTATTTTTGCTGTGAAGTACTTTGTTCGAGCTCTGGCACATGTAGTGTCTGGCGCATAGGCTTTTTGGTTCTAAAATTCCATGCTTCTATAAGACCCCCTTCAAAATTTTTAAAACTTTTGGATAAGTTTTGGAATACTTTGAATAAGAAGCATGGTGGTAGAGGCGCATGACTGTCGGGGCGCATAGATACTCCGCGCATCAGTGATGGGGCGCATGCTCCACTCAGTTAATGCAAATGATAACGCCTCGATAACCGAAAAAGATTAATGATGATCTTTTTGGATTTATTTGCGGTTATCTCCTCACAGAACCCGAGCCGACGGCTGAGGTCACACTTCATCGTTTCACGCGTGCGACCAAGCCTATAAATAGGCATGAGATAGAGAGAGAGAGTTCTTATTCTCTTTGCTTTTGCTTTTTAGAGTTCTTCCACAAAAACCCTAACTTTCTTCTCTTAAAGGATGGCTCCCAAGACTCCTCGTGGCGGTGGTGGCAAGGAAAGAGGCAAAGGAAAGGAGCCTGTAGAGGCTGCCGCGACTGACGTTCCCCTTCCGTCTGTCGACGTTCGGCCGGCAGTGGTTGGTGAGTTTCATCATCTTTACATGCACCAACGCACATGAACCTTGAGTCTTGATGATGTGCCGAGGTTTTTGCCGTCGATGCGCATGGGTTTAAACCCTAAAGATGCGCCGAGGCTCTACTGCTGACGCGCATGGGTTTAAACCCTTGATGATGCGCCGAGGCTCTACTGCTGATGCGCATGGGTTTAGACCCTTGATGATGCGCTGAGGATCTACTGCTGACGTGCATGGGTTTAGACCCTGATGATGCGCTGAGGCTCTACTGCTGACGCGTATGGGTTTAGACCCTGATGATGCACTGAAGCTTCACTGCTGATGCGCATGGGTTTACACCCTGATGATGCACTGAGGCTCTACTGCTGACGCGCATGGGTTTAAACTCTGATGATGCGCTGAAGCTTCATTGCTGATGCACATGGGTTTACACCCTGATGATGCGCCGAAGCTTCTTTTTCAGACGCGCTATGCGCTTTTTGATGAGGCTCAGATTCTTTTGTTATTTCTAACATTCTTGAATCTTTGGTAGTGTCGATGACTATCCCACTCTTGAATGAAGTGCTTCTGGATGCTGCCCTCTGCTAGATGGGAGTAGATTATGATGAGAAAGTGATAAACCCTTTTCAAGCTGCTATTATGCTAGATCAGCATCCCGAAAGAATGATTCAAATTCGGGAACAACCGTATGGGTTCCTCAAACGGATGATGGAGCGTGGTGTTTTGAAATATGCCACATCTGATAAAGTGACCTTCTTGAAGCCTGAGTTCCTTTTTGGGGACCGCCTTACCTCTATTGAAGCAAAGGTGTTGAAGGTCAAGGAAGACTGGTTCTTTACAGCAAAGGGAGTACACATGACTGTTAAGCAACTCGAACATCAATGGCCTTTGACGGCCTTCTGTTGTCTTGCTTCCAAGAGGAGGATGTCTTGGGATCTAACCCCAGCTCAGGGGGGAGCGGTGGCTGGCATCATCAAAATTGATTCTACCTCCGATCAAAGGGATACTTTGACCGCCGTACGGTCTGGGCCTTCTTTCACCTGGCGGACTCTACGTCCTCGAAGCATTTACAGTGATGTTTCCATCGATACATTTGCCTTTAGTGCTTCAACTTTTGCCAATCGCATGCTGTTGATGGAGCGATCATACCCGAAAGAAGAATTTTGGGTAGAGGGTTGGTGTTATTATGTTTCCAAATGGGATAAACTGACACTCTGGATCTTGTCGTGGTTTTAGACTGAGCTCCGAGAGATTAGGCTGACTGCCGCAATCCGTGCTACTCAGGCAGGTATTGATATTAACAGACATATGTTTCTCACGCTCCTGGAGATGTTTGATACCCATACTGGGACCTTCTTTACTCCGGTGGGGGAGTTAGGGCTCGCACTTCATGAGATGTACGAGATATCAAAGCTCCCTTAGGGATCGAAACCCTATGAGGAGTACTTTCCAACCAACGAGGAGTTCCAAGTCCTGGGGGACAAGGCTGAGGAGATGATGGCCGTCTTTAAGGAAGTGGCGAGTCATCATTACTATATGCAGAAGAAGGATAAGAGCGGGTCACAGTCTCATGTGACCGCTTGGAGAGATTACGTCTTTAAGCAAGACAAAGAGGATCCCTCCCAGTTTTCCACTCCGCTAGCACTTTTCCGTAACGAGGTGCTCGCCGAAATGAGTAGGTTAGGTAAAAAGAATCTCCGAGAAAACGAGGACCGACAGTCGGATGAACGCTCCTATAGCTGTTTTTGGCACCTCACTCATCGGATGTCGCCAAAAGCAGTATTAGTCGCGTATCTTATGGCTTGGCTTCGGGATTATGTCTTCTCGGACAGATCCGGCTCTGTAGAGAGGGTGACCCGAAACTTAATCCTGCCAGCTGTGAAGTTGGTCTTTGGCCGACGCTTGGCTCTACTCCCCGCAATGGTGTGTAACCTGCTGCGAGGTTTACGAGAGTTTGCAAAAAATATGGTTCATGATCGGGGTAGAAATAATAACTTCCCGCACGCCGAACTGACGTTTCATTATTTGATGGGGTGGTTAATTTTACACCATCCCAATGTGATGAGTCCGGGTTCGAAAGACGACTACAGGGCCGGAGATGCATTCCTCCGTCGTTTCCACCAGAGGAGCTGGTCACACACTGGCGTCCCTGTTTGCAGGAAAGTTTTATCCCATCTTCAGGGATGGGAGATCACCAAAGTTGGTCCAATTTTCTTGGGTTTTGAGGCCAACGAAGATTTAAGGGATTCGGGTGAAGACGCCACCACTCTGCCTCCATGGGGGTTCCGCTGGTTACAAAGTATTCGGCCATCCTATCTGGTGTACCGGAACAGGAATCAGTGCTATCTGGAACCGTATTTACTGAGCCGCTTTGCACAGCAATTTGGTTATGCTCAGCCGATGTTGGATAATCCCAGTATCACCCTGGAGTATGCTGGAAGTTTGTTGGATAGTGCACGAGCTTGGCATTACTATAATGTCGGATGTACCGGAGCTCGCTTTATGCTTCCCGTCCAGAATTCGCGGCAGCCCATTTTTTACTCGGTCGCCAAATTTTACTGTGTTATGGCTGTCGTGCCTCCCGGATATGATAGGGAGACTAGTCTTATCGCAGGCACCCAGTTAGCGGTGGCCGGGAACATGTTGGCGAAAGCTTAATCGTACCGTCCGCCAGAGGCGGGTTATCGAGGTACCCCTGTCGTGTTCATAGGGGGTCAGGCAGAACCCTTGGTCGATCAATCGAAAAGACGTGCAGATACAGAGGCTGGATCTCCTGCGTCGAAGAGGCAGAAGAAGGCATCATCACCGACGGTGTCATCGGACTCAGCATCTGCAGAGGTAAGGATGTCCTACATAGTCTGGTTTAGTTCAACATTTCATGTAACCAATGCTTTTTTTTGTAGGAGCCGCTAAAAAGGAGGCCCCGTACTCTAAAATCTAGTAGAAGAAGGCCAAAGGAGATGGCGGGCTCGTCTGAAGTGCGCATCCCGCCGATTATGATGTCTCCCACGGAGGAGAACCCGGATGATGTTGTTGTCGTGGAGATTCCAGCATCCCCAGATTATGTCATAAGGGAAGCTGAGGATGCAGCAGCTTCCGAGATGATGAAGGCCGCAGCGGGGGCCTTAGATGTCGAGGGCCAGCAGACACGGGGCTTCCTGGTGATGAAGTGGGCTGGAGTTCGTCGTCTTCAGATGACGTCGCTCCAGAGCTGCAAGAGTCTGTTGCGGGGGCAACAGATGTGGTTGAAATAGAGGAGAGGGTGGATTTCCCTCCTTGTCATGATGAGGGGAGGTCGGCTGCAACATTGCCGAGCCCTACCCCAGACTCAGCAGCGGAGGCTGAGGTGGCTACCGATCAGGAGGTAGCGACAGATCCTGTCCCTGTAGAGGGATTTGATAAAGAGAATCAGACTCGTCTGGTGGTCCTGACTCCCGGGGCGGGCCAGGAGACGAGTGCTGATCTCTCCGTTCTGCCAGAGAGGGAATGTCCCGTACTGGCTGCTGATAGCACGTTGGAGGCTGATGAGGTAGCCGCTGACGTCGGTGGTTCTTCCGAGTTCGGGAAGGGTAAGGGTTTGACGGAACCCTCTGTTGCTCCTTCCACTTAGGATACTATTTTGATGCCTGTTTCAGCTTTTTCTGTTCCCTTGGCTCCTCAGGCTAGTAGTCAAGCCCCTGCTGATGAAGAGCCTGTAGATACCGAGGGTCCAGCCTCACGGATTGAGGCAGGCGGGCCTTTCTGCGGTCTGCCTGCTAAAGCAGCTCCTCCGACTTCTGCTATGACGCTGCAGGTGCTGGCGGATGCAGATGAATACGTGAAATTTATCATCAAAGCAGTGTATAAAATACTGCAGAGGGGGGTATCGGTAGTGATGGACGCCAAAGGGAGCTTTGCGACGGTAAGAACTCTGGCACTGCCTCATATCAACCTGATCCGTCTTCACCAGGGCCACGATCATATGGCTGACATTCTGGAAGCCTCTGTGGCTGAGTTGGACCAGCGGCTTTCTAAACTTCAGTGTATCCAACGAAACGACATTTCCGTCCTGATAGATGCGGAGAAGGAGAAGCTGATCGTCGAGACTGAGTCTTCTTACCAGCCCACTGTGAGTATCTGGGAACGCGAAGTGGCTGAGATTGAAGCTGCAGTGGAGCAGTTATCTCAGTCTACGCGGAAGATGGTGGAGGCGCGAGCTGCGTTGGACGCTAGTATCGCGGAGATTGACTCCCAGATCCGTCGCCTTGAGGACCAACGGTCCCGACTTCTATTAGACGACGAACGTGTCCAGGCTGAACACGTAGCATTCAAGAAGGAGGAGGCAGCTTTCACCCACCGGGCTCTTGCTCTGGCTCAGCAGCGGCAGCAGCTGGATGAGAAGCATGAGAATGATACCTCTTCTGAGGCCATTGAAGCGATGCGTCAAGAGGCTGAACGTCGAGTCTTGGCGACTGTAGAGACTCGGGCGGCAGATTTGAGGCATCGAATTGAAGAGCTTTCAGCCAACCCTGGAGATGTTTAGGGCTTGTAGTCTCTTCTTTTTGTGTATTTGCAACTCTTGCTGGGGATAGTGTAATCCTTTACTCTCTTTTTTTAGAAAATAAAAAAGTACACAATTTTCTGTGATGTGTTCATTTTTGCTTGTCATGAACTTTGATGATTTGTGTGGACCTATTATCTTTTGCGCACCTTGGTTTTTAGGTACAGATAATAAGTTTGAAAGAACCAACATGTTTGCTCAGAGGTAATGTGGACGTGGCAAATATGGGATTCAAAATAATAGAATCTTCCTACTCAGAGGTGTTATGGACGTGGTAGGAATGACTCTAGAGGATACGCGGAACTACTCAGAGGTAATGTGGACGTGAAAGTTCTACGATTAATGTACGGCAACGCAGGGGTTGTCTGTACGGGATGTTTACTTAGAGGTAATGTGGACGTGGTAAACATGATGGGTAGCGTAGTCTTTTGGGATGTAAGATTCCGCTTTGTAGGGTATAGGGGGACAACTCAGAGGTAATGTGGACATGGTTGTCCTTCTACTGGAGGATGCTACGGAACAGCTGGATTCCGGAAGCGTATGATTTTGTGGAAGGGAATTGTCTGTGAGCCCTGATGATTGGGTCCACAGATCCCCTGGTGGAAGCACATGTGTGAAAGATTTCAAGAGTAGTACTTCTTTAGGAACTTACCGTTGATGGATATCATGAACAAGTTCCCATTGGGTTTGGCGAGGCGGTAAGCACCGTTTGAGTATACCGTCTCAATGATAAAAGGTCCTTCCCACTTGGGCTCAAACTTTCCTGGTGTCTTGTGAGTCAACACCATCGGCCTCCTGACTTCCAGAACCAGGTCGCCTACTTGGAAAGTCCTCTGCTTGACCTTCTTGTTGAAAGCCTGTGATATACGGGTTTGGTAGAGTTCGATGTGTTGTTGAGTTAGGAGACGCTTTTCGTCAAGTGCCTCCAGTTCTCGCAGACGACGATGTTGATTGTCCTCTTCTGTGAGTTGGTTTATAATTGCTACGCGGAGTGAGGGTATCTGGATCTCGAGAGGCAGTACCGCTTCGCTCCCGTAGACCCAGGAGAATGGTGTGTTGCCTGTCGGGGTCCGTACCGTTGTACGGTAGGCCCAAAGGTATTCGTCGAGCTTTTCGTCCCAGTCGCGTTTGTTGGATGACACGACCTTTTTGAGTAGCCTGACGATAGTCTTGTTGAACGCCTCGACCAATCCGTTTGCTGCCGGATTGTAGGCGGTTGATGCCACGTTCTGAATACGATTCTTGTCACAGAATCTGCTGAAAGCATGACTTATGAACTGGAGACCATTATCGTGGATGATCCTCCAGGGTACCCCGAAATGGTAGATGACATGGTACTTGATGAAGCTAATCACCCTGGAGCTTTTCACTTCTGTTAGTGGAACTGCTTCTGCCCATTTGGAGAAGTAGTCGGTGATTGCTAGGATAAAGCGGTGTCCTCTCGATGAAGGAGGGGTGATCGGTCCCACAATGTCTATGCCCCAAGCTTCGAAGGGCCAGGAGGCGAATGTAGGATGTAGTGGTTCTGACGGTGTATGGATGAAGTCCGCGTGAAGCTGGCACGCATGTCACTTCTTAGCATAGTCAACAGCATCAGCGGCCATGGTTGGCCAGTAGTAGCCCATGCATCGCAGTCGGTCCTGCAACTTAGAGCCAGGTTGATGGGCCCCGCAGGTTCCATCGTGAGCTTCTCGAAGGGCTTCGGCTGCTTCTTCGTTAGACAAACATCAAAGGAGAAGTCCGTCGTAGGACCGTCGGTACAGCATTTTTGTAGCTGTATCATAGTAGAATCGAAGAGAGCGTCTCCTGACTGAGACGGCTTCTTTCGGGTCCTCTGGGAGGATTCCGTAAACGGCAAAGTCGATGAATGGGAATCTCTAGTCTCGGACATTAACACCCTCGCTCGTTGACGTAGCATGGGCCACTTGTGAGCATAGGTCGTTTTTAGGACAGACCAAGTCTCGACCAACTACCGTGACGTAGTGTTGAGTCCCAAGGGGTGCTGCCAATGAGGCTGCGAGGCCAACCAGAGCATCAGCCTCCAGATTTTGTAGACGAGGCACGTGTTCGATGAAGAACCCGATGAAGGTTGAAATGATGTTCAATGCAACTTCATGGTAAGGGATCAGATCTTCATGGCGAACCTCGTATTGCCCTCTGATCTGATTTACGACGAGTTTTGAGTCCCCGTAGGCTTCCAGATGATTCACCCCCAGCTGTTGTGCCAACTGGAGTCCCATAATGAGCGCATTGTACTCGACAACATTGTTGGAGCACGGCTTCGAAAGGGAGTAAGCACGCTGGATGACCAGCTGATCTGAGGAGACTAATACTACACCCACTCCTGCGATGATTTGGCCTTTGGGGCCTGTTCTTGAAGCGCCATCGAAAAACATCCGCCAGACGGAGCTCTCTTCGGTGACGTTTGATTCTTGGACCTCATCCGAGATGTCTTCATAGAGCCTTGAGGACTCTGGGATAGGGTGCGCAGCTAAAAAGTCGGCCAGAGCTTGACCCTTAACAGCTTTTTGTGGAATGAACATCATGTTGTATGGCGTTAGCAAGATCGCCCATGTGGCAAGCCGGGAGTTTAATGATCCTTGCTTCGTCATGAGGACTCTGAGCGAATTGACTCGGGAAATGACATGAATTGTCTGGCCCGAGATATAATGACGAGTCTTTTGGATGGCAAATACCAAAGCCAAGCACTCCTTTTCGACGGGGTTGTACCGGTGTTCGACCCCGATCAGAGTTCGACTGAGGTAGTAGATTGCTTGCTCATAGCCTGTATCGCTGTTCTGAGCTAGCAGAGCACCGAAGGAATGATCCATGGCACGGACGTAGAGAAGAAATGGTTTGCCGACGACGGGTGCCACCAGGACTGGAGGGCTTGTCAGATAAGCCTTGATGTCGTCGAAAGCCTTTTGGCACTCCTCTGTCTATACGTAAGAGACTCCCTTCTTCATAAGCTGAGTAAAGGGTTGACATTTATCGAAAAGGTTTGCTATGAACCTCCGGATGTATGCCAGACGCCCCTGTAGGCCTCGAAGTTCTCGAAGGTTCTCGAAGGTTCTTCGGAGGGTCCATATCTAGGATGGCTTTGGTCTTCTCGGGATCGACATGAATGCCTTTCGCCGTGATGATAAGGCCCAAGAACTTTCCGCTAGAAACCCCTAGGAAGGATTTAGCGGGGTTCATCTTGAGTTGGTGTGCCCGCATGAGATCGAAGACTGTCTTGAGGTCTTGCAAGTAATCTTCTTTGAGACGGCTCTTGACTGCGATGTTGTCAACATAGCATTCGAGGGTCTTGCGAAGATGCTGATGGAAAATGGTGCTCATAGCTCGTTGGTATGTCACACCAGCGTTCTTCAAGCCGAAGGGCATCACTGTGTAACAGAAAACACCCTTTGGAGTCCTGAATGACGTGTGTTTTGCGTCATCGGAGAACATCTTGATCTGGTTGTAGCCCGAATACCCATCCATGAAGGACATGCGTTCGAAGCCACGATCATTATGTCGGTGATTGGAAGCGGGAATTCGTCCTTCGGACAAGCAGAGTTGAGATCCCTGAAGTCGATACAAACTCGTATCTTCCCGTTCTTCTTGGTGATAGGGACGACATTGGCTACCCAATCTGGGTATTGTTCTTCATGGATGAAGCCGCTGGTCAAGAGTTTGTCTACCTCCTGATCGATAGCGTTCATGATGTCCGGACGGAAGCGCCGCTGTTATTGTTTGATAGGCTTGGCATCAGGTAAGATGTTAAGCCTATGCATCGCGATCTGGGGATCAAGTCCCGGCATATCTTCGTAGCTCCAGGCGAAGACGTCGATATACACTTTAGCCAGCTGGATTAAAGATTCTCGGTCTTCTCCTTTTAGGCTTTTGCTGATGAAGATGGGTTTGCAAGAAGATCCATCTCCAAGGTCGATCTATTCGACTTCATCTTCGGTGGGAGGTTCGCGTAATTCGAAGCGAGACTCCTATTGTTCTTCCAGGCGTTGAGCCCAGGGTTCTTCTTCGAAGAATTCCGACGTTTGGTCTTCGCCTTCTTCTTCTTGAGATTGTGCAGACGTCATGTTGGCTGACAGCACTCTCTTGAAGACTGAGCCGATACTGGTATCGGAGTCCCACGTTGATGCTTCAGACGAGTGAGAATGTTCTACTTCTTCCGCGTCTGAACTCTCTGGAGTTGACGGTGGCGTGACATAGCCTACCTTCCGTCGAGTTCTATTGTAGTAGTCCTGCGGCTTTTCTTTAGGCGTCGGAAGCCGGAGAGGGAGACGCCGACCCTTGTCGTAGTTCTGGCCTTTGTTGCTTTTTAGGTCGTAACCCATCTTCTGGATAAGGTACTTTACGATGTCTGTGTGCCGATAGACTTGCATTCTGCCGGTATCTGGTTCCGGCTATAGTAGCGGGAGGTCTTGATGACGCTCAACTTTGCCGAAGATGATGGATTCTTCGTCTCGACTCCGTGGCAGGACTATAAAACAGACCCCTTGTGACGGGACTACTCGATTTACATGATGGACGGTCGTTGTTTGTGTTTGCAACGACCGTAGAGCATTATCTAATGTATACATAGCATTCCAATGTGGAAGACTAGAATAATTAAAAGATACTCTAGTATTGATGAAATACGAGATTTTATCCCGCAGGATTATATTGTCCAGAGAGGGTGCATCTACATCAGCAGATATATATTCTCCTAGCTCTTCGTCTGTGAGTACTGGAGTAGGATCGGAAGAGTCCACCACAGCGTTGGTCTTGGAGTCCGAGAGGACTATACGGGCCTTTTCTGGCAGCTTGGATGGCGGGGGCTTGCTTTTAAGACGCACCTTTAGAGGTGCCTCTATTGTGCCTCCGGTGGTTGGCGCCTTCCCCTGTAGTTTTGTCACAAGGGGAACCGATGTTTGAGGCGACTTTCCCTTGAGCCGTATCTTCAGGGGAGCTTCAGGAGCAGTTGGTGCTTTTCCGGGCAGCTTAATGCTCATGGAAGGCAATTTCTGAGGCGGTTTGCCTTTGAGTCGGATCCTCAAAGGAGCGTCGAGAGTGACCTCAGGTTCCATGTCCAGCTCTGCTGCCGCTTCTGCTTCGTCGTCAGCATCATTGGCTTCCTCCTCGTCAGGTGACTTGTACAAGTCGGCATCGATGAAGTAGGCTTCAATCCCTTTGAAAGGGTCGATGTCCGCAAACTCCGTCCGAATGACGTTGTTGGTGGACACGTACTTCATACATTGGTGGACCGTGGATGGCACCACCATATACTCATGCAGCCATGGGCGACCCAACAGAAGGTTGTAGTTGACTTCGGCGTCCACGACATAACAAGTGACCTCGGTTCTGAGGTTACCGATGTGGCACTTTAGTCGTATTTTGCCCAGTGTTTAACTTTTGCTGGCATTGAAGCCACTGATTGTTGTGTTGGAGGGCGCCAGTCGGTACATTGGGATCCCCAGTATTGAGAGCAGCGTCTTCGGGATGATGCTGAGGGAAGACCCCGGATCGATCTGAATCTGCTTCACCTTGACTGAACCGATATACCCTGTATAGTATAATGGCCTGTTGTGTCAGTTATGCTTGAGCATCATGTCTTGTTGGGTGAAGGTTATATTGGGGATAACCTCATCCGCACAATGACAGTACGCACATACAGTCGAGAGATCTTCAGGCTGCTTGACTTGACTGATAAAGGACTCAGCATCCTTCAGAGCTTCACAGAGAGCTTCTCTGGTGTCTTTGGAAAGACGAAGGAGCTCAAACAGAGATAGGCGGGCGGGAGTACTGGCCAGTTGTGCCAATATGTCGAAGTTGTGGGACTTGGCTAACCCCGAGGCATTCTCCTTTCGCAGAGGCCTATCGAAGCGGGCCTCTATCTACTTCTGCTTATTGGCTGCTGGGGGCTTAGACGGGCCCTCCTTCTGGATAACGAGGACGGTGCAAGGAGGCACCACCTCGACGGCAGCTTCGTCGGATTGGGCGTTCTGTTGTGAACGCGTCTGTACAGGAAGTGCCTCTTCTGCTGAGGAAGAAACCATGCGGCAAGACTTGATCTTCCTGCCTTTGGATTTGGAGGTAGGGCGTATCTTCGGTTGAGTCACCTCGGAGACGAGATCGGGGTGAACCCATAGGATCTCTCCCCGAGATGTGGTGAGTGGGATGAGTCTACTCACGTTGTCACGAGTAGGTGGTAAGTTAACCACCTCCATTATCGTCTTAGGGATGGGGACGACGCCATCTTGTGTTGTAGTTGGCGGCAGGGTGCCGAACTGGAGTGACACCACGTTGGCTGACACCGTCTTCTCCTCGTAGTCGACGGAGATTACATCCGCATTGATCATGTGCTGGATGTAATTCTTGAGGACATAGCAGTCCTTGGTTGGGTGTCCGACAAACCGATGGTAGTGACAATACCTCGGGTTGTCCGCTTTCCCAACCTCGTCGGGACGCTTCGGGTCCGGCAGCTTGATCTTGTCACCCTGCTTCAGTATCTCAAAGAGTTGCAGGGTGTCTTCATCGTTGAACGAATAAACCTCCTTTGGCCTTGGTGCAAGTGGAGGCTTCTGAGTAGGTGCTGATGCACCTTTTGAGGCATTGACAGTCAATGCCTGTTTTCCCTTTGTATCTCGTCCGGGGTTGTTGGCTGCAGGTCGTTTCCCCTTGTCCTCAAAGACAGGGAAACTGACTCCCAGAAGACGAGCATTGGCTGCCTTCTTTTTCGTGGCTTCCGCTTCAATGATCAAGGAGCTCCGGTTGGGAGGAGGAGTAGAGTTGAGCCAGAGTTTGACTGCAGGCAGCATGTTCATGCTGCAGGAGGAGAGGAGTGCATGTTCTGGCACGCCCGCGGGCAGTCTGAAGCAAGCCTGTCGGAAGCGTTCGATGAACACTCGAACTGTTTCCTTCTCCTTCTGGCGTATCTCTATAAGGGACACCATTGTCATGTCCTTTTCGTCGTCGTAGAAACGGTCGAGAAAAAGGTACGTCAGGTCATCGAAGGAAGATATTGAATTATCGGGGAGGCTGCAGTACCTGTCGTACGCCACTCCTTTTAGTGCCCCGACAAATATGCTGTTAAGTAGTGCATCCTTCTTCGGAAGATGTCCCGTCTGAGACTGGAAGTACGTCAGATAGCGACGCGGAGAGTCCTTTCCGTCGTATGGCGTCAGTATTTGTGGTTTATACTTAGGAGGATAAACACCTTGTTCCATTCGAAGGGATAAGGTTGGGGGATGCCCATCTTTTGGCGCTCCTTTTGTCTCGTCTTGGACTCAAAGCGCTCACGCAAGTCCCTGATCATCTCGACCACGTCTTCCGTGGAGCTGGGAGTCGGGGAAGGTGGTACCACCTGAAGTTGAGCATTTGAGGGCTCCGATGTCCGAGGTGCTTCTCGGCGATCCATATCCAAGGATACCCGTTTAAGGGGTACGCTTAATTCTCCATTGGCCCCTGGGTCGGGACCGGTAGAAGGTGTTCTGGCCAAAGCTGACCGTATCTCAAACACTGCTTGAGTCATTATTTACATAGAGGCAGAGAGGGTTTTGAGTCCTCCCTCTAGTGTGTCCATGCGCTGGACGAGGTCTGGTGGCGGAGCATCAGACTCGGAATCACCCCCAGCCATGTATACTGTCATAATACGGCTGGAAGTGGATGGATCGGTTGAGGCTTCACTCTCGGCCTCACTCTCTTGTGGGGGAGTTGCCTCTCCTGGAGCTTCGTCTTGGCCACTCCCAGCTATGTTCTGGAGAACATTCTCGACGAGAGCATCTGCAAGGGACTGATTACCCTCGGTTCTGTCTTGAAGGACTTCTTGGTCTCCGAGACTCAGATCCGCGGAGACTAGACTACCCCCGGCTATGTTTTGGGGGACACCCTCGTCTTGAAGGACTTCTTCGAGATGTAGATCTACAGGGGCCAGACGACCGCCAGCCATGTCCGGGAGGCTGACTTCGAGAAGATCCGCCCCAGTTGTGCTTTGGAAGACAGCTTCGTCTTCGGAAGGAGGCTCGACAAGGGTCTGACTACCCCCAGCTTCCTCCAAGATCTTCTTCCTCCCCCGAGTGCCTTCAAACACTCCGGAGGACGAGAAAGCTGTCTTGGATTTCCTTGGCTGGCTTTTGGACGAGGAAGAGGCATTGCCGGTCGCCTTTCGAACTGACGAGGAGTTGGAGATCACGTTGCATGAAGCAAACCTTGGCTCTTCTTTTATTGACACCTTCTTTCTGAGGCGACGTTGGAGGGGTATCGATGATTGCAGCCGCTGGAACACCGACTGTCTTGGTGGGACTGCCGTCATACAAAAGCAGTTGATGGTGACCACAGCACAAGTGTGCCCTGTGAGGGGCGCATCGTGCTTGTCAGTCGACTCTCCTGGTCGGCGCTTGTGAGTGATCACGTTGCGCAGATCGTTGGAGGAGAGTGCCACCTTCGCACCCCCTTCAGGCGCATGGCAATGCCAAGCGCCTGGGTGGTCAAGTGAATGCTGCGCCCCCTGATCTAACACCAAACAGGCATCCCGATCAGTAGTGGGGGAACAACATTTAAAGTGACTTGAACGGACCTCAGATGCACAACCAGAGGAGGCACGGGAGTTCAAGACCACTGGATTTGCCTTACTCGACTTGGTTGTGCACGCAATAGATGTGCCCAAGTGAGACAAGAACTTTGAAGGTCGGCTCATTTCTGGCGCAGAAGCACCTGAGTCGACCTTATACAGCTTACCATCAGCAGCGTGTATGATTGTGAGCGCATGCTTCTTGCTTGCTGCTGTCATAGCACGTTTGGGGCGCATGGCCCGTACTGTCTTGGACTTCTTTGTACTAGTCCGCTGGGGCGCATAGTACTCAGAATCCAAATTCTCCTCGCCATTACAGGGAGTGAGTCTGTCAAAGACAGAGACCTTCTGTGGCGCATCAGAGGTGATGCGCGGGGCATTGGCCGCGCCCGTGCTCCGTCGACGCATCTTTCTCGCCTGAGAAGGAGACGACTGGAAAATGTGGTCAGCCGCACGTTTCCCCGAGAGATGCGCTGCACCAGTGGGCGCATCTTGGTTGCTTAGGACGTCAGCAGGAATGGAAGACTGGATCGGCACATCCCCTTCGGTGTTGGTGCCCGAGGTATCGACCTTGTGCACCCAGACTCGACGGGTCTTCTTCGGCTTTGACAGCCGCTTCGAAGGACTCGCACTTCCTTCAGAGATGAACTCCTCATACGCCTGTTGATTGAGGTGTACGACCAGCATCTTGTCGGAGGAGCCCACCTTTAGATCGTCGTATTGCGACACACCTTTCTCGGTGGAGGAAAAAGAGGTCCCCAGTAGAGTCGCCAGCTTGTTTGCCATTAAAATTCTTTTATTGCAAATTTCAATACAAACAGAACATTGTTACAATATAGGACTTAGATGTAGTCCTAGGAGTACACTTTTGTTTATCTGGGTCCCTTGTGCCGATGGAGCGAGTGGTAATACGTTGACTCCGTTGACGATCTAACGATGGTTATCGATTCTCTGAAGGTTTGGATTGCTCTGGGTGCTGGAGCTTACTGAGAGGAGGAAGACGTTAAGTGTCTGTATCTGCCTCTCTGGTGGTGTGAAGTCTCTGTCTGTAGAGGTCTGTTCGTCTCTGTGTGTGTTCGTTCATGGGTGAGAAGGAAATGATCCCTCTATTTATAGCTTTGCAGGCTGGCTGCTCATGCGCGCATATGTAGGATGCGTCTGGACGTGGGGACGCCACGTGGTGATTGCTGATGGAGGCGCATAGACGATGTGCCCTGATCGAGGGGTTGAATTCTTCATACTGCTGTTGTGAGCCGCCACGTAGCAGGGAAGGACATCTTTCTATTGCTGAGATCTTGGGTGAGTTGAGTCAAAGGACACGTTTCGTCGACCCATGGCTCGGAGATCTCGGATTTGATGGAAAATGATCTGGTAGGATGCGCCTAGGATTGGGCGCATGAGGAGACTTTGGCTCGTAACCTTTAGGAGTCACGAACCATTCTGGGCGCATGACTTTCGAGGCGCATGCGAGGTTTCAGTAGTGACTTTACTCCTGTCTTTTGGGATCAGAGAGAAGTCTGGGGCGCATGGCTTTTGAGGCGCATGCAGAGCTTTAATGGTGGATTTTCTTCTGTCTTTAGGGATCAGTGAAAAGTCTGAAGCGTATGGCTTTTGAGGCGCATGCAGATTTGGGCGCATGGCTGCAGAGGCGCATACGAGATGATTGGGTGGCCATGTGGTAGTAGCCGTCGGAGGAAAGTAATGATGGTGCTGATGTTGGCGATGCTTCGTCTTCAAAAAAAGATGTCAACTGTTCAGACTTCGGGAGGCGTGCTGCCAACTCTGTCAGTTCAGCATTTAATATTTTTGACATTCGATGGACAACTGAGTGGGCGCATCGGTCGGCGTTCCACTAAGCGTATGGGGATGCATGGGGACGCATCCCCTATGATGTGCTAGGTGCTGAAGGGCGCGTCTGTGTGATGCGCTTGATGTTGAAGGGCGCGTCTGTGTGATGCGCGGTCTGGCCGACGCATCCGCTTTGTGACACGTCTTTAGTGGTACGACTGTTACGATCTTCGAGTACTTTAAATAGCCGTTTTGACTTGGCTGAATTCGAGGCGTCCGGTTCATCCATTTAATGCAAATTTATTGCACAGAATTCGGAGAGCCATCCACTTGGCGCATGGGTTTGATTTGCCCGGCCTATAAATAGTGGCATGGAGAGAGTTTGCTTCTCGTTCTCTTACGTTCTTCCGACATGAACATGTTTATTCGGATGCATTCTGTTGATGAGATGCTCCCGAGGGTAAAAATGCGACGCCATGTCTTCATTGATGCACTTGAAGGTGACTGTTACATCCAAAAGTCGGAGTCGAGGGATTCCGAGGCAGGCAGAAGGTGCCTGTTGCATCCAAAGATCGGGATGCTCGAGCCTCGTCTCCGTTATTCCGGAAGAGCCGCAGATCGGAATGGCGGTGCTGCGGCTTTGGGGGCTCTTTCTTCCTTCAAAGTGGGTGTTGCCCACTCTGGTTGTGTTGAAAGCTGCTCCTTTAGCCGCGGTTTCGATTGCGGTCTTCCTTGGTCTTTGGAGGCTCTTTCGAAGCCTTCCCTGGCCACAGGTTGACTTGCGGTGCTCTTCTCTTCCTCTGTTTGGGGAGCTCTTCCTACAGCTAGAGGGTTGATTGCCACCCTCGTTCTGCTCAATAAATGCTTCATTAGTCGAAGCATTTCGACGACGGTGAGCCTGGATGGAAGAGCGGCACATAACTGGGCTGCTGAAGGGATGCACATAACTGAGCTGCTAAAAAGGATGCGCCTTGCTGAGGGCGCATGGTGGGATACGCCTGACTGAGGGCACATGGTGATTGTTGTGCCTATTTGAGGGCGCATGGTGGCTGCTGGCTGTAGACTTAGGATCTTTTCTTTGTAGAAATTCTCCTTTGAACAATCTTTTTTAGACATATAAATAGACTTTTATATGTAAAATAAAAAGTCCTCTTTAAATGTCTATATTTGTTGTTTTTGCTGTGAAGTACTTTGTCCGAGCTCTGGCGCATGTAGTGTCTGGCACATAGGCTTTCTGGTTCTGAAATTCCATGCTTCTACAGCTCCTTTCTTCAAACGCGTCATCGTCGCGAAGCTATCTATAAGATTGAAATTCTCGGCAAATGTATTTGCAGCTGTGTAAAAGAGCGAATACGTGTATAGCATTCGGGGACCATGATCAGTCTTGGTTGGCATCGAGAACACTGTTCTAGTGTCTCGAGCGTTGTAATAGGCCCATGCTCTGGCGCCATCAATCAGATACCCCTTTCTGTGTAGGCAAGTTATAGCATTGCCTACATGGAACTGGTCGTAACCAAATTGACGAGCGAAGCGACTTGGCAGATATGGTTCCAAGAAACACTCATCTTCAAATCTATACACCAAGTGCGACGGCCTGATCGTTCTCCGCCAATCAAATGCTGCTCGATCCAACGGCTGCCTCCCAAGGTCAACTAGATTGGTCGACATATGTTCATAACCGGCTGGAGGGACAACATAGTAAAAATTTTATCCCTTTCCAAGGTTCAAGGCACGTCGGCAATCTTTCAGACTAATATAGTTCCATTTGCTTCGGGAGAATCTCCGCAAATAGCTACCACCGACTGCTCCATGTCGGGGTTCATCAATGACGGATGGTGCAGAAGCAACTATCCGAATAAATAGGTGTAAGGCAACTCCAGTCGAGGGAAGTTCCCCTTTTCACCCTTACATTTGAGCATGGAGTCAGCATAAAGACGAAGACCTGCGTTCACTCTACAGGTCATCGCTGATAGCAAATCTATCCGGTAGCCAAAGACTAACCGGACAGCGGCAAAGAGTACGCCACGGTGGAAGCGGTCCATGGCGCTCGCTCCGGGTACGATGAATCGACGGAGCCAATATGTCAGGAAACCCGCCAGTTGGGCTTCTCTTGACATGGGCCTGTAGCCCATTCTTATAAAGCTCTCGACAAAATCTTCGGTCTTGAGTGGAGGGTATTGAAGTTCGTCGTTAACTTTGATGTCCATTTTCTTGTTTTCTTCCATCAATCTGATCACTTCACTGTGGCTGAGGGGTTGGAAGAAAGTCGGGTTGCACGTATCATGATCCTTAGTCTTTTTTTCGATGATATGATTAAGGAAGAGATAAGGCAACCACTTTGATGAATAACATGTGCCAGAAGAACCGCTCTTATAGTACAAGGAGCAAATTTTGTAGTGGCACAGTAGTTCGTCAAAAACTGCCACCATCTCTGCATTCTCTTGACGAAGTCTGTCTAACTCGTCGTTTGTTGGAACATATTCCTCATAAGGGAAGTCTCCCGTTGGTAAGCACGAGATGTACTTCATCTTATGGAGGGCTAATCCAATCTCCCCGCAGGGTGTCATGAAAGTCCCTGTCATATAATTGTACCTCTCTGGCAAGGCCAGAAACAGATGAGGATTTGGGAGGAATCCATATACGGTAGCGTATACCGCTTGATATAGCTCAATCTCTTTGAGCTTGTTTTCGAACTGAACCAATATCCAATTGGTTATACAGTTCCACCTTTTGTTGTCTGGGTTCACCAGACCTGTTAGCCGGATGTCCTGATCCGGGTATCTGCCCTCAGCCTTTCCAAATTCATTAGAAAAAATCGGCGTCCTCACCGGCAGCAATAAAGAGGAGTTCTCAGGAGGGATGCAGCCAGGCTTCAACCCTCTGAGCAAAGTGCTATGACGCTCAGAAGAGCTATAGAACATATCCCTGTTGTTTGGTCCTTTCTTGACACAAATCTTTCATGTCCTTGCCTGCTGGAGGGGAGTAATATCCCAGTCCATCCTCCTGGGATTGCTTGCATGGGCATAGCGGGCTAAAGGTAGGCATCTGGCAATGTCCGGTAACAGGATTATTTTCTCCTTTTTTTGGAAGAGTCTCTGCTCAACACGGGGTCTCGGTTGAGAACTTTTGTCAATAGCTTCGCCAAATAAGAACATGGGTTTCTTGTGAGTTATGGCATCGGCAGTCTGCAGGGGCTGCCCATTCATCAGACTCAATAGAGTTTTATTGTCCTGTGCTACTAATATAGCCTGTCGGGAAGACGGCAGAGCATATTGGGGGAATATCACATGGGACAAATCTTCTTTGAAATTCGGTTCAGCAAGGGTCCCTGTGAAGGTTTCATACTCTGGGACCTCTCTGATATCAACTGCATCAAACAGAAAGACAGAATTCAGTACATGTCCAAACAAAGAAGTCTGTTCAAAAAAAATTAGCAAAGTGGGCAAGTGTCAGATTGCGCTGGGTATCAGATTGCGCTGGATGTCAGATTGCGCAAGTAAACAGCTTCTATGCGCCAGTTGTCCAGTTGCGCTAACATATTTACTCGCACAAACCATCAGATTGTGCTGACAAGCTTGCGCAAGGCAACAGTTTGCGCTGACAATCTTGCGCAAATCAGCAGATTGTGCTGACTTTTGCCAGCGCTTTTCAACCGATTGTGCAAGAAAATAAGTCTTCATAAAAATGAAGATTATTGGGTTTATGTAACTGAAACCCTAAAAAGGGTGGCGCAATCTAACCAGATCTCTAAAAAGAGATAGGTTCGAAAGATCAACAGTGTTAAAGAACCCTAAAAAGGGGTCTTTCGATCGGGTTTTCTACCTTGCAGTACGGGATGAGCAACTTCATGTCGAGAAGGGCGCGGTGCAGCCCGAGCCGAAGACTCGGCGGGGGCCTTGCCTTTCTCGGCGGCAGAGCGCTTTGGAGCCATTGAGATCGACGGAAAGAAGAAGAAGAGTCAGGAAAGCTCGGGAAGTTTTCTCTTTTGAAAGTTTGAAAGCAAGTAAAGAATGGTAGAGAGAGAACTGAGAACTATTTATAGTTTTCTAAAATAAACAAACTGCTCAGATTGCGCCGAATAAACAGGGGCTAATTCCTCCGATTGTGCAGGCAGGTCATCATATGCGCAACTTGATTTAAAAATCAAAATTCAAAGTATTTTGAAACTTTGAATAAATTCAACTTTCGAAAACTTTGAAGGGGGTCTTGTAGGTCCTAAAAAATCAAGTTGCACCCATCAAAGAAGTCATAAAAATCAAATTATACATCCTTCAAGTGAACTGTGCAGAAGATAGATTGCGCAATAATTCGATTGCGCAGGCTGAACTGCGCACTCATCCAAGCGCGCAAGCTGACGTGGCCTCATCATCATTACCTGACAGAGAATCAGATCTTCTGACAACTGACAGCATGGAGAACAAGGAGACTGTTCGTTTATCGTGCAGCACAGCGCTCGAGGACAGCTGTACATGCAGCACAATCTGCCAGACTCTCTGCAGCGCAGTCCATCCCAGTGCGGTCCATCCCAGCGCAATCCGAAGCCAGCATAATTCAGGTGGCACACTCCATCAAGACAACTGACAATGTACATGTGGCCTTCATGCCATCAATTACTCACTATGTGGCAACCGTCTGTACACGATCAAGCGCATTTCAATCAAACAATGCCACGCATCACATACAGATGGCCCACGATCAAGTAACTGCCTGTGCAGTTCATTGCCTGCGCAATCTAAAGTGTGCGCAATCCAGCCTGCGCAAGTCAGAATAACTAAAAGTTAGTTATTTCCAGAACTCTATAAATAGAGTTTCAAGTCTTCATTACTGAGGAAACATAAAAAT
The DNA here is from genome assembly GCA_029216955.1 of Iris pallida. Classification (NCBI taxonomy): domain Eukaryota; kingdom Viridiplantae; phylum Streptophyta; class Magnoliopsida; order Asparagales; family Iridaceae; genus Iris; species Iris pallida. The sequence goes on from JANAVB010007198.1 coordinate 3,467,220, forward strand.
CAGAAAAAATTAGAGAGTTCAGGAGTTCTTGCCCAAGTGCTGCTGCATTCTTCATAGGCTATCGCCTTCAACTTCAGAGGCTATCGTCTTCAAAGTTTACATCGTCCAAGGGATAAGGCGATCGTCATTCAGATCGAATTCCTACAGTTGTACTTTCCCAGAATTCTTGTAATCTTCTTACAAAGTTTGTGAAATAAAAATTCAACTTTTGTTTTTACAAACAATCTATTATAATCCAAATATCATATCTGCCAGCCGGAGATCTAGGTAATCCAGTCACGAAATCTATGGTTATATGCTTCCACATCTATTCTGGAATTGGCAAGGGCTGAAGAAGTCCAGCTGGCCTCTGATGTTCAGCCTTGACTTGTTGGCAAACCAAACTCTGAGAGACAAACCGAGATATCTCCCTCTTCATGCCATTCCACCAAAAGTGCTGACGGATATCACGGTACATCTTCGTGCCACCGGGATGAATCGAATACTGAGAACTGTGAGTTTCGGTCATGACCTCCTGTCTGATATCTCCACTGGATACACAAAGACACTTACCATGCCTAAGTATACCGTCTTCATGAACGCATAACTCTGGTCTTCGTCCTGCCTCACACTCTGCTCTGAGTCGCTGAAGTTTGGAATCTGCCGACTGTGCCATCCGGATCCTCTCGACTATAGTGGACTGAACTTGCATGCTGGCCATCAATGCCACACTGGAAGGGAGGACAACTTCTATACCCATCTTCTGAAGATCTGCTAACAGCTCTGGTTGCGCTGTCAGGAAATAAACTTTGGCTCTCCTACTCAATGCATCTGCAACGATGTTGGCCTTCCCTGGGTGATACTGCAAGTTGACATCATAATCCACAAGCAGCTCTAGCCACCTCCTCTGACGCATGTTAATATCCTTCTGGGTGAACATATACTTCAGGCTCTTATGGTCGGTGAAAGTATCTACCCTATTTCCGTACAAGTAGTGCCTCCACAACTTAAGTGCAAACACTACTGCTGCCAACTCCAAGTCATGGGTTGGGTAATTCCTCTTATGATCACGAAGTTGTCGTGATGCATAAGCTATTACCTTCTCATGCTGCATTAGAACACATCCTAAGCCTCTGCCAGAAGCATCTACACTGAGAATCCTTCGGTTCCATCTAGGAGCGTGAGAATGGGTGCCATCATCAAGCCTCGCTTCAACTTCCCAAAAGAATCCTGACATTCTGCTATCCAAGCAAACTGCACATCCTTGCAGGTCAACTGGGTCAATGGCGCTGAGATCCGAGCAAAGTCTAAAATAAATCGCCGGTAGTAGCCGGCCAATCCAAGAAAACTGCAAACTTCTACAACCGTACTAGGCACTGGCCATGTCTCAATGGCCACAATCTTCTGGGGATCCACTTCTACTCCTCCTCTGGTGATGATATGGCCCAAGTACGAAATGCGGTCGAGCCAAAACTCGTATTTACTAAACTTGGCATACAACTGGTGCTCTCTGAAAATCTGGAGGACAACTCGGAGATGCTTCTCATGCTCCGCTTCACTTTTGCTGTAGACCAGGATGTCGTCTAGGAACACAACCACGAACTGATCCAAATAAGGCATGAAGATACGATTCATGAGGTCCATGAATACAGCCGGCGCATTAGTTGCTCCAAATGGCATCACAAGGAACTCCCAAAGCCCATATCTGGATCTGAAAGCTGTCTTCGGGGTGTCCTGCTCTCTGACTCTGATCTAATGGTATCCTGACCGCAAGTCGATCTTCGAGAATACTGCTGCTATTACGCCCCGCTCCCGAATAATCGGATACGAGTCGGACACGCCCAGCCTTCGTCGTTGGACACGACGAAGTAAGCTGTACAATACTAAGGAAAACTCAAAGTCATAATGTAATGTAAATAAAACACAGCTTTTATAACGTTCTCAGAAATCACCAATATCCGTCAAGTGTTTTAAAATACAAATTCAGCCGGAGACAAATCCGGTCCAATGAAATAATATACAATAATGAATCTCTAAGATACAATCTCCAGAAAATAAACTGAAAATAAAAGCTGCAATATCCAAGCAATCACCAGCTCCATGTAATCTCCCACTCACCTGCAACGATCCTATCAGAAAAAGAGCATAGTACAACCCTGACCAGACAATATACAATGTAATCTGTGATCCAGAGTACAAGGTGAAACCAGAATACCAGAAAACTAGAACATGAAATGAAAGTAAAACTGCGGTACCAGAAATGAAATATAAAACTGCAGGCAATGGATGACAATCAAGATGCTAGACAATGAACACTGCTATCAATGTACAAGGCAATCAATCACGACAATCAATATGCAAGTGTGACAATTTTTGAAATATTAAAACTAATGTGTGACCGGCTTAGGAACAATCAATCAATCAATGAGGCAATGAGTCAATTCTACAAGGTACGGCTTCATCGTACGTGACGTGTACGATTAGGCTATCCACAGTTACCTATGTTGGGTGTGGTCACACAAAAGCTAATATTTCCTCCAATCCCGCAATAACAATGACGCACAAGCAATGAACAATGACACAAGACAATCGTGTGTAATTCGTGTCAGATATGAGAACATGGCACATGAAGGTAAGACAGAAAATAAGGTACAAGTCAAGTCAGTGTACTTGCCTCGGTTTGGTTGCACGAAATTAGTACTGCATGGTTGCAATGATCACCTGTTATATTTTTGTACAATTATTAGGGTTTGAAAAATAAAGCAATTATCTAATTATATCTAATTTGTTATCTACTCATCCAGCTAAACATAATATTTTGAAAATAATAATATTTAGATTAACTCTCTAAATAGAAAACTTGTCACAACGTAATTTAGAAACCTATTTAAGCTAACCAATATTTTAGAAAATATATATTTTATAACTTGATCAAAATAAATACTAGTAAAAATGCTCTTTAAATGCTTTAGAAAATATTAGAATATCTGCTAAGAAAACAGTAATAATTATATAATTTTAGAAACATTTTTTCTATTACTAGAATATTAACAGAATATTTATAGAGCTTTAATAATTAATATAAGTAAAAAAATTAACATGACTATTAATTACTTATATTTAGTCCAAGTATACTAGATGTCAAAAATAATCTATCAGTAATTGATAATACCTAAAATAGACACTTAACCATTTTACCAATAACATTTAATAATTAACTAAAAAAAATTATTCAATAAGAAATGCTACTACTGCTAATCAAATCTAATAATTGAAGTGGAGCCACACTCAAGACAAAATAAACTAGTATTTTCCTACATTCCACTCTTATTTCCTTTCTTCAGCCAACAACTCCTTTCCTACTTACTTCTACAGTCCTTAGCCGAATAAACTAATCCCATTTCCTCCATTCAACTTGCACCCACGTGAACTATTTCTCCATTACACTTTTTCTTCATTCCAAGGACTAGCTGACATAATAGTGAAAGAAGAGCAATTATAAAATTCTCTTCCAATATTACTTCACAGCATCCTAGTCTACTCAAAGGAGACCCAAGCTTCTTCTCTAAAAATTAATTTACAAACCCTCTTACAAGCCATTTCTTTTCACCCACTCAACCGAAACCCAATGCCACTCTGATGTGGGCCCACCTATCATCATTTAGCCTATGTTCTATTTTAGTCATTTTCCTGTTTTAGTAAGGAAGGATTATTTTGGTCTTTCACCAATAATAACCCTTCCTTAATAGTCATTTTTCTATTTTAGTAAGGAAGGATTATTTTGGTCTTTCACCAATAATAACCCTTCCTTAATAAGTCATTTTTCTATTTTAGTCAGGAAGGATTATTTTGGTCTTTCACCAATAATAACCCTTCCTTAATTAAGCCTTTGTTTTTCCCTAAATAAACTAGGGTTAGCCATCTTTTATTTTCCATGCTTGTATTGAGAAGAAACTCTCAAGTATCAATAAGAAGGATTTAGACTTTGTCCGTCCACCAAAGTTGGGGGTTTGTTCTTTTCTCACAAAAAGATCATTATCTTTCTCTGTTTCTCTTTTCTATAAATCTTTTGTGAATCGAATAGGTCGATTCACATCAATTGGTATCAGAGCTCTCTACGATCCATGGCATCCGGCACAAGGAACACGATCGAGGAGAAGATCCAGGGGCTTCGGGAGGATTTCAACATCGAGATCGAAAGTTTGAAGGCCGCAATCAAAGATCAAGCGTCCACACAGGAGGATCTCCTGACCGAGGTACGAAGCATGCGGGAGGAGATGACGTCGATTCCGGCAATGATGAAGTTGTTGCAAAACATCTCGAACAAGATCAATGGCGGCGAAGCGGAGGCGGCAACAACCCAAACCCTAGGCGACCAACTAGGGTTTGTTCATACGGAGGGGGAAGCGACCGACGACCACGGAGGACCGGCCGACGGGAGCTGGCCCGCACCCGCCGTCGCCGCCGCGCCACCGGGCGGGGCCCTGGCGGCCGACGACCCTCTACGGACAGCGGCCGAAGGCCGCGGGAGCGTCGCCGCCAACCGCGCGAGCCCGGGCGGGGCCGCTGCTGTTGGGGGCGGTCGCTGGCCGGCCCCCGACCGCCACCCCTGGCCGGTCGGCGCCAGAGGAGCCGCCGGCGAGCGGCCGTGGCCGGACGCCGTCGATCCGTACGGTCCCGGCGGACCGGTTCCACATTCGGGAGAAGCCCTAGGGCTTGGGGCCCCCTACGGGGGTCGGACGATGACAGCGAACTACGGAGATCGGTTCGCGGGTCCGAAAAGGGGCTTGGCGGGAGTTCCGGCTTGGACGGGAGGAGCGGAACCGCCAGGAGGAGCGAGGCACGCCGGAGGCAGTAATTTCTTTGGAGAAACGGCGGATCCCGCCAACTTCCAGAGAGGGGATCTACCCCCACGACGACCACCACGGAGGAAAAGAAGGAGGCGGAGGATCCGACGGAGGAAGAGGCCGCTATAGCAACATACGCAGTTCCCAGATTTCCACCTTGAGGACAAGGTGGCTCTTTTAGGGGGCGGTATTGATGTGGGCCCACCTATCATCATTTAGCCTATGTTCTATTTTAGTCATTTTCCTGTTTTAGTAAGGAAGGATTATTTTGGTCTTTCACCAATAATAACCCTTCCTTAATAGTCATTTTCCTATTTTAGTAAGGAAGGATTATTTTGGTCTTTCACCAATAATAACCCTTCCTTAATAAGTCATTTTCCTATTTTAGTCAGGAAGGATTATTTTGGTCTTTCACCAATAATAACCCTTCCTTAATTAAGCCTTTGTTTTTCCCTATATAAACTAGGGTTAGCCATCTTTTATTTTCCATGCTTGTATTGAGAAGAAACTCTCAAGTATCAATAAGAAGGATTTAGACTTTGTCCGTCCACCAAAGTTGGGAGTTTGTTCTTTTCTCACAAAAAGATCATTATCTTTCTCTGTTTCTCTTTTCTACAAATCTTTTGTGAATCGAATAGGTCGATTCACATCACACTCTCTCCATACGTCAACCTCAGCCGAATAAAACCAAAATAAAACAAGAGAAATTTTGACTTACCCCCCACTTGTATTACCCATATTAAGGGTGCACCCCACAGTTTTACATTAATGAAAAAATACCCCTATTTTGGACGGAAACCATCAAAAAAAAATTAAATTTTGGACGAAAATGCCCTTGAATTTTTCCTTCCTCTTTATTTTTTCTTTCCCCCCGCCACCGCTCCCCCCCCCGGCCGCCACCGCCCCCCCCCTCCCCGCTACCGCTCTCCCCCCTCCCAGCCACTGCCACCGCCTTCGCTGCCCCCCTCCCCACCTCCGGCGGGCGGCGGTAATAGCAGCGATAGCGGCGGCGGCAACAGCGGCGGCGGCAGCAGTTGCAGCGGCGGAGGCGGCAGGAGCGACGGCGGCGGAGGCAGGGAGGGGGAGGGGAGCGGAGGCGATGGCGGGAGGGGGGGAGCGGTGGCCGCGCGGGGGGGGAGGTGGAGGGAAAAAAAACAAAGAAGAAGGAAGAACCCAAGGGCATTTTCGTCCAAAATTCAATTTTTTGACGGTTTTCGTCCAAAATGGGGGTATTTCTTCATTAATGCAAAACTGTGGGGTGCACCCTTAATATGGATATTGCAAGTGGGAGGTAAGTCAAAAATTCTCATAAAACAATGGAAGAGTCTACACTCTTCTGACAGAACCTGCCGCTCCAATGCTTAGCCGATTCTTCTCCCATACTCATTATTAATTCCCAAGTTCTCTTCACCTACTTCACTCACGAATTCTTCCTTCACATCCAGCCTTCTGTCACTCCCCTATTCTTCTCAATTATTCACTCTCACTCACAAATTCTTTCTTCACATCCAGCCTTCTGTCACTTCCGACGGGCGTCGCTCGTCGGCATAGAATCTGGGTGTGGTCTGGCACTGACGGGATCGGAAAAACGGCAGGTGGCTGCGCACACGAGAATCGATGGCGACGCTGTCTTCGAAATGGCACGGTCCTCGAAGAGTCGGCTCAACTTTCAAGGTGGCGCGGTCGGCGCTGCATCGTGGTGACGATGACTTCAGCAGCGAACCCGGCGACCTCTCCAGCAGATTTGTGAGGACGAGGCAGCTCCGGTGAGTTACGGCGGGTTCAGATCTGAGATAGTCGTCGGATAGGCAGCAGATCTAGGTTGAGACGAAGATCAGCGAAGCGTCAGGATGATCCCAACAACTCTGACGACGGGTCTCGATCCAAGCTCGACGAGGCTGACAGCTTCTCGGAAGAGTCGGCAATCCGGTGACTACGGCGAGAGTGTCGCGGTAATGGATGGTCGTCAGTGGCGGTTGATGATCTGGTTCTTGAAGTTGCCGGCGAACTCTACGGTGGCGCTCCGTCTGGGTCGGCCAGGAACGGGAGAGAGAGAGAGAAAGAGGAAGAGAGAGAAAGACTTACTGTGTATGTGTCAAAAACTTAGGAATCGTGTAAATTTATATTAAAATAATCTGTGGCAATGTAGTAAATAGGCATAGATCTGGGGGTGTTCCTAAATTTAGGACGGTGGCAGTTTGGTAATATAAAATAGATCTGGGGCTAAACTAGAATAACTAGTAACAGATTTTCAAATTTCAAATTCAAACAAAATTTTCAAATAAAAGCAGGTTAACATAAAAACAGATTTAAAAATTCAAAACTTCAAAGCAGTTCTTCCAAAAATCAAATACCAACAGGTTTCCAACATAAGAAATTTCAAAACAGTTTTTAAAAAGAAAGCAGATTTTTTCAAATTTGAATTTCAAACAGTTTTCAATATCCAAACAGATTTTCAATAACAGGATTAGCTAATTTATCCAAACTATTTTAATTACTCTCAACCAGTGAAGGAATTAGTTAATAATTAACTAATTAATAAAAATCCTTTTTTTATACTGATAAATAATTTTGAAATGATGAATAATATTATTAAGAAATCAATAAAACCATTATTACGTCAAATTAGCATTTTGAAAATATTTTTCAAATTCAGGAAAATTTATTAATACCCGAAATTCATTTTAATCAACTTATTTAATCGAAATTAGGTTTTCGTAAGAAATAATATTAAATTCAAGAAATATTGGAAAAATTTTAAAATTTACCGAATATGATTTTTGGGAGTTACAGCTGCCCCCTTGAGTTGATCAAACAAGTCATCTATCCTCGGGAGAGGGTATATGTTCTTAATTGTCACTGAGTTCAAGGTACGATAATCTACACACAATCTGGACGTACCATCCTTCTTTTTCACAAGAAGCATCGGGGCTCCCCAAGACGATCCACTTGGACGAATGAATCCCTTGGTTCTAAGTTCTTCAATCATCTTGTACAATATCTCTAATTCTGACGGCACCATCCTGTAGACTCTCTCTTACACTGGGGCTGTTCCGGGAATCAAGTCGATGGTGAACTCGATCTCCCGCTCTGGCGACATCCCTGGAAGCTCCTCTGGGAAAACAGCTGGAAACTCCTCGACTATCCGAGGTAACTGCACTGCTGCTACTGCCATCCGCAATACTGGAGGAGAAGGTTCAACTTCGCCTCGGAAAAAGAAAAACTCTGGCTTGCCTGGAATGCTAAAAATAACCCTGCCAATGTAGTAGTCTATCCTAGCATACTGGTCTCTCAACCAATCCATCCCTAAGACCACATCATAATCGGCCATCGGGAACTCTATCAATCTAACGGAGAACTCTCTACCGCTAACTACGATCCGACACGAGGAAAACACTCTATCTACTCCTACAAGTCTGTTACCAGTAAGTATATTGAGCCTTACTGATAATGACTCGGGCTCCAATCTTATCCGTGTCGTGAATCGTGCAGACATAAATGAATGCGAGGCACCAGAATCAAATAATACTGAAGCTGGAAAGGTGTTGACAAGAATAGTACCTGCCACTACCTCACCTGGTGCTATTCCTTCTTCTTCCATGGTCAAAGCCAACACTTGACCATGTCCTTTGGGTGTGGGTCCCCTCTGCTAAAAATGTCTCTGTCTGCTCTGGATCAGGGCTTGGGCTTGGGCATACTGCTGCGGTCTCTGCTGCTAGAATGCCTGGGCCTGCGTCGGCAATGGCCTCGGGAGGGTACTGCAGCAGCTGCTGCTGCTGGACTGGTGCTGGTCCTCTAACTGAAGGACTAGAGAATGCCGATGAACTCCCCTTGTTCGGGCAGTTCCTAACCCTGTGGTCCGGGCACCACAAACCAAGCACAAACACTGTGCTCTGCGACACACTGATACCATATGCCCTGGCTTCCCGCAGTGTGAACATCCCACTGCGGAAGACTGCTTCTGCTTCTGCTGCTGAGGGTACGTCGGGTGGAATGCTGAACCGACGTCACTGAGGCCGCCCGTCTCGGAGCTCCATTGATCAAGGCCCTGGCTGTCGGGGCTGGTGCTGAAGACTAATTCATCTGACTGTGGGATCGCTTCCGACCTCCGGTCCTATCCACGATCCTCTGGGAGGTATACTCATGCCTCCGAGCTGCCCTCAGTACTGCATCAAAAGTCTGATGCTCAAACTGCTCCACTGCCAATAGAATCTCCAGGTGAAGCCCCTGCTGGGCTCTATCGAACTCGGTTGCTACCAAGGTGGAAGCAAACCGACTAAGTCTCAAAAACTCGGCCGCATATCCGTCGACCGTCCTTCCCATCTGTTTCAGATTGGTGAACCTCGTTTGTAGATCGTACCGAGCTACAGCATCAAAATACTTGGTCTGAAATCTCTCCCTGAATACTGCCCAGGCAATAGGGGCCACTAATCCAAAGGCCTGTGCCGTCCACCAGCTGCGGGCAAGATCCAATAGCTGTAGGCGCACCACGGCCACCTTCTCGTTCTCTGGAGTCCTGACTGATTCTAGAATCACCTCTGTGTCCTGAAGCCATGTATCTGCAGCGATCGCATCTTCACTGCCGTCGAAGAATGGAGGGTTCAAGCGCTTGAAGCTGTTGGCCGCGCTATTACCCTGATGACCTCCTCTGGTCAAAGCATCTGCCACCGCCTGGTGCAAGGCATCTCCTCGACGATCCTGGAAGGCTTATGTAGTGCCCCGCTCCCGTTGGGGCGAAGCACTATGTAATAGGCTCGTGCCAAGTCAGACATGGTCGGAAACATAGATGGCTAGTCTGACTCGGCGACGAGTTTGGTATACAAAAACCATGGCATCAATAAAATCGATTTGGACGAGTGATACCGTTCCAACTAATGGATCGACTACTGTTGGAATAAGTCCTAGATGCGGTAGGCGACGTCTTGGCGAAGGAACTCTAAAGGAAGCGACGCAACCCATCTGCCGTTGGTTTTATTGGTTTTCTTGGCTTTCTGAACAAATTGTAGCGTGGATTTGATAGTGTGCTTTCGCGTCGATTTCTGAATACGTCTTTGGGAATTTCGAAGGAAGGATTGAAGAAAGGGTTCTAATTCGATGCTCGTGCCATTGCAGGAGTTCGTGTATCTGATGCTTGACCGTCGTGAAGCGTTCTCCTACTCTCGGCGCAATCTCCTTAGGTGGGTGGTTCTTCGGCCCCTTCTTTTCTACTCCTTCCCGCCAACTAAATTCTTAAAGTTCAACGTTCAAATCGATGATGCTAACGGGATGTATGCTTGCCACTAAGATCAAGAGCTCGGGATAATATATCAACCTAGAAAAGTTAACTCTGAATCGATAGGTTCACACTAAGTAGAGAAAAGATAAAGTTCTAAGAAAGAGATAGAATATATTTCATGCCATGCAAAACACAACTATGAAAATCTTGGTGGCGGTATATCATGCCTCGGAGAATTTGGTGCCAACGAGATGCTGAATCAGAACGTACTGTTTCAGGGGAAAGGACCCTTGCGCGAGTAGGAATGATTATGTGATTTGATAATGGTTACGCTATGCAATTTACTTCATACATATTAAGCTATTCATACATTCGCATGGTCAAGGACGACTTGTGCACAATGTGAGCTTTCCTCGAGACGGTACCCGGGGCCCTGGGACCGAATCGGCCTAGGAGAAAATTATGGAAATCGTGCTTCGGCGCGAGGCATTGCGAGACCTCCAGTTAGGCTCGCTACCTGGACTGGAGGGCGCGTCGCAAGGCTACGTAATCATCCTTCGTGGTGTCGATATCACCAATGACCGCATATAGGATAGATTGCATGCTCACCTATTGTCTTGTGCAGGTGGTAAGTATCATGTATATCTTATGCAGGAAAGGAGCACGGCCGTGGTAAGAATGCATGGGAATTTGTTATGCGTTATCTTATAAAATGTGCCTTCAATATGAACTGCAATTTATATAGTTCTAAATAGAAAGATCACTTCGTATGCTAGAATCCTTAATAAGCAGTGTCGGTTTAGACGAGTGGGTTCGTCCCATCCACTAGCAAGTGTGCTAACCCCCAACTCCCCAGGTAACGAGCGCGCTGCGGGAGCTCGAGACTAAACGACAGCTGAAGAACGGAAGGCGGCACGAAGCTCTCCTATTTTGAAGTATTTTGAAGCCCAACTCAGATCGAAGGCTTTGTTTAAATATATAAAGGGGCGTGAATATATGGAACGACAAGGATTATTTCAGTACAAGCTTGTCGAGAGTTTTTCTTTTGTGTTTTAAAGATGTAGCCGCAACGGCATATGTAATGTAAACATGACCTTGCACATACTTTGCAAGCTTATGAATGAAAAGCTAAATTTTTTCCTATGCTATGTTTTCAATTCTCTGCACTGTTTAATTTCAACGCGTCGAGTCGAAAAGAGAAATTTCTAATTACACATCCTTGCCTTGTGCAAGTCCATTAAAGACTTGCACGGTATCACGTCCCGACCCGTGGGGATCGATTTATATCGAGTCAAGGCGATGGCAACCGATTCGGCGAGTCGGGGCATGACAGCTAAAAGTGACCTGATGAGACCCACCAAAGTGCCATCATCAGGCTCTGCAGGCTGGACGGGCTGAAGTACTGGTGGTTCTTCCCCGGTAGGCATGACTCTGGAGGCTACTCCTGAATGCTGGGCTTGATCTCCAGGTTGCTGCTAGTCCGCGGGAGGTGCTTCGCCCTGCTGATCGACAGATCCAGGAACAATGCCGCTGAAGAAGACGACATCGGAAATAATAAGGAAGGACCAGGACAGATCAATGATACAAGCATGTGATCAGGTCAAGATTCTCAAGAATTCAGAGGATACGTGTAGAGATCAAGGGCGAGTACTGATTGAGACATCTATTCGGTAAACCCTCACATATCTTTGATTTACAAGACCTGCATGGGCCACCACTAAAACCATGTCACGCTCCAGAACCAGAATACTGGAGAACGGGGGCGTACATAGCCAGCTACGTATACTGAAGTGCAACCTACCTCGCTATACGGTCACGGCTGTCTAGATACATGAGGGTTTAACTACAAGCCAACAGTCTCCTATGGTCATGAACAAGCCTAGTATCTCAATCTCAAGCAAGCAATCATAGTTACAAGATGTCAGAGCACCAAATATATAATAGCAAGGCATCCCATACATTACATATTGGATGATCATGAAGCTAGTCGTACAAAATGTTAAGACTAGCAAGAGTTCAGTCATACATGATCAACCCTAGGATCTGTCAATTATGTTACAGCCCGTAGGCAGACAGTAAATAAAGGTACAACCGAGCTAACAAATGCTCGTCGGCTAAACGCCTCAAAAGAATTATTTTACAATAAAGTGGAGGAACAAAAAGAAATCCACTCGTTGTCAGGGTTACGCCTGGTGGTCACCATCTGGCTGGAAGGTAGATAGATCCTCTGGAGCTGCTCCGATATCTGGCCATACAAAACCAGCTGGATCAGACCCCAGAAAGAGCAAGTGCCACAAAGGAGGCTTCACTTAGGAACTAAAACCAGCAAATCACAATAGAATATTGAAAGATAATAAATAAAAAATTGGTAATAATAGAGATAAAAATAGTAAACTGAGTACGAGAAAACCATTCAAGTAGCCAGGTCACAACCCTTAAACCAAACAAGGACCGAGGTTGCAACCCTTCACCTGAATAGAAACTCGTCTCAAATACTATTGGTAAGGTAATATATCGAGCACGAAGAAACCATTCAAGTAGCCAGACTGCAACCCTTAAACCAAACAAGGACCGGGGTTGCAATCCTTCGCCTGAATAGAAACCCGCCTCGATTACTATTGGTACAGTGAAGACAATAAACGAACAGAGGACACAGAACTGATCCGGGAGCCATGTTACAATCCTTAAACCAAACAATGACCGAGGTTGTAACCCTTCGCCTGAACAGAACTGGACCCCTGATCTTTATTGTTAAGGCCATTATAGATAATCATGGCGCTGAAATAAGTAAAACATGACGAGCATGGCCTGGGGTTACAATAAGACAATAAACGAAGAGAGGACACAGAACTGCTCCGGGAGCCAGGTTACAACCCTTAAACCAAACAAGGACCGGGGTTGTAACCCTTCGCCTGAACAGAACTGGACCCTGATCGTTATTGTTAAGGCAAGCATCAATAATCATGTCATGTCACAATCTTGCACAGGATCAGGATAAGACTAAGCTGGAATAAACTCCATCAAATCAATCACGGCCAATCAAGAGTACGGCTTGATACTTTAACTAACTAGGGTTATCGTAGGCCTAGTTACTAGCAAGATGCAATGAGATTATCCCAACAGCCACAAGCCCTGCAGACCATCCGGTTATTCAGGTCGAATATCCGTTTATGAAGAATGCAACACGTAACTGTGTGCTAGAAATGTGCCCTACTCGTCGGTAGGCTACAAGTCCACTGAATGTGCCCAGATAACGGGATTGCCTGTAGCTGGGAATCTCTTCATGACTACTGAATCATTCTAGTTAATTAGCCTTAGTCAATTTCAGTAGGTACCCCTGACCGTGGTACTCAGGAATCCCTATCCTAGACATGATGCAAGACAGTACCAGTTTATTTGTACAAACACAATCGCCTACGGTGTCCAGGTCTTTCATACTTGTCATGTCAGGCTAGCTGTCTTAACAGCATGTTATGATATGTTATATCAGTTTACTTGTTAAGAGTGTGCCACGGCGGGCCACTATTGTGTTCTATTCTTACCTTATCATGAATGATAGAAACTTGCATAAAATAACAAGTGACATATTCTTAAAGCTAAGAAAAAGATCTACAACTTTCATGTTTTGAGTTTTTCAAGATTCTAGCTACAAAACAACTTAAACAGGCAAAAACAGTAAAATAGAGCAATTTCGGCGTATGGGATTCCTGCACCATCGGCGCGTGGGATTCCTGCACAATCGGCACGTGGAATTCCTGTACCAATCAGTGCGTGGAATTTCTGCACAATCGACGTGTGGGATTCCTGCACCAATCATCGTGTGGGATTCCTGCACCAATCGGCACGTGGGATTCCTGCACAATCGACGTGTAGGATTCATGCACCAATCGGTGCGTGGGATTCCTGCACAATCGGCGCATGGGATTCCTGCGCCATCGGTGCGTGGGATTCCTGCACCATCGACGTATGAAATTCCTGCACCAATCGGCGCGTGGGATTCTTGCACCATCGGCGCGTGGGATTTTTGCACCATCGACGCGTGGGATTCCTGGACCATCGGCGCTTGAGATTCCTGCACCATCAGCGCATGGGATTCCTGCACCATCGGCGCGTGGGATACTCACGTTGCGTCTTCAGTACATGCGCGTAGGGAACCTACGTGCATGACACGCTCAGAGTTAAGGGATGCATTGCCGGGACTTTACAGCGTATGGCCTCCCGGCGCATGGCCTCCTGCGCGTATGGGGGTCATCGTCCCCAAACAGCAAGTTCAGCAATAAAAGTTCCGAAAACTTGTAATGGCCATAACTTCCTCGTCCGGAATCGAAATCAAGCGAAACAAAAGCCAAAACTGCATGAAATTGAATTCTCTACAACATAGAACCATTAGTTTCCAAAAATAACTAAGTTTTAGAGATCAAAACTAAGAAAACCGAAAAGTTATAAACTTAGATCTATAAGAATCCATCCATCAAATCTAAATATACCAAGTTCTAAAGAGGTTTAGAATCAAGTAAGAAAAAGAATAGAACAATAAAACTTGAGATTCATCATGAAACAAGTTTGCACTTGCCTAAGCTCTCTCTCCCTCCTGGTGGTTGAAGAAGTAATGGTGGAGAGTAAATGAAGAAGAAAGAAAATAATGATGAGAGAGAAAAGAAAGGAGTTATAAATAAGGAGGGTGGTGGTAGGTAGGAGGGTTCACCTTTGGTTCATGATGAACCAAAGTAAACCAAGCGAAGCAGAACCAACCCAAGAATAAACCAATCAATGAAATGCTAGAATAAATCAAGCAAGGAAACATGTAATACAGGTCAAATTACGTATACGTATACCAATATACGTAATACGAACCACAGGCATTACAATGGGCTAGGTTGCCTCAGTCATGGAATCTAGAGTCTTCTACAGCCATATTAGCTGGTTTGGCGATGAGATAGAGTCTGATTTTGGATATATTTCTCGGGTGTGGGAATTTAAAGTTTTCGCTGCCAAGCTAGCGGTAATGCGAAAATTTTAAATACCATGATTCTAGAGGTATGTACATTAGTTACAGACTCTATGGATTATCGCAGCCATACTTATTGGTATGACAAGGATTCTGGTAACATGGTTCTGGATAGACGGGTATAATTATCAGATTGCAGAATAGATACCATATAGATGGTGCCCTAGTATAATGGAGTGGAATATCAGTATGGATATTACTTGAGTATCATGGATTAGATAGAGGGATCTAGGCCACCTGTAGCATAGCACCGTATCCCGCACCATCAAAGGGATATATCCCAGAGGGGCAGGGCTTTTGTGCTGACAGTCGAGTAGACCGACGCTACGAGTGACGGGTTAGCAGGTCTTTTTTTCCTGTTCTTCTTTCCATCTTGTTGTGTGATTCCATTAGTACCTGTCAGGATGTTTTGTGTTGTGATAGATAGTATAGTGACCCTGATCAAGATCGTGATATCAGGACTAGTAGGACCACAATTTGCATATTTTAGATATAGTTTTCTTTACATTGATTGTTGGGGGTTTAACCTAGAAGGAATATGACCATTTTAATTTCGAGGACAAAATTTTTCTAAGGAGGGTAGACTTTTAGCACCCAGTTTCTAAAATGAGGGTAATTTTGAACTTTTGTATATTTTAATTATTTAATAATGATATTTAAACTATGTTATAATTTTTGATAATTTTTAATTAATTTAAAACAATTTAAAATCATGACTTGTGATTTTGATGGTTAACTAGTTAAACCCTAGTTTTGCTAAGCCTAGAGACTAACCAAGACCATGGGGACCTAACCATGTGATTAGGATGACTAATTGTGACTTTTTAGCCTAAGGGTATTTTGATCATTTTTGACTTATTAATGAAAATGAAATTTGATTAATTAATATTGTGTTAATTGAATTGTTAGAGACTAACCTAGTTTTGACTAAACCTAGATGTTAATGATGCTCATGGAGGTTTAGTTAGAAGGTTAGAGACTTAATGGTTAAGTTAGATTAACAATATCTAGATATTTCATAGTAGGATATTTACCTATTGGGATATTTGTGAAAAAGAGAGCCTTATGACTAATTGAACCAATAGGAATGCTTGGAATTGGGTGGACAAGCCCTAGCCACTCATCTACATGTAAAACTAACCCTAATTCATCTAATGACCAGCCATCAAGTATTTCTCCCTTCCTATAAAGAATCCTTAAGAAAACATTTGCCTCTTTTTACCTCTACATAGAACCCTAATTTGTTCTTTCCCAAACTTGAGAGCTTCTCTCTTGATTTTGATCTCCAAATCCCTCCATTCTTCTTCCAATCTTCCATCATTTCTTCTCATTCAACCAAGGAGGAGGTGCTAGCAAGGATTGGGAGCAAGGAGCAAGGAAGGGTGTCTATTTTAGAGGAGCTTTCGTGTAGGAACCGTGTCCTTTGAGTGCATCATTGAGATCCCACTTCCAATAGGTATACCATCTCTCTATTTCAATTTTTCTTATATTTTAGTTAGATTTGAATCCATAGGATCCACCCTTATGCATGTACAACCATTAGATTTTAATTTGAGGCCATTTGGAGCTGTCTTAAGAATTTTAGATATGTGTCTTGTGTCCTACTTGATAGATCCCAAATTAGGACATCCCATGTGTGTGTATGTATGATAATATTTTAAATAGATATTTAAATTTAGTTTTAGAATAGTTAGAGAGTGGATTGATCTTAGTTAGGATGGTTAGAATGAGTTTCATTTGGATACCTATGTTGGTATCCAAGTATCTTGGCCGACATGTATTTCTTTTGTCCAAAACAACTCAAATTCGTCATAATATTCATCCACATTTTTATTAACCAAAGCAACTTAGAAATGTCATAACTTTTAGCTTAGAACTCTGATTTATCTCCCATTTTTTTAAAAGAACCGTATCGAAGTTAGTTTTCCAAATATATATTTTAATAGGCCAAATTCGTTCTGAAACTTTCTGTAAAATTATTAGAGTGTCAGCTGTACGAAAGACGAACGTGTTTCGGTATTTTTGCGATTTCGGGAGCTTCCGGACACGAAAATGCGATCCGTTTAAAGTTTTGGAAAGCTAACACAAAGGGCTACGACATACTTTAATCCTAAAATTTAGTGAAGGCCTAATTGGTACAGTATTGATTTTAAGTAGAAGAGTGACTATACGACATAGGCATTTTGTGTAACCTTTGAGCCTATGTAGTATGGATATTAAATGAATGTAGAGTATGTAATGCATGATATGTTAGATGAATGAAATGATATATATATATATATATATATATATATATATATATATATATATATATATATATATATATATATGATATGTTTCCTCTTTATATTAATATATATATATATATATATATATATATATATATATATATATATATATATATATATATATATATATATATGTGGTTGAATACAAGCATGTAGGAATGCAATCAATGTAATGTATGTAAGCAATGCATAAATGCATGAATGAAAGAATGATATACAACGTATGCATGAAAGTATATAATGAATGCTAGATATGCATGCAAGGTATACATGTAATGATAGATATGAATGCATAATGTATACATAATGTAATACAATATATAATGATAGCATGTATGGTAATGTAGAATATATGATGTAAGCATGTATATGTCTACTGTTTTCTATTTTTCTTATATTTTTTCTTCCCTTCCCTTTCCATTTCAGTTTTTCCCCTTTTTTCCTCTTCTATTTTTCCATGTTGTACACAATGTATATAATATATAGATGCATGTATTTATGTAACATGCATGAATGACATGTATGTAATAAAAATAAGTATATGTATGCAACTTAATGATATGTAAATGTAATATAATATAAAGTATGCATATATGAAATATAATGTATGCAAGTATATAATGTATTCAAATATGTATGTATGTATGTATGTATGTATATATGTGTGTATGTATGTATAGGTGCATGAATGAATGCAAGTATGCATATGTGATATGTATGTAGGCATATATGCAATGTATGTATGTATATATGATATGTATGTATGCATGTATGTAATGTAAGTATGTATGTATGTATTTCTATAAACTGAGTTAACCTATAACCTTTTACACACATGGATTCATACATCCTTTGATACCATGTATCCCATGTCACATACACCTACCTATCACTAAATCTGAGAACATTAACACATATCCTTTCACACACATGTCACACACACACTCACTTACTCTTTTACCTCTCCTTCGCTCTCTCTATGTATATATATGTATGTGCCTATATATATAGCTTTCCTTTATATATCTATGTATATGAATATGTGAATGTCAATAATATATATACATTATATGACTAAGTTTGTGTGTCTTGTTAGCTTATGGCTTAGTTTTGTGCTTGGTTTAGCAAGTGACTTAGGCTATGAGTTAGTAGCTATCTTAGATACTTGATTTGCATATACTTAATTTTTTTAGACCTAGAATTGACTAACCTAGACTAGTTGACCATTGTTGACCCAACACAAGCTAGTTTGGCCACAATTGACTAGAGTTGACCTAGTTTGACTTTATAGTTGACCAAGAGTTGGCTTTAACCTAGATTGACCTAGAAATTATGTAGATGCATTGTACACTTCATTTATAACCCCCTTATATACATCATGACTTGTGTTGCTCTAAATAGGACTCTATGACACCAGTTCGGACATCCATTCATATTAGTCATTCAGGGTGATAGGCGAGTACATTCTCTGATCATTTCATACTTGTTAGGATTTATATTCTTGCTCTAGATTACTTTACATGATGTTGTCATATTATTATCACGGATTGGTACTATATGGATCTTGTCATGCGATATTATCTCCCTCGGGGTGCATCAAATACAGTTGTCATGTGCTTTTCATGAACATCTTGTATTTTATGTACACCGCTTTCATGTATACTCTTGTGCAATCTTGTACTCTCATGATCACGTGAGCAAACATGATAAAAATCTCTTGTACAAGGTAACGTAACTTGACTGGATCCTTGTGTATTGATTGGGGAGAGTGAGTAGGAAATGGTTATGTGATCAAATCCCATCTTATATAATCTTGTGATACTCTTGTGAAATCTTGTACATGTCCTAAACCGTTTATATAACCATCTCATGCTCTAAATCACAGGTTACTTACAGTTCTTACTTATCATGTATACAGATATTTCCAGTTATCAAATATCTCTCGTTTTCATATATATTTCTTTACAGTCCATGTATCTTACTCTTTTGCATGCTTCATATTTTCCAACATGATATGAACTGCGTGAGATGTATTATTCTCGCTCCTGTCCTGACTGAACCTGTTGAAAATATTACAGGTAACCTAGAGATTCATAGCTAGCCTAGAGGACCACTAGAGCTTGGAGTAGATTAATAGTTTATGGTTTAGTTTCACTTTTAGAACTTGTTTGTAATAAGTGGAAATTGAGTTGTATTTGAGATTGTTTGAGATGTTGTTTAGAAGGTTATTTAAGATGCTTGAATTTCATATAGTTGTTAGACTCATGTGTTATCTTATCATGCTTAGATTGTGATTGAGTATTATCTTATCTTATACTTATCCTCCATTCGGAGTTGAGATTGTGACATGTATATTATATAATTGTGTGAGTTGTTGATTAGATAGTGACCTAGAACAGCGTTCTACCGACGACACTGCGGCGTAGGCTGGACGTACCCACTTCTCGTGCCTCTACACTGGGTGCGGGTCGTGACACGTTTTTGTGGTGGCCCATGCAGGTCTGTCACGACCCGCACCCTAGAGTAAGGGCACGAGAAGTGGGTACGTCCAGCCTACGCCGCAGTGTCGGCGGTAGAACGCTGTCCTAGGTTACTATCTAATCAACAACTCACGCAATTATAATGTACTTGTCAAATCTCAACTCCGAACGGAGGACAAGTATAGATATTATGAATCTCAATCACAGTCTAAGAACGATAAGATATCACAGAAGTTTATAACTAAAGACTAAACAACAACAATTTATAAACTACTAAATAATAATATCTCAAACAAACTCAAATAAAAACTCGTATCACAAGTTATTACAATTCAAGTTCTAAAACATAAAAACTAAACCAAGTCAACTAGCTAGTCTCCCGATCACTCCTGAGTGTCTGGGCCATAGGTAGCTAAGCCATCTCCTGCTCCAAGGCAAGTAGGGCAAATGTCCTCAGGGAAATCATTTGTAATATTTTTAACAGGTCCAGTCAGGACAGGAACGAGTACAATTCATCAAGAAATTCCAAGTAAATGACAGAGAACTATAAAGCAGTTATAGACAGTTTTATTGATGAACATGGTAGTTTGTATACAGGTGATGGTATAGAGAAACAGTTAAGATACAAGGAAAGTAAGGTAAGTAAAATAAGAGAAGAATCATAGCAATGAAGACTGTAAATAGAGACTAGCTGAACCAGGGTAACATGATATAAGTCCAGACAGTAAATATAGACAAGTGTAACTCCAATGTAAGTCCAGTACAAGACGAATCTAATACAAGATGAATCCAGTAAGGGACGATTCCAGTCATAGTGATCAACGATTCCAGGGTGAGTCCAGCCTATACTCTAACAGTGTGTTTTAAAATATCGAGATCGACATGTAAACGGCTGTAGGTAATACGGCACATCGCACACTCGCGAAGTGTGGGATGGCTATCATTCCAGTATAATTCTAAGGGAGTGGTTCCAGTATTTGGGTAATGTTCACATGTCTACTCTAATATTTCCCCGCCCACAAGTACAAGTGAATCCAGAAAACGACACGAGAAATCGAGATGAGTCCAGCCAAACATAATGATACCAGCAAAAGATTCCAGGATGATTCCAGTAGGTGATTCCAGTAGTGATTCCAAAAGTGGTTCTAGAAGGTGATGCCAGTAGTGATTCCAGAAATAGAGGCCAGATAATATGGTATGCGTGTCGCATACATGAATCCAGAAATATCCATACGTGTTGTAAGAATCGCATAAAACTAACTAGAACTGAAATACAGTAATTGACAAGTAAATGAAAGAACTATCAGAGAATGTACTCGCCTGATACTCTGAAAAGAGTAATAAAATATCAGATGTCTGCACCGGAGTCACAATATCCTAAATAGAGCAGTATGGGTTATGACATGTTCAAAATAAGGTAAATAAAGTTTATGATGCAATCTACATGAATTCTAAGCCAATCTAGGTCGAAGTCAACTCTAAGTCAACCCTGGTCAACTGTCTAGGTCAAACTAGGTCTAAGTCAAACTTGGTCAACTCTAGTCAACTATGGTCAACTTAAAACTGAATCAACATTAGGTCAACTTCTTAGGTCAATTGGTCAACATTCTAGAACTTTGGCCAATGTGGACTATATAGTGTTTGGGCAACTAGGTATCAACCAAAATCAATCTAAATTAGACTCAACTATAAGCCACCATATGAATTAAGCTAACTTACCTCATATACATATAATGTAAACACATATATCCTATTTGTATGTCTACAAGTTAAATACATGAATATAAATACATGTATCTATCCAAATTCTACATCTAACTTTAAAACTCATAACCCTATAGAGTATATAACAAACCCTCTACTACTTGGCATTTCCTACATATACTATGAATATACCTAAGATATCAAGAAAAGGGAAGAAACTGGACTAACAATGATGGGACTGAAATAACTAATATAGGGCTGAACCCTCTAGCCCACACCTAGCCATGCCAAGCCATTGCAATGCAAAGCCAAGGCTGGGCAAAACAAGCCTGCTGCTGCAACTGAAATGCAGGGCAGCATGGCCTGCTGCTACCTCCCTAAATCATCATATCTAAGCTCAATACATGAATTTAAAGTACCAAACAGTTGATTAAACTGGGAAAACAGTGTGCTGAAACTGTGTGTAGGAAAAACCTGAATTCAAGGTACAATCTAAACATTTGACTAACATGTGTGTGTGTCAATGGTGTAGGAAAAATCTGTGTGTGTGTGTGATAGGGGCTGTTCTCAGGAACATGCAATATAAGGATGACTTATTCAAGCTATACCAATAGAGAGTGAAATCTACTGGCTATTTATTCAAACTCAAGTAATATAAATTGGGTATCTATCATGGAACATGTAGGACATCTCATGTGGGCAGTCAACATGTGACTGAATCAAGGGGTGTTAAACAGAGAATGTGTTGAGACACAAGTGCATCTCAAGTTTTCACTACAGTGAACCAAACTCCATCATTCCCTTTGAAAACTCAGGTTATAGGTTCAACATTGAATCAAAGAATCAAAACTCAATCCCACAGTTAAATGAAACTTGACTGATACTTAACTTCTCATTTCGAAAACTAGATTTAAACCATTCAGAATTAATCATTCAATATCAGTGAACTAACATATGTATATGAATCAAACCCAAATTCAGTGTAACAGTCCTAGCAAGTAATCCCTTCGAAAACCCAATTCAGTTTAGGATTTCAATCAAGTCTCAGATTCCAGTTAATCCCATCTTTCGAAATCCTGAAACCATCTCAGCCTCAGGGAATTAACAGTTGGTTGACAGTGCAATAGCCTAGGAATCAATTCAATGACAGTTCCAAAATTTATTCGAAATCCCAATCAATTCAAACCCTACCTTCTCATGTATCAGTTAGATTCAAGAACCTAAATTCCAACCTAAACTCAGGTTTGAATCCTGAACCATCTTAGGTTAACAGCAACCGTATAGTTCAATAACTGGGATGAACTGATACATAGTTTACTCCATTTCGCAAAACCAATCCTTTAACCACAACTCAAAATTTATTAGAAATATTAGTGTACAGAGATTAGAGACATATCCCACATGTCTTGGGAGCCAATTGTGTCCAATAAACAGGATACAATGTGTCCAAGAATTGGAATGCCCACAGTTTCAGAACTGGTACTGAAAACTGCCTCGTGCAGCCATGTCGTGTCCGTTTGGACACGACTCAGCGATCGAGATGAGTCGTGCTCGTGAACATAGGTTCGCCAATGATAGGGTTACATGCTCGAGTGTCTGCAACATGCCCATGACACGCGTACACTCGATACGGACACCATATCAGAGGGGATTTCCGTGTGTGCACAGGCAGTACAAAGTCAGTGCAGGCTCGATTCCTTCGCGCACAGTTAACGAAAACTCATAAAAATTTATAGGTGTCGTGTCAGTCATTAGGACAACACGTGTACCAAGTTTCGTAGCTTGAGTCGCCGTATCATGTCCACTAGGACACCCGAGCAGCAGGGCAGCCGCACGAGCCCCGTGCGGTGTCTCGTGCTGCATGTCCAAGCCCTGAAACTGTGTCAAAACTTCTCTAAATTCGACTCAGTCAATTTGATTTGTGATCTACACTTAAAAACCTATTTTTCCATTCAATTAGTTTTTAAAAATAATACTATTTAATTCTCACAAGCATTTCATCGAACACGTTATTAAAAACACCGATACGTGTCCGATACGGACACGAAATAGACATGGATTCCTACCAAACTTGGGCTACACCTAGGGGAACCCTAAATGAATGCATCTATGAAGAAAAATCATGATTTCAATGGGTGTAAATAGGTTTACCTATTGAGAGCTATAATCTCAATGTAAAGAGCCTCAAATCGACGTCTTCCTCAATTTTCTCCGGTTTAACCGTCCTCGAACCTTGCTAGCAAGCACCCACAAGTATCCTCTACTATTGGGGATGATGATGCAATTGATTTGACTCAATTTGGGCTCAATTTGGATTAATTGGGAGAGTTTTAGGGAAGAACAAAGTAGAGCTTTTTCTAGGTTTTGTAAAGGAGGCAATTATTTCTTAAGTGGGATACTTATAGAAGGGAGGGGGCTTGTATAGCTGTTGAAAACATTAGGGTTAGGGTTTTAGATGAGTGGTTGAGGTTCCTCCACCCAATTTCCAAGCTTTCTATTGGTCCAAGGCTTCTTTTCACAAATATCTTAAAAAGAAAATATCTTTCCTAATAATATCT
The DNA here is from genome assembly GCA_029216955.1 of Iris pallida. Taxonomy (NCBI): domain Eukaryota; kingdom Viridiplantae; phylum Streptophyta; class Magnoliopsida; order Asparagales; family Iridaceae; genus Iris; species Iris pallida. Next base: position 3,491,299 of record JANAVB010007198.1, read on the forward strand.
AGATATTACTAACCTTGGCACTTAGTAGGAATGTTCTAACCCTAATTTTAACCTCATGACTAATCTAGGTTAGGTTAACTTCTAGGTTAAGGCTTCACTAAAAGACTAGCACAATATTTAAGTAATATAAACTACAAATTCACAAAATTGTCAAAATGACCAAAATACCCCTATTCTTAAAATTGGTAATATGAAATTCTAATCACGTGACTAGGCTCCCATGGTCATGGTTAGTCTCTAGGCTTAGCAATACTAGGGTTTTACTAGTTAACCATCAAATCACCAATCAACATTTTAAATAGTTTTAAAATAATTAAAAATCACCAAAAATTACAATATGATTTAAATATCATTATTAAATGATTATAATCAAAAAAAATTCAAAATTATCCTCATTTGGAAAACTGGGTATTACAAGTCTACCCCCCTTAGAAGAATTTCGTCCTCGAAATTAAGATGATCGTACTCCTCCTAGGTCAAAGCCCCAATCAAACAAGGTCGAAAGATAACATACAATCATAGTCCTACTGGTCATGATTCTGCAGTCTGGAACAGGGTAACTACGCTATCTAGCATATCACAAACATATCCTGGCAGGTACCAATGGAAATCACACATGAAGATGGAAGAGAAGAACAAGGAGGTCAAACCTGCTAACCCGTCACCTTCGACGTCAGTCTCCTCGACTGCCATAGCAAAAGCTCCACCCCTCTGGTGCTGAGCTACAGGTGGCCTAGCTCCCCCAAGAGGAGGTGCAATGGGATAATCTATCATCTTATGAGCATCAGACCCACAGAATGGACAAACCTTCAGTCTTCTCCTACAAGACTCCCAAACATGTCCTGCCTTCCTGCAGTAGGCACAAGTCAGCACCTTACGGTCCTGTCCTCTAGGCTGATGTTGTGCCTGCTGAAGCTGTACGTGAGGCCTCTTGGCCGGACCTCCACTGCTACTGGCTACATGAGTATCTCGACCCCTCTTCCGTTTCAACCCTAGATCATCCTCTGCTGCCATAGCTCCTGCTAAGATCTCCTTGAAAGAAGCATCCCTGTCGCTCTTGGTCAATGACCGGACCTCTCTGATCAAATCTCTACAGAACTTCCTCGCCTTCGTCTTCTCACTCAAGTCCTCAATGAATCTGCTCAGCCGGCAGAACTCTTCCGCATATTCTCCGACTGTCTGGCTCCCCTGAGCCAGGCTCTCAAACTGTGCCTCTATGCCTCCAAGTGCTACATCTGGAAAGAACTGCTCCTTGAACAACGTCTTAAAGGCTGCCCAAGTCTGTCCCTCGGTTCCCACTCGGGGGTCTGTCTGGTACCAGGTGCGAGCCAGGTCCTGCATCTGGCTGCCTGCCGCCTCTACCTGAAGTCGGACTGGTATCTCTGTTAGCTAAAATATCTCCTCGATGTGCTCTATCCATTCATCCGTATAGTGGATGCCCTCTGTACCAAGAAAATCTCTCGAACGCATCTTCTGAAACTCCTGAATACCCGGTGTCTTCTGATGGCACTGATGTGTCTGTCCTCCCTGTGGTTGTACGGTAATTATCTCCACTGTCGTCCTGACCAGCTGGTGAGCCTCGTCTATACCCTGACGGAAATCGGCAGTTTGACGCTGCTGCTGGTGCTGGTGGGACTCCAGGATCCTCTCCACAAATGAAAACAGGTGTGTAGCGTCAACCAATCCTGTAGGTGGCTTCTGATGCTGCTGCTGAAACATCTCAGGGATGACTGGGGTCGTCCTCTGAACAGGTGGAGGCATACCCCTAATGGCTACAGCAGCTTATGTCTGATCAGGAACATAAGGTGCTACAGTCTCAACAGGCTGCTGCAATGGACAAGAGGTAGCAGACCCCTCTCCAGCGGCTACTGTACCAGAGCGATGTGATCGTGTCTCCACCATCCTGAAGACAGATCGAAAAGGAAGTCAATACTGAGCAGGAATCAATAAAATCAAGGAGGACAGTTTATTTCAAAGAAGACAATCAGTAAGATATGTAGATGGCATGATTTGAAGCAGAATTTTCCTAACTGTGATTGAGTACCTCTCCGTTTAAGCCTATTTCTCAAATCCTATCGCAGGATGTAGTGATACTCTAGTTCGAATACCACTACATAAACTCGACCTGCATGGGCCACCACTAAAAACGTGTCATGACCCGCACCCTAGAGTAAGGGCACGAGAAGTGGGTACGTCCAGCCTACGCTGCAGTATCGGCGGTAGAACGCTGTCCTAGGTTACTATCTAATCAACAACTCACGCAATTATAATATACTTGTCAAATCTCAACTCCGAACGGAGGACAAGTATAGATATAATGAATCTCAATCACAGTTTAAGAACGATAAGATATCACAGAAGTTTATAACTAAAGACTAAACAACAACAATTTATAAACTACTAAATAATAATATCTCAAACAAACTCAAATACAAACTCGTATCTCAAGTTATTACAATTCAAGTTCTAAAACATGAAAACTAAACCAAGTCTACTAGCTAGTCTCCCGATCACTCCTGAGTGTCGGGGCCATAGGTAGCTAAGCCATCTCCTGCTCCAAGGCAAGTAGGACAAATGTCCTCAGGGCAATCATCTGTAATATTTTCAACAGGTCCAGTCAGGACAGGAACGACTACAATTCATCAAGAAATTCCAAATAAATGACAGAGAACTATAAAGCAGTTATAGACAGTTTTATTGATGAACATGGTAGTTTGTATACAGGTGATGGTATAGAGAAATAGTTAAGATACAAGGAAAGTAAGGTAAGTAAAACAAGAGAAGAATCATAGCAATGAAGACTGTAAATAGAGACTAGCTGAACCAGGGTAACATGATATAAGTCCAGGCAGTAAATATAGACAAGTGTAACTCCAATGTAAGTCCAGTACAAGACGAATCTAATACAAGATGAATCCAGTAAGGGACGATTCCAGTCATAGTGATCAACGATTCCAGGGTGAGTCCAGCCTATACTCTAACAGTGTGTTTTAAAATATCGAGATCGACATATAAACGGCTGTAGGTAATACGGCACATCACACATTCGCGAAGTGTGGGATGGCTATCATTCCATTATAATTCCAAGGAAGTGGTTCCAGTATTTGGGTAATGTTCACATGTCTACTCTAATATTTCCCCGCCCACAAGTACAAGTGAATCCAGAAAATGACACGAGAAATCGAGATGAGTCCAGCCAAACATAATGATACCAGCAAAAGATTTCAGAGTGATTCCAGTAGGTGGTTCCAGTAGTGATTCCAGAAGTGGTTCCAGAAGGTGATGCCAGTAGTGATTCCAGAAATAGAGGCCAGATAATATGGTATATATGTCGCATACATGAATCCAGAAATATCCATACGTGTTGTAAGAATCGCATAAAACTAACTAGAACTGAAATACAGTAATTGACAAGTAAATGAAAGAACTATCAGAGAATGTACTCGTCTGATACTCTGAAAAGAGTAATAAAATATCAGATGTCTGCACCGGAGTCACAATATCCTAAATAGAGCAGTATGGGTTATGACATGTTTAAAATAAGGTAAATAAAGTTTATGATGCAATCTACATGAATTCTAAGCCAATCTAGGTCGAAGTCAACTCTACGTCAACCCGGGTCAACTGTCTAGGTCAAACTAGGTCCAAGTCAAACTTGGTCAACTCTGGTCAACTATGTTCAACTTAAAACTGAGTCAACATTAGGTCAACTTCTTAGGTCAATTGGTCAACATTCTAGAACTTTCGTCGATGTGGACTATATAGTGTTTGGGCAACTAGGTATCAACCCAAATCAATCTAAATTAGACTCAACTATAAGCCACCATATGAATTAAGCTAACTTACCTCATATACATATAATGTAAACACATACATCCTATTTGTATGTCTACAAGTTAAATACATGAATATAAATACATGTATCTATCCAAATTCTACATCTAACTTTATAACTCATAACCCTATAGAGTATATAACAAACCCTCTACTACTTGGCATTTCCTACATATACTATGAATATACCTAAGATATCAAGAAAAGGGAAGAAACTGGATTAACAATGATGGGACTGAAATAACTAATATAGGGCTGAACCCTCTAGCCCACACCTAGCTATGCCAAGCCATTGCAATGCAAAGCCAAGGCTGGGCAAAACAGGCCTGCTGCTGCAACTGAAATGCAGGGCAGCATGGCCTGCTGCTACCTCCCTAAATCATCATATCTAAGCTCAATACATGAATTCAAGGTACCAAACAGTTGATTAAACTGGGAAAACAGTGTGCTGAAACTGTGTGTAGGAAAAACTTGAATTCAAGGTACAATCTAAACATTTGACTAACATGTGTGTGTCAATGGTGTAGGAAAAATCTGTGTGTGTGTGATATGGGTTGTTCTCAGGAACAGGAAATATAAGGATGACTTATTCAAGCTATACCAATAGAGAGTGAAATCTACTGGCTATTTATTCAAACTCAAGTAATGTAAATTGGGTATCTATCATGGAACATGTAGGACATCTCATGTGGGCAGTCAACATGTGACTGAATCAAGGGGTGTTAAACAGAGAATGTGTTGAGACACAAGTGCATCTCAGGTTTTTACTACAGTGAACCAAACCCCATCATTCCCTTTGAAAACTCAGGTTATAGGTTCAACATTGAATCAAAGAATCAAAACTCAATCCCACAGTTAAATGAAACTTGACTGATACTTAACTTCTCATTTCGAAAACTAGATTTAAACCATTCAGAATTAATCATTCAATATCAGTGAACTAACATATGTATATGAATTAAACCCAAATTCAGTGTAACAGTCCTAGCAAGTAATCCCTTCGAAAACCCAATTCAGTTTAGGAATTCAATCAAGTCTCAGATTCCAGTTAATCCCATCTTTCGAAATCCCGAAACCATCTCAGCCTCAGGGAATTAACAGTTGGTTGACAGTGCAATAGCCTAGGAATCAATTCAATGACAGTTCCAAAATTTATTCGAAATCCCAATCAATTTAAACCCTACCTTCTCATGTATCAGTTAGATTCAAGAACCTAAATTCCAACCTAAACTCAGGTTTGAATCCTGAACCATCTCAGGTTAACAGCAACCGTATAGTTCAATAACTGGGATGAACTGATACATAGTTTACTCCATTTTGCAAAACCAATCCTTTAACCACAACTTGAAATTTATTAGGAATATTAGTGTACAGAGATTAGGGACATATCCCACATGTCTTGGGAGCCAATTATGTCCAAAAAACAGGATACAATGTGTCCAAGAATTGGAATGCCCACAGTTTCAGAACTGGTACTGAAAACTGCCTCGTGCAGCCATATCGTGTCCGTTTGGACACGACTCAGCGATCGAGACGAGTCGTGCTCGTGAACATAGGTTCGCCAGTGATAGGGTTACACGCTCGAGTGTCTGCAACGTGCCCATGACACGCGTGCACTCGATATGGACACCATATCAGAGGGGATTTCCGTGTGTGCACAGGCAGTACAAAGTCAGTGCAGGCTCGATTCCTTCGCGCACAGTTAACGAGAACTCGTAAAAATTTATAGGTGTCGTGTCAGTCATTTGGACAACACGTGTACCAAGTTTCGTGGCTTGAGTCGCCGTGTCGTGTCCACTAGGACACCCGAGCAGCAGGGCAGCCGCACGAGCCTCGTACGGTGTCTCGTGCTGCGTGTCCAAGCCCTAAAACTGTGTCAAAACTTCTCTAAATTCGACTCAGTCAATTTGATTTGTGATCTACACTTAAAAACCTATTTTTCCATTCAATTAGTTTTTGAAAATAATACTATTTAATTCTCACAAGCATTTCATCGAACACGTTATTAAAAACACCGATACGTGTCCGATACGGACACGAAATGGACACGGATTCCTACCAAACTTGGGCTACACCTAGGGGAACCCTAAATGAATGCATCTATGAAGAAAAATCATGATTTCAATGGGTGTAGATAGGTTTACCTACTGAGAGCTATAATCTCAATGTAAAGAGCCTCAAATCGATGTCTTCCTCGATTTTCTCCGGTTCAACCGTCCTCGAACCTTGCTAGCAAGCACCCACAAGTATCCTCTACAGTTGGGGATGATGATGCAATTGATTTGACTCAATTTGGGCTCAATTTGGATTAATTGGGAGAGTTTTAGGGAAGAACAAAGTAGAGCTTTTTCTAGGTTTTGTAAAGGAGGCAATTATTTCTTAAGTGGGATACTTATAGAAGGGAGAGGGCTTGTATGGCTGTTGAAAACATTAGGGTTTTAGATGAGTGGTTGAGGTTCCTCCACCCAATTTTCAAGCTTCCTATTGGTCCAAGGCTTCTTTTCACAAATATCTTAAAAAGAAAATATCTTTCCTAATAATATCTAGATATTACTAACCTTGGCACTTAGTAGGAATGTTCTAACCCTAATTTTAACCTCATGACTAATCTAGGTTAGGTTAACTTCTAGGTTAAGGCTTCACTAAAAGACTAGCACAATATTTAAGTAATATAAACTACAAATTCACAAAATTATCAAAATGACCAAAATACCCCTATTCTAAAAATTGGTAATATGAAATTCTAATCACGTGACTAGGCTCCCATGGTCATGGATAGTCTCTACGCTTAGCAATACTAGGGTTTTACTAGTTAACCATCAAATCACCAATCAACATTTTAAATAGTTTTAAAATAATTAAAAATCACCAAAAATCATAATATGATTTAAATATCATTATTAAATGATTATAATCACAAAATTTCAAAATTACACTCATTTGGAAAACTGGATGTTACAAGGTCAGAGTCGCAACTAGTGCGATTTCGTAGTGGTGCTCGACTTAGAATGCTGCTACGAGCCTGCTATTAGGATATAGGATTAGGCAGTATAAAGAGTTACTCAATCACAGTTTGGACTACTTGAGAAGATTCCTGGGATGATCCATGAGAATCTCATTATAAACTATCTCGAAATTCAATTCCGACAGTTTCTGTCTACTTCCTTGTTCATCGTTGAATTTGATTCTTGGTATTCATTATTGATTTGATTTTCTACCAAGTATTCATTCTTGGTATCCTTAGAATATCATGATAATTGATAAATACTCAGAACTATTATATTCTTTGTAACTTAAAATCAGGTGTTTCTGATATTCTAAGGATCGGTCCATTTCGGACATTATAAGGATCTTATACAAATACTAAAAATAATCTTTTTTTAACCCCTCCTAATTTATTTATTTTGATATTTTAAGGGTCATGTTACTATGTTACTACAGTTTCTAAAAGCAGGAAGACCTAATCTAAAATTGGAGATTTTATATTACTAATATACAAAGGCCCTTTCGATTTTGGGGCTCCGTGGGATCTCACAGTTTGTACATGATCAGAAACGAAAACATCATCAACTTTGATATATCTAGACTCGGAAGTGTGTCTATGTTGACTTCCTTGGTGTGTGATGTGATTCTCATAAATCAAAACCAGTCAAATTTAAGTTTTTTTAAATTTGCAAATTAAGTTGCTTCACACCATACACGCTGCATATGCCTGGGAAGAGACAAAGTGAGCTGCGTGCATCATGTGAACGTACTTTTTCAATGAAGAATTTAATAAAATAACATGATTTAAGTATTAATCGTATTTTGCCACTTTTTAAGGACTAACGAAGACGACTTGGTATGAGAGAAATTGTATTGAAAATGCGTCCCTAACTAATTTTTCCATTTGTTCTTCTTGGTCTTATTTTTTTTATGCCTTAGTTTGGAATCCAATATTCCTTGGATCATACAATAATCTTTGATTCTTCAAGGTTCACAGTATACATACACACCACTTTTAATAAGAAAACAAACATTAATGAGGATTCTCCAACCATACCCATATAATTAATACATACTAGTATAAATTGCCTAGCTACAACATGACCTCCTTCATTTTTAACTTTCATATAAAATATATATATATATTGTACTGCTACTTGATTGAGTCTTCACCATGAAGATGAGGAGAGCTGACTCCATTTTGCTACTACTCCTTTTCATCATTTTGGCTTCAGGTGACTTACCAAACCCTTTATTTTCCACTATTCGATGCAAAAACTTTGTTACTAAAAATTGGATATTGTCATTGCTCTATATGTATTGGGATGACAATTTTTTCGTCGCTATTTATATTGTTGCAAAGGATGGAGCGCAATAGAAAAACATAAGATCTAAGAATGAATTGGTATATATGTGTGTTTTTGTCTTTTTTTTTTATCACCATCGCTATATAAATTGCAAGTCATGCCAGGAATGCAATGGGTGCGACCGCACTAGACATACCAAATTTATAGGCCTCCAAAAAATATATGTGTATATGTTATATATTTTACATTTATTTATATATAACTATATATAGAAAATGAGTTATTGGAAGATATTGATTGTAAATGATTCATTGATGATTTTGTAGCTATGAATGCTGGAAGATCGTTCTTAATGTGAAGATGGTGAAAGATGTTTGTTTTTATCTTTATATCTCTTTTAATCGAATAATAATACAATCGAAGGATATTGTAGTTGAATAATTTTTCTTAGTAGATGTTAATTTTGGACAAATTATTCTTTAAAAAAATTGTTAGAAGATTTTTATATGAGAATAAGCCTCCATTTCTTTTTCGTACCGGACTTGATCGGTTCTTGATGAATCTCAGCTCCGAGCCTGAGTCCCGTACTAGTGTTATAATCTATTCATGTTCTTAATCAGTATTGTCACTATTAATCCTAAGTAATTTTCTCTTTTTATTACATCTAGTATTCAAATTCCGTATATATTGACGGATTTGAGTTAAGAGTACTCCCTTGTGTAAGTAACTTAGCTAATTACACCAAGTATTTTTTTTTTTACTAAATTAACTATTGAATTGGCTATCGCGACAAATTTAGTTATACTTGATGACATGTTACAGGAGTAGCTGTTTCGATGGCTAGGATATGCGAGAACCAGAGTGCAGGGTTCAAAGGCCCATGCCTGAGCGACACAAATTGTGCTCGGATCTGCATAGGCGAGGGGTGGCACGCTGGTCACTGCGAAGGGCTTCGCATGCGTTGCATGTGTCAGAAGTCTTGCTAAGTATCATCTCCGTGTCGACACTATGTGTCCTTCCATTGTATTTGATCTTGGTGTGGGTAGTGTGTGTGCTTGAACTATTCCAGAATATGAATAAAGAGAGGTTAGGTTTATGAAGACTTGTTGCAAGGTTAAAATCTCCATTTATGAAGTCAAGGTTAAAAACTCCATTTATGAAGTTTATGTCTGTATGTTAGTACTGGACTATGTTCTTGAATATAAATAAGGGCGCAAAAAAAATGAAGAAGAAGAAGAAAGGAAATATGTAAATTCACAAAATATAATTTGCTAAAACTGACACTTATGAATGCCCATTCATCCAAATGATAAGATGTTGCACCTGCGGCAAAAATATAATGTAAAGATTTGCGAAGATAATACAAATGAGTGCTACATACATACATATGCAGTACTCAATAAAAATTTCACTGCCTAAATTAAGTACTGGTAGATGACAGTATGTGCCACCTATGGGTTCTAAGAGCTACATACGTACATTTGGCAATTGGAGGGAAGACCGGTAGAATTTACCCTTTACATTACCATCCATTTATGTTGCACGTACACGAAAAAATGGTATCTGTATCCATATCGTGTATATACCCATATCCGTGTCCCTGTTCGTACAGCATAGGTGGCAGTATTGTACTTATCTGAAAATATTCTGTATCCCGTATCGATTTCGTGTCGTTATCATATCTGTGTCCGTATTCATGAAACAGAGGTAATAGGTTACGAATTGAAGTATTTCTGTGAAGGCATTACTGAGAAGCCATTGTTGCCTTTTCTCAGAATAAGAATTTGGCATGACTAGCTACATCATATCACTTTGTAGTTTGTACGGTTCTTCTTTTAGTTCATTTTGGTTATTCACATTTACAGGATTGTAGAAAGTCTCAAAGAGTTCATCATCTTCCCTAATCAACCTTATAAACCATACATTCATGAAAAAAGGATATTAAAACAAGTGAATTTATGCAGAATATAAAGCGTGCTACTCTCAGTAACTTCAGTATAAAGTTAAAAAAAAAAGAGAATTAAGTTATACCAACCTCAAGCAGCATGAGGCTTTGCAAATTCTTGCTAAAGAAAAGATTCTACATATTCGTCGTACAAATTTTGCTTAAATTTTGGAATATATAAAGTATTCATACAAAAGAAAAGATTCTACAGCCTCTTCATGTGTATTTAAATTGAAAAGAAAGGGAAAGAAAGGTATCGAAGCTACAATAACATATATATATATATCCTTTGATAATAGTGTAAATAGGAGAAGAATAGAATTTCCATAAGCACAGCTTGATAATTTGCCTACAGAATTTGTGTATGAAGAATGAAGGGTGTGAGTACCATTTGCTTCTTGATCCTCGTGCTCTTGATCATTTTTCGAGTTTTTCTTGATTATTTGATTTGACATGCCTTAAAATTTTCAAGGAATAGTTTCTACCCCTATTGCTCGATGAAATAATCCTTCAACTGTTTACATACTAACAGATTGCTCAGAAACTGTTGGGTTTTGGTCTTTTACAAAGTGAATTTTAGTCCCACATCGGCTAGACCAAAGGACTTGTATCTCTATATATTAGCTTTGCTTTTTTAGAGATGCACATGTGGTGTAGAGGTGCACATGGGTGTGCCATCTGGGGTTATTTTTCTAATAGGAAAAAGACTAAATCAACAATTGAAAGCATTCATGCTTTTTGTTCTTGGGAAATTTATTTCCATGGGAGCTTTAGCGACTCGGACTCATGGGCTCATGAGGCGTAATGTGGCTGGTTGCGCTGGTTGTGCGCTCTGTCGCGCAGAGTGCAAGGAGCGTGGGGTGTGCGCAGTTGGCGCAACTTGCAGCAGAACGTGTGTTTGCACGTTCTGGGCGGTTGCTACATGTTCGGGGTAGTTTTTACCACGTTCCTAACTTTGTGGCAACCGAACAGTTGCTGCAGGGCCTATATAAGGCATCCTCTCTCTTTCTCTCAAGGCTGAGATATACAATTAAGAGAAGCCACCACAAAAAGTTTACGAAGTATTTTTTAACACAAGTAAACAGAGAATTCAGAAGTGTTCTTTAACACTATTCTGATCGGAATTTGCTTACGAATTCCAGCAGCCTTCGAGAGAGAGGAAAGGCGCCGTACCAGCGTTGCTTTTGCACGGGAGTTCGTGTCCATCCGAGGAGTAAGAAGAGCAGGAGTGTTCCAAGTTCTCCGACGAACTTGCTGGTTCTTGGAAGCTGTTCGTGTAGGGCGAATAAAGCTTTGAGCAACAGTGATTATTCACCCCAGCAGGAGATCTTCCATCTTTTGCAAGTCATCTTCTTCATCGATGCCAGTAATTCTGATTGTATCTTCTTTTTAGAAGTACTACGATCGATTGCTGTTGATTACGAAATCTTTTTAGATTCTCGTAATTCAGGATCACCTTCTTTGAAGTGTTGATTTGAAACATTGTCTTTACAATTGTTTCATATTCTCAAGTTTTCCATCGAAAAATTTTGCTCCGGCAATAACAATCTCAAATTTTTATTACTACGATGGAAAACTTTAATGCTTCACTCCTCAATACTGACTTTTGTAAGTTAGAAAAGTTTGATGAAGAGCATTATCAAGTCTGGAAGAGGAAGGTTTATCTCACTCTTCAACTCAGAGACGTTGATCACATGCTTCTTGAAGAGGAACCTACTGTTCTAGATACTGGGTCTGCTGCCGCAATCGCAGCGGCTACTAAACTTCAGGCTAAGTGGAAAAGGGAGAATAGCATTTGCAGGTTGCTTATCCTGAATTCTATGGAGGATTCCCTAGCAGAATCCTACAGTAAGAAACCAAATGCCAGAGACATATGGGAGTCTCTGGAAAAACTGTATGAAGAAGACAAAAATAGGAGCAAGATATTTGTGGTTGAAAAATATCACAAATGGCTCTCTGAGGACGAGAAGTCCTTGCTACCGCAGGTAAAGGAATTCCTGAAGCTGCGACAGAAGTTGGAAGACGAGGCGATGCCCCTCCCCGACAAGTTTGTTGTTGGAGGGATTGTCTCAAATCTCCCCGCTGGGTGGAGTAAGTTCTATGCAAACATGCATAGGAAGAAGCTTGAAATCAGCCTTGAAGATCTCTTGCAGGAAATCTATGTTGAGGGCCAAATGCGGGCTCAACTCAAGGTGGACGCACTGTTCAAGCAATTGGCTAACGCCAATCTGGTTCATACCAAGGAACCAAGGGGAAAGCAGGCGGCTTCCCACAGCAAGAAGAAGGACCCTAACAATCTGAACATGAAGGGGACTTCCTTCAAGCGAAAGAAGGCAAAGTCTCAGATGCCTTGTTTCAAGTGTGGCAAGAAGGGCCACTTCAAGAATGAATGCAAAGCAAAGAACAAGCAATCAGAGCAAGGATAGCCTAGTGAGGTATCTATGATCATTGACGTTGTTGCTATGATTGCACAAGTTGATGCGGTTACGACTGACTCTGACTGGTGGGTAGACACTGGAGCCTCCTGCCATGTCTGCTCCAGTAAGGAGTGGTTCACCACCTACACACCTACTTCTGAAGTGATTATGATGATGAACCAATCACAAGGTGAAGTGCTCGGGATCGGGATGGTGGTGTTGAAGCTGACTTCGGGGAAGTCTCTGACGTTTTAAGGCGTGAAGCACGTACCTGCTATCGCCAAGAACCTGATCTCAGGAGGCCTACTCTGCAATGCAGGCCTCAGGATGGACATCAATGCTGGCCAGATGGTGATGTCTATCAAGGGAACATATTTCGGGAAAGCTTTTTAAACCGAAGGAATGTTTAAAATTCAGCTTGTAAATCAGTCCAATGTAATTAATGTGATTAATGAAATCACTCATTATGCTTATACTCTTGAGTTGTGGCATAATAGGCTAGGACATGTTCATTATAAATGAATAAGCAGAATGTCTAGTCTAGGACTTATCTCCAAGTATGGGGGTAAGGTAGAGAAATGTGAAGTTTGTGCTCAAATAAAGATCACAAGGAAACCCTTTCCTCGAGTTAATCGAAGTATAGATCTTCTAGAGTTGGTACACTCTGATATCTGTGACTTCAAACAGTTCTCTATAAAGGCCGGGATGAAGTATTTCATAACCTTCATCGATGACTTCTCAAAGTATGTGTTCGTCTACTTGCTGAAGGCTAAAGACGAAGCATTCGAGAAGTTCAAGGAATTCAGAGCCGAAGCTGAGCGACAGACTGGACAACAACTCAAAAGAATAAGAAGTGATCGAGGTAGGGAGTACAGGTCTCATGAATTTGCATCGTTCTGTAAAGAACATGGAATTGTCAATGAGACTACGGCTCCGTACTCTCCTTAATCAAATGGAGTAGCAGAGAGGAAGAACAGAACGTTAACAGAAATGATTAACTCAATACTGTTGACTGCGGGTCTTCCTAAGTGCTACTGGGGAGAAGCTGCATTGACGGCCACTTTTATTCTAAATAGAGTGCCTCATGCAACTTCTGACGTTACTCCTCATGAACTCTGGTTCAAGGTCAGACCTAACTTGAATGTCATTCGAGTGTGGGGGTGTCTGGCGTATGTCAAGCTTCCAGATCTGAAGATTCAGAAGCTTGGGACACGAACGACTAAGACGATCTTCTTAGGGTATGTCTAGAAGAGTGATGCTCGAAGATTTTTTGATATTGAGTCAAATCATATCATTGAATCTCGCGACACAGAATATTTTGAAGACAAATTTGCAAGGCACGAAAATATTGTTCTTGCGGATGTTTCGGAGAATAATGAGGGTACGTAGGTCTTCAATGAAGATGTGGTCCAAGAAGATGTTGTTGTTGAAACAACGGTTGAACCAGATCTCGTTGAGCCGTCAACGAAGCGAGTGAGGAGGCCGAAGGACTTCGGAAGTGACTTTGTCACCTATCATATGGAAGCAGATCCGCTTACCTATGATGAGACGATGAAGACCAGAGACGCGATTTTCTGGAAGGAGACGATTGACAATGAAATTGATTCTATCACCTCAAATAACACTTGGGTGTTGGTTGATCTTCCTGAAGGAGCAAAATCCATCGGATGCAAATGGATCTTCAAGAAGAAGATGAAAGCAGACGGAACTATTGACAAGTTCAAGGCTAGGTTGGTAGCCAAGGGGTTTTCTCAGAAGCAAGGGATTGACTATTTTGACACGTTTGCTCCAGTAGCCCGGATGACCACCATCAGAATGTTGATTGCTCTCACAGCAATACATAAGATGGTGATACATCAGATGGATGTGAATACGACTTTCCTAAATGGTGAGCTGATCGAAGATATTTACATGCAACAGCCAAAGGAATTTGTCATCAGGGGTCTTGAAGACAAAGTATGCAAGTTGGTAAAATCTTTGTACGGTCTTAAACAGGCTCCCAAGATGTGGCATGAGAAATTTGACAAAGTTATAAGGTCAAATGGCTACATGGTCAGCGATACGGACAAGTGTGTTTACACGAAGTTCGCTAATGGAAGAGGTGTGATCGTTTGTCTGTACGTGGACGACATGCTTATCCTAGGTACGGATATTAGCTGTGTCACGGAGACAAAGAAATTCATCTCAAGCAAGTTCAGTATGAAGGACTTGGAGAAAGCTGATGTGATCTTAGGGATCAAGATCATCCGGACAAACACTGGACTAGCGCTGTCACAGTCTCATTATATTGAGAAAATGATCAGTCATTATGGGTATCGGGATCTTCAAGGGATCGATACGCCGTACAGGTGTGATCTGAAGCTGAAGCCTAATTTAGGGGAAAGCGTCAGGCAGCTGGAGTATGCAAGCGTAATCGAAAGTTTGATGTATGCTACTACTGCCACAAGGCCTGATATAGCTTTCGTCGTGGGAATGCTGAGTCGTTTCACGAGCAACCCAGGTGCTGAACACTGGAAAGTTGTGAAACGGGTTATGAGATATCTCAAGAAGACTCAGACATATACACTGTACTACAGTGGAGATCCGCCAGTAGTGGAAGGCTTCAGTGATGCCAGCTGGTGCTCAAAGGTGGAGAGCGAGAGGTCCACAGGTGGATTCATTTTCAGAATGGGTGGAGCTGCTATATCGTGGAAGACGAAGAAGCAGACTATGCTCTCGCGGTCATCCATAGAATTTGAGTTCTTTGCACTTGATACCGCAGCCGAGGAAGCAGAATGGCTTCGGGAGCTCATGTATGATCTTCCAGTAGTTGGGGCACAAATACCGGCGATACCGATATACTGCGACAACCAGGCGACTGCGGCGGTGGCATCAAATGACCTCTTCAAAGAAAAGAAAAGGACTGTGCGGTTGAAGCACAGGACAGTACACGATCTTATCAAAAGAGGTGTTATTGCAGTGATTGATGTTCGGAGTCAGGAGAACCTGGCGGATTCGTTCACCAAGGGCCTCAATCGCCAGCTGGTCGATGACACAGCTTGTAAAATAGGCTTGAAGGCATTCTGATATTGTATTATTGTATTCCTACCATAAAGTTTTATGCTAATAGTTCAAAGATTTATCTACTAGGTATCTAGCTTTTGGTTCAAGGGAGGACCACTAATCGAAAGAATATCAGGAACAATGGGTACGTGTTCTATTAGACATAGAGAGGTTACGGACCTATAACCACTGTTATCTATTGTTATTTTCTGTGAAAAATGGTTCCTGTAGGAAGGTTGGCTTAATTGCCTTAATGAGTTCTCAGGCAGAGTGAATGCCTGGTGTGCTTTACAGAAAGCATGGTAGAGCAGCACTACAAGGAGTGAAACTCCATGCTACAGTGGGGTGACTCCACAATGAGGTTCCTATATGTGGGGTGCTGCCCAGGAATAGGATAAAGCCTCGGCTTTGCAGGCCAAGTCACAGCGGCGTAGCACCGCAAATAGGCAGTCAGCCTAATGTTGTATGTTAAAATAAAGAGGAGTGTAGTCAGCACTACAAAGAGTAGGAGTTCCTCATGTTACAGTGGCACGACACCACGATGAGGTACCCGGTTAAGGAATAAAGCCTCGGCCTTGCAAGCCATGTTGTTGCGGCGTAACACCGCAAGGGAGCCTAAGGCTTCATGCTGGGTAGTTTGGCACTACAAAGAGGCAGTTGCCTCATGCTACAGTAGTATGACACTACAAAGGTTCCCAGATATGGGGTGATTCCCAGGGAGGGGTAATGCCTCGGCTTTAAGCCATGTCATAGCGGCGTAGCACCGCAAGGAAAGCGCAAAGCGCTTCATGCCATGGCTCTTTATAATGAACTCACCTATAGTGTATGGACAAAGAGATATCAGGCCGTCTCTTGAGGGTAAACTTATAGACGCCCAAAATTATACACTGAAACCAAGCTGGCACAGGGCCTTTAATGTGTAGCTAGAAGCACATGTAACTACATTATGTGAGTGGAAAGAATTTTAGCTATGATGCAGAATTTAAGGCTTAGTCCATTCTTGTATTATAGTCTGTTGTTTAAACCATGCGAGAAGATTCAAGTCGTCAGCGACATCTCTCCTAATGCATGATGGACAGTTATTGTGGGGAACACTTATACTCATATATAGAGATATGTGGGGGATTGTTGGGTTTTGGTCTTTTACAAAGTGAATTTTAGTCCCACATCGGCTAGACCAAAGGACTTGTATCTCTATATATTAGCTTTGCTTCTTTAGAGATGCATATATGGTGTGGAGGTGCACATGGGTGTACCATGTGGGGTTATTTTTCTAATGGAAAAAAGACTAAATCAACAATTGAAAGCATTCATGCTTTTTGCTCTTGGGAAATTTATTTCCATGGGAGCTAAGCCCCGTAGGGGCTTAGCGACTCGGACTCGGACTAGGGCTCGGGCTCATGGGCTCATGTGGCGTAATATGCCCAGGTGCGCGCCCAAGTTGCGCTCAGGTTGCGCTCAAGTTGCGTTGGGTTGCGCGGGTTACGCGGGCGCGCTGGTTGCGCTGCGTGCGCCGTGTGCACAGTGCGTGCAGTGCGCACAGTGTGCACAGTTCAGTGCATGCTCTGTCGCGCAGAGTGCAACGAGCGCGGGGTGTACACAGTTGGCGCAACTTGCAGCAGAACGTGCGTTTGCACGTTCTGGATGGTTGCTACATGTTTGGGGTGGTTTTTACCACGTCCCTAACTTTGTAGCAACCGAACAGTTGCTGCAGGGCCTATATAAGGCATCATCTCTCTCTCAAGGCTGAGATATACAATTAAGAGAAGCCACCACAGAAAGTTTACGAAGTGTTTTTTAACACAAGTAAACAGAGAATTCATAAGTGTTCTTTAACACTGTTCTGATCGAAATTTGCTTGCAAATTCCAGCAGCCTTCGAGAGAGAGAGGAAAGGCGCCACACCAGCGTTGCTTTTGCACGGGAGTTCGTATCCATCCGAGGAGTCAGAAGAGCAGGAGTGTTCCAAGTTCTCCGACGAACTTGCTGGTTCCTGGAAGCTGTTCGTGTAGGGCGAATAAAGCTTTGAGCAACGGTGATTATTTACCCCAGCAGGAGATCTTCCATCTTTCGCCAGTCATCTTCTTCATCGATGCCAGTAATTTTAATTGTATCTTCCTTTTAGAAGTACTACGATCGATTGCTATTGATTACGAAATCTTTTTAGATTCTCGTAATTCAGGATCACCTTCTTTGAAGTGTTGATTTGAAACATTGTCTTTACAATTGTTTCATATTCTCAAGTTTTCCATCGAAAAATTGTGCTCCGGCAATAACAGAAACTACATACCAAGAAACAAATATTACCAATGCTGAAGATACTAGTAAATATCATATTGCAAAGTCATACAAAACCTACACATTAATCACATAGATTAGTTACAACCGAAGGAAAAGTTAATGAAAATACCTATCCATGCAAAAGAAGATCAGAGTATGCAAAAGAAAAGTACAAGTAAACCAAGACTTAAAACATATTCATTTAACTATAGAAGTTTTAGGTGAAGAATGAAGGGTGCGACTAGAGTTTGATTGCTAGTCCTGTTCTTGATTTTTTTTATCCCTTAGTTTGGAATCCAATATTCCTTGGATCATACAATAATCTTTGATTCTTCAAGGTTCACAGTATACATACACACCACTTTTAATAAGAAAACAAACATTAATGAGGATTCTCGAACCATACCCATATAATTAATACATACTAGTATAAATTGCCTAGCTACAACATGACCTCCTTCATTTTTAACTTTCATATAATATATATATATATATATATATATATATATATATATATATATATATATATATATATATATATATATTATATATATATATATATATATATATATATATATATATTGTACTGCTACTTGATTGAGTCTTCACCATGAAGATGAGGAGAGCTGACTCCATTTTGCCACTATTCCTTTTCATCATTTTGGCTTCAGGTGACTTACCAAACTCTTTATTTTCCACTATCCGATGCAAAAACTTTGTTACTAAAAATTGGATATTGTCATTGCTCTATATGTGTTGGGATGACAATTTTTTCGTCGCTATTTATATTGTTGCAAAGGATGGAGCGCAATAGAAAAACATAAGATCTAAGAATGAATTGGTATATATGTGTGTTTTTATCTTTTTTTATCACCGTCACTATCTAAATTGCAAGTCATGCCAGGAATGCAATGGGTGCGACCGCACTAGACATCCCGAATTTATAGGCCTCCAAAAAAAATTATGTGTATATGTTATATATTTTACATTTATTTATATATAACTATATATAGAAAATGAGTTATTGGAAGATATTGATTGTAAATGATTCATTGATGATTTTGTAGCTATGAATGCTAGAATATCGTTCTTAATTTGAAGATGGCGAAAGATGTTTGTTTGTTTAGCTTTATATCTCTTTTAATCGAATAATAATATAATCGAAGGATATTGTAGTTGAATAATTTTTCTTAGTTGATGTTAATTTTGGACAAATTATTCTTTAAAAAAATTGTTAGAAGATTTTTATATGAGAATAAGCCTCCATTTATTTTTCGTACCGGACTTGATCGGTTCTTGATGAATCTCAGCTCCGAGCCTGAGTCCCGTACTAGTGTTATAATCTGTTCATGTTCTTAATCAGTATTGTCACTATTAATCCTAAGCAAATAATGATTCTTTTTTTCTCTCTTTATTACATCTAGTATTCAAATTCCGTATATATTGACGGATTTGAGTTAAGAGTACTCCCTTGTGTAAGTAACTTAGCTAATTACACCAAGTATTTTTTTTTTACTAAATGAACTATTGAATTGACTATTGCGACAGATTTAGTTATACTTGATGACATGTTACAGGAGTAGCTGTTTCGATGGCTATGATATGCGAGAAACAGAGTGCAGGGTTCAAAGGCCCGTGCCTGAGCGACACAAATTGTTCTCGGATCTGCATAGGCGAGGGGTGGCACGCTGGTCACTGCAAAGGGCTTCGCATGCATTGCGTGTGTCAGAAGTCTTGCTAAGTATCGTCTCCGTGTCGACACTGTGTCCTTCCATTGTATTTGATCTTGGCGTGGGTAGTGTGTGTGCTTGAACTATTCCAGAATATGAATAAAGAGAGGTTAGGTTTATGAAGACTTGTTGCAAAGTTAAAATCTCCATTTATGAAGTCAAGGTTAAAAACTCCATTTATGAAGTTTTATGTCTGTATGTTAGTACTGGACTATGTTCTTGAATATAAACAAGGGCGCAAAAAAAATGAAGAAGAAGAAGAAAGGAAATATGTAAATTCACAAAATATAATTTGCTAAAACTGACACTTATGAATGCCCATTCATCCAAAAGATAAGATTTTGCACCTGCGGCAAAAATATAATGTAAAGATTTGCGAAGATAATACAAATGAGTGCTACATACATACATATGCAGTACTCAATAAAAATTTCACTGCCTAAATTAAGTACTGGTAGATGACAGTATGTGCCACCTATGGGTTCTAAGAGCTACATACGTACATTTGGCAATTGGAGGAAAGACCTGTAGAATTTACCCTTTACGTTACCATCCATATATGTTGCACGTACACGAAAAAATGGTATTTGTATCCATATCGTGTATATACCCATATCCGTGCCCCTGTTCGTACAACATAGGTAGCTGTATTGTACTTATCTGAAAATATTCCGTATCCCATATCGATTTCATGTTGTTATCATATCTGTGTCCGTATTCATGAAACAGAGGTAATAGGTTACGAATTGAAGTGTTTCTGTGAAGGCATTACTGAGAAGCCATTGTTGCCTTTTCTCAGAATAAGAATATGGCAGGACTAGCTACATCATATCACTTTGTAGTTTGTACAGTTCTTCTTTCACTTCATTTTGGTTATTCACATTTCCAGGATTGTAGAAAGTCTCAAAGAGTTCATCCTCTTCCCTAATCAACCTTATAAACCATACATTCATGAAAAAAGGATATTAAAACAAGTGAATTTATGCAGAATATAAAGCGTGCTACTCTCAGTAACTTCAGTATAAAGTTTAAAAAAAAAAGAGAAAATTAAGTTAGACCAACCTCAAGCAGCATGAGGCTTTGCAAATTCATGCTAAAGATAAGATTCTACATATTCGTCGCACAAATTTTGCTTAAATTTTGGAATATATAAAGTATTCATACAAAAGAAAAGATTCTACAGCCTCTTCATGTGTATTTAAATTGAAAAGAAAGGGAAAATAAAGGTATCGAAGCTACAATAACATATATATATATACTTTGATAATAGTACAAATAGGAGAACAACAAAATTTCCATAAGCACAGCTTGATAATTTGCCTACAGAATTTGTGTATGAAGAATGAAGGGTGCGAGTACCATTTGCTTCCTGATCCTCGTGCTCTTGATCATTTTTCGAGTTTTTCTTGATTATTTGACTTGACATGCCTTAAAATTTTCAAGGAATAGTTTCTACCCCTATTGCTCGATGAATTAATCCTTCAACTGTTTACATACTAACAGATTGCTCAGAAACTGTTGGGTTTTGGTCTTTTACAAAGTGAATTTTAGTCCCACATCGGCTAGATCAAAGGACTTGTATCTCTATATATTAACTTTGCTTCTTTAGAGATGCACCTGTGGTGTGGAGGTGCACATGGGTGTGCCATGTGGGATTATTTTTCTAATGGAAAAAAGACTAAATCAACAATTGAAAGCATTCATGCTTTTTGCTCTTGGGAAATTTATTTCCATGGGAGATTTAGCGACTCGGACTCATGGGCTCATGAGGCGTAATGTGGCTAGTTGCGCTGGTTGCGCTGGTTGCGCTGGTTGCGCGCTCTGTCGCGCAGAGTGCAAGGAGCGCGGGGTGTGCGCAGTTGGCGCAACTTGCAGCAGAATGTGCGTTTGCACGTTCTGGGCGGTTGCTACATGTTCGGGGTGGTTTTTACCACGTTCCTAACTTTGTGGCAACCGAACAGTTGCTGCAGGGCCTATATAAGGCATCATCTCTCCCTCTCAAGGCTGAGATATACAATTAAGAGAAGCCACCACAGAAAGTTTACGAAGTATTTTTTAACACAAGTAAACAGAGAATTCAGAAGTGTTCTTTAACACTGTTCTGATCGGAATTTGCTTGCGAATTCCAGCAGCCTTTGAGAGAGAGGAAAGGTGCCGCACCAGCGTTGCTTTTGCACGGGAGTTCGTGTCCATCCGAGGAGTAAGAAGAGCAGGAGTGTTCCAAGTTCTCCGAAGAACTTGCTGGTTCTTGGAAGCTGTTCGTGTAGGACGAATAAAGCTTTGAACAACGGTGATTATTCACCCCAGCAGAAGATCTTCCATCTTTCGCCAGTCATCTTCTTCATCGATGCCAGTAATTCTGATTGTATCTTCTTTTTAGAAATACTACGATCGATTGTTGTTGATTAAGAAATCTTTTTAGATTCTTGTAATTCAGGATCACCTTCTTTGAAGTGTTGATTTAAAATATTGTCTTTACAATTGTTTCATATTCTCAAGTTTTCCATCAAAAAATTTTGCCCCGGCAATAACAATCTCAAAGCTTTATTGCTACGATGGAAAACTTTAATGCTTCACTCATCAATACTGACTTTTGTAAGTTAGAAAAGTTTGATGGAGAGCATTATCAAGTCTGGAAAAGGAAGGTTTAACTCACTCTTCAACTCAGAGATGTTGATCACGTGCTTCTTGAAGAGGAACCTACTGTTCTAGATACTGGGTCTGCTGCCGCAATCGCAACGGCTACTAAACTTCAGGCCAAGTGGAAAAGGGAGAATAGCATTTGCAGGTTGCTTATCCTGAATGCTATGGAGGATTCCCTAGCAGAATCCTACAGTAAGAAACCAATTGCCAGAGACATATGGGAGTCTCTGGAAAAACTGTACGAAGAAGACAAAAACAGGAGCAAGATATTTGTGGTTGAAAAATATCACAAATGGCTCTTTGAGGACGAGAAGTCCTTGCTGCCGCAGGTAAAGGAATTCCTGAAGCTGCGACAGAAGTTGGAAGACGAGGCGATGCCCCTCCCCGACAAGTTTGTTGTTGGAGAAATTGTCTCAAATCTCCCCGCTGGGTAGAGTAAGTTCTATGCAAACATGCATAGGAAGAAGCTTGAGATCAGCCTTGAAGATCTCTTGCAGGAAATCTATGTTGAGGACCAGATACGGGCTCAACTCAAGGTGGACGCACTGTCCAAGCAATTGGCTAACGCCAATTTGGTTCATACCAAGGAACCAAGGGGAAAGCAGGCGGCTTCCCACAGCAAGAAGAAGGACCCTAACAATCTGAACATGAAGGGGACTTCCTTCAAGCGAAAGAAGGCAAAGTCTCAGATGCCTTGTTTCAAGTGTGGCAAGAAAGGCCACTTCAAGAATGAATGCAAAGCAAAGACCAAGCAATCAGAGCAAGGAGAGCCTAGTAAGGTATCTATGATCACTGACGTTGTTGCTATGATTGCGCAAGTTGATGCGGTTAGGACTGGCTCTGACTGGTGGGTAGACACTGGAGCCTCCTGCCATGTCTGCTCCAGTAAGGAGTGGTTCACCACCTACACACCTACTTCTGAAGTGGTTATGATGGCGAAACAGGCACAAGCTAAAGTGCTCGGGATCGGGACGGTGGTGTTGAAGCTGACTTCGGGGAAGTCTCTGATGCTTCAAGGCGTGAAGCACGTACCTGCTACCGCCAAGAACCTGATCTCAGGAGGCCTACTATGCAATGCAGGCCTCAGGATGGACATCAATGCTGGCCAGATGGTGATGTCTATCTAGGGAACATATTTCGGGAAAGCTTTTTATATCGAAGGAATGTTCAAAATTCAGCTTGTAAATCAGTCCAATGTAATTAATGTGATTAATGTAATTACTCCTTATGCTTATACTCTTGAGTTGTGGCATAATAGGCTAGGACATGTTCATTGTAAACGAATAAACAGAATGTCTAGTCTATGACTTATCTCCAAGTGTGGGGGTAAGCTAGAGAAATGTGAAGTTTGTGCTCAAATAAAGATGACAAGGAAACCCTTTCCTCGGGTTAATCGAAGTACAGATCTTCTGGAGTTGGTACACTCTGATATCTGTGACTTCAAACAGCTCTCTACAAAGGCCGGGATGAAGTATTTCATAACCTTCATCGATAACTTCTCAAAGTATGCGTTCGTCTACTTGCTGAAGGCTAAAGACGAAACATTCGAGAAGTTCAAGGAGTTCAGAGCCGAAGCTGAGCGACAGACTGGACAACAACTCAAAAAAATAAGAAGTGATCGAGGTAGGGAGTACAGGTCTCATGAATTTGTATCGTTCTGTAAAGAACATGGAATTGTCAATGAGACTACGGCTCCGTACTCTCCTCAATCAAATGGAGTAGCAGAGAGGAAGAACAGAACGTTAACAAAAATAATTAACTCAATGCTGTTGACTGTGGGTCTTCCTAAGTGCTACTGGAGAGAAGCTGCATTGACGGCCACTTTTATTCTACGGCCACTTTTATTCTAAATAGAGTGCCTCATGCAACTTCTGACGTTACTCCACATGAACTCTGGTTCAAGGTCAGACCTAACTTGAATGTCATTCGAGTGTGGGGGTGTCTGGCGTATGTCAAGCTTCCAGATCTGAAGATTTAGAAGCTTGGGACAAGGACTACTAAGACAATCTTCTTGGGGTATGCCGAGAAGAGTGATGCTCGAAGATTTCTTGATATTGAGTCAAATCATATCATTGAATCTCGCAACGCAGAATATTTTGAAGACAAATTTGCAAGGCACAAAAATATTGTTCTTACGGATGTTCCGGAGAATAATGAGGGTACGCAGGTCTTCAATGAAGATGTGGTCCAAGAAGATGTTGTTGTTGAAACAACAGTTGAACCAGATCTCGCTGTGCCGTCAACGAAGCGAGTGAGGAGGCCGAAGGACTTCGGAAGTGACTTTGTCACCTATCATGTGGAAGCAGATTCGCTTACCTATGATGAGGCGATGAAGACCAGAGACGCGATTTTCTGGAAGGAGGCGATTGACAATAAAATTGATTCTATCACCTCAAATAATACTTGGGTGTTGGTTGATCTTCCAGAAGGAGCGAAAACCATCGGATGCAAATGGATCTTCAAGAAGAAGATGAAAGCAGACGGAACTATTGACAAGTTCAAGGCTAGGTTGGTAGCCAAGGGGTTTTCTCAGAAGCAGGGGATTGACTATTTTGACACGTATGCTCCAGTAGCCCGGATGACTACCATCAGAATGTTGATTGCTCTCGCAGCAATATATAAGATGGTGATACATCAGATGGATGTGAATACGGCTTTCCTAAGTGGCGAGCTGACCGAAGAGATTTATATGCAACAGCCAGAGGGATTTGTCATCAGGGGTCTTGAAGACAAAGTATGAAAGTTGGTGAAATCTTTGTACGATCTTAAACAGGCTCCCAAGATGTGGCATGAGAAATTTAACAAAGTTATATGGTCAAATGGCTACATGGTCAGCAATACGGACAAGTATGTTTACACGAAGTTCGCTGATGGAAGAGGTGTGATCGTTTGTCTGTACATGGACGACATGCTTATCCTAGGTACGGATATTAGCTGTGTCACGGAGACAAAGAAATTCATCTCAAGCAAGTTCAGTATGAAGGACTTGGGAGAAGCTGATGTGATCTTAGGGATCAAGATCATCCGGACAGACACTGGACTAGCGCTGTCACAGTCTCATTATATTGAGAAAATGATCACTCGTTATGGGTATCAGGATCTTCAAGGGATCGATACGCCATACAGGTGTGATCTGAAGCTGAAGCCTAATTCAGGGGAAAGCGTCAGGCAGCTGGAGTATGCAAGCGTAATCGGAAGTTTGATGTATGCTACTACTGCCACAAGGCCTGACATAGCTTTCGCCGTGGAAATGCTGAGTCGTTTCACGAGCAACCCAGGTGCTGAACAGTGGAAAGCTATGAAACGGGTTATAAGATATGTCAAGAAGACTCAGACATATGCACTGTACTACAGCGGAGATCCGTCGATAGTGGAAGGCTTCAGTGATGCCAGCTGGTGCTCAGAGGTGGAGAGCAAGAGGTCCATAGGTGGATTCATTTTCACAATGGGTGGAGCTGCTATATCGTGGAAGTCGAAGAAGCAGACTATGCTTTCGCTGTCATCCATGGAATATGAGTTCTTTGTACTTGATACGCAGCCGAGGAAGCAGAATGGCTTCGGGAGCTCATGTATGATCTTCCAGTAGTTGGGGCGCAAATACCGGCGATACCGATATACTGCGACAACCAGGCGACTGCGGTGGTGGCATCAAATGACCTCTTCAACGGAAAGAAGAGGACTGTGCGATTGAAGCACAGGGCAGTACACGATCTTATCAAGAGAGGTGTTATTGCAGTGATTGATGTTCGGAGTCAGGAGAACCTGGCGGATCCGTTCACCAAGGGCCTCAAGCGCCAGCTGGTCGATGACACGGCTTGTAAAATAGGCTTGAAGGCATTCTGATATTATATTATTGTATTCCTACCATAAAGTTTTATTCTAATAGTTTAAAGATTTATCTACTATGCATCTAGCTTTTGGTTCAAGGGAGGACCACTAATCGGAAGAATATCAGGAACGGTGGGTACGTGTTTTATTGGACATGGAGAGATTACGGACCTATAACCACTGTTGTCTACTGTTGTTTTCTGTGGAAAACGATTCCTGTGGGAAGGTTGGCTTAATTGCCTTAATGAGTTCTCAGGCAGAGTGAATGCCTGGTGTACTTTACAGGAAGCACGGTAGAGCAATACTACAAGGAGTAAAACTCCATGCTACAGTGGGATGACTCCACAATGAGGTTCCTCTATGTGGGGTGTTGCCCAGGAATAGGATAAAGCCTCGGCTTTGCAGGCCAAGTCACAGCGGCGTAGCACCGCAAATAGGCAGTTAGCCTAATGTTGTATGTTAAAATAAAGAGGGATGTAGTCAGCACTACAAAGAGGAGGAGTTCCTCATGTTACAGTGGCACGACACCACGATGAGGTACCTGGTTATGGGATAAAGCCTCGGCCTTGCAAGCCATGTCGTTGCGGCGTAACACCGCAAGGGAGCCTAAGGCTTCATGCTGGGTAGTTTGGCACTACAAAGAGGCAGTTGCCTCATGCTACAGTAGTATGACACTACAAAGGTTCCCAGATATGGGGTGATTCCCAGGGAGGGGTAATGCCTCGGCTTTAAGCCATGTCATAGCGGCGTAGCACCGCAAGGGAAGCGCAAAGCGCTTCATGCCATGGCTCTTTATAATGAACTCACCTATAGTGTAAAACCCCTAAATTTTTACTGATTTTTATTTTATTTTATTTCAGTACTGATTTAAAATTTGTTATTGTACGTCGCGTAGTCGTATTTTACGTCGCGCACAAAATTTTATTTTTGTAATTGCTCGACGAGTGCGAATATGTGTCGAGGTACATATGTTAGAAAAATATTTTATTATAAATTTTATAATATTTTTATTTTTGTATAAAAAGGTTATTTTATTCACCGTTTACAAATAAATGATAATTTGAAAATTTTGGTTTAATATTTTGCAAAATATAAAAATTTGTTTATTAATAAATCTTGATATTTACAAAAGCTAGTTTATGATTTAAATATTTAAAGTATTTATAGTGATTTTTGAAATTAATTATTTTCAAAAATATTTAACTATGAAAATAATATTTGAGATCTTGTTTACTTAATATTTGATTAAATATGGTAAATTAAATTGCAAAAGATTTTATTGGCTTTATTTAAAAATATTTTAAATTAAGAATGGAATTAATTTAGATTTGGATTTGATTTGAATTGATTTTAAATCTATTTAATTAAATGACGAATTATCTAGGGAGAATTTAAATTCTTCCAATCCCTATCCAACTGGGAATTCCCACCTCCTATAAAATGAGAGGTACTCCTCCAGAAATTTTTCCATCCACAGATGTGTATTGTGTCTGTGTCCACCACTCTAATTCCATATTATACAATTACATTATCCCCGCGTCGGACACACCCCGACGTCATCAAATACCCGATCCTAACTCTACCCACATCCATCGACACCCCGACCGCAGCAACCATCACCCCGACCCTCGACTTCTCACCTCCAGACCACACCGCCACCACCGTCCCTGTCTCATCGTCACTATCATCGCCATCACCTTCCACCAACGCCTCACCATCACCCGCCACCATCAGCGTCACCACCACCACCGCAGCCAAAACCCAAAGTCCGGCCATCGCCGCAACACCCCACCACCATCACACATAGAAGGAAGAAGGAAACCCTAGCCTAAACTCACCTCGCTGTGTTTCCCGAGCCGACCTCCGCTTGTCATCGCCTCCGAGCCGTGGTCGCAGCACGCGTCCACGCGAACCGCCAGCTGCAGCGCCTCTCCTCCGCGGCCGACCGCCGCCATCCTCCGCAGTTGGTCGGACCGGCGCCGCGCCGCTGTTCCACCAAACGCCGCCATCCTCGTAGGCCGCCTCCGGCCGCCTCTTCCACCACGGGGCACCCACCGTGCCTCCTTCCCCGAGATCCGCCCCCTCTCGTCTCCCCTCAGCAGAGCCTGCGCCACCACCGGCGCCGCCTCAGCACCGCCTCACCAGAACCCTCGTCCACCTCCGATTTCTGCCGCCGCCCGTCCGACTCGCCGCCTCCCGGCCGCCGTAACTTCAGGAGCCATCCGAACCGCCGCCTCCTTCCACTACCCGCTGGAGCCGCCGCCTCCACGTCGAGCGCCGGCCACTCGTCGGTAAGGAACCCCCGAGCCCTCTCCTTCCTCGAGAACCGCGTCACCGCCTCCGACTTCTGAACCGGCGCCCACCACCGCAGATCCTCACAAGCACCACCTCAGCCCTCCGTCGCGAAGCTCCGGCGCCCTCTCGTCGAACTCCCGTACATCCCCTCCCGAGCTCCTCTCTCTCCACTACTCTCTCTCTCTCTCTCTCGCTGAGTAAATTGGGGAAAAGGGCTTTAAAGGGTTGAGTAATTATAAAAGGTCTGTTGCTGATTATTATTATTAGATTTATTATTATCATTATTATTTTTATTATTATTATTATTATTATTATTATTATTATTATTATTATTATTATTATTATTATTATTATTATTAGAATGTATTAGTTTCACTTTTAATATTATTAGAAATAATATTTTGTTTATATATGGTATAGGTATTATTATTTATATTATTTAAAATACTAGTAGTATAATTGCAGTATTGATAACTGTATTATTTTAGGAATTCTAGAAAAATATTTTTGTCAAAATTATTATTAATAATTGCATTATTTGATACTAGTCCATAAACATTTTGCCTTCAAACATTTTCCAAAAATTATTTTAACTAGTAAGAAGGGTTTTCGAAATTATAAATGATTTCGAGTATCTCAATAATTATCTTACTAATAAATTACGTGTTATCTTCCTAGATCCTATTTTGGTAAACTTATAGTTTTAGCCTAAATTAATTTTTCCGTATTTTCAAATATTTGTCAAAAATTATTTTTTTACTAATAAACATGGTTTTCAAGTATTATACGTAACCTTTCTAAGAAATAATATAAGTACTTCTTTACACAAATTCTCTAAATTATCTTGATTGCGACTGATCATCTTTCCCTATTTCCTCGCGACTTTGGATCTTTGCACCATGACTATGGCTATTAGACCATGCTGGACTTTTCAGATTATCGCACACCAGGCGTAATGACAGGCAAGATACCTTGCCATTATACTGTTTATTTTTAGTTTGCATTTTATTATATATCACTGTTCATATATTTCTAGTTTTTGATTACTGCCTGCTCAGTGATATTAGTTGTACCTTGTTATTTATCCTTTGATTGCATATGGACCTAGAGTTAAGGGACCATCTCTAGTTTAGTGCATTACATAAACTTTGACACTGTTGTGCCACGAGATGTGTGAGATATGAGTAGCATATAGCCTACGGACTTGCGTGTTGGCTGATCACTAATGCGTATAGGACGTGCGTTAGGTCTAACTGTCAATAGTTGTAGGTTAGAAGACTTGACGGTTAGTAGTGTTACATGGTCGTGGATGCGACATGATAGGTGCATTAGGTGGGGAGGACATTACGTGACGTATGGGCTTCTTTGCACTTTCCTGCTTACCTGTGCGCTCCGCCGGAGACGCAGGCTCCAGGTGCCCTCTTACGTTTTCCAGAGCGTTATGGACGTAGCCCCTTGCACATGGTGCCCTCTGACGCTTTCCGAGCGTTATGGACGTAGGCACCTGGTACCCTTTATGGGAACTATGCCGATCCCATTTACAGCCAGGGCTCATGCGTCGAAGGATTGTTTCTCAAACTGCATGATCACTTTAGTACGGTTAGGTTACCTCATTTATGTCTTGTCGCTTTCTTTGATTGCGGCATATTTTATATTCAGAATTATATGGCATGTTGATGTATCTTGTTACGTCCCTCTGAGGACCTGGTTATCTCGTCAGGTGTGTGTTTCGTGATTTCTTGCAGGTGCTCTAGCTAAGGCCATTCCTTCCTTCGTGGTGATTGCTCTTGGACTCGCCATTACTCTCGCTTGCTAAATTCTTTCCTTGTATATTTTTCCATATTTAATTTGGTTGGTAGTGGACTTTGTCTCCGCCCAACTATCGTGTACATGACAAATTCATAGTTACTTTTATATCATATTTATCTTTGTGGATGAGATTTAGTACCTTGGTTACTGTATTTTACAGCTTATGTATATATACGAGGGTCCATATACTTCGTATGTATACAGCTGGCATGATTACGTTTTAGTCCTACATATTTTGGGACTGGGGCGTTACATATAGTGTATGGACAAAGAGATATCAGGCCATCTCTTGAGGGTAAAGTTGTAGACGCCCAAAATTATACACTGGAACCAAGCTGGCACAGGGCCTTTAATGTGTAGCTAGAAGCACATGTAAATACATTATGTGAGTGGAAAGAATTTCAGCTATGATGCAGAATTTAAGGCTTAGTCCATTCTTGTATTATAGTCTGTTGTTTAAACCATGCGAAAAGATTCAAGTCGTCGGTGACATCTCTCCTAATGTATGATGGACAGTTACTGTGGGGAACACTTATACTCATATATAGAGATATGTGGGAGATTGTTGGGTTTTGGTCTTTTACAAAGTGAATTTTAGTCCCACATCGGCTAGACCAAAGGACTTGTATCTCTATATATTAGCTTTGCTTCTTTAGAGATGCACATGTGGTGTGGAGGTGCACATGGGTGTGCCATGTGGAGTTATTTTTCTAATGGAAAAAAGACTAAATCAACAATTGAAAGCATTCATGCTTCTTGCTCTTGGGAAATTTTTTTCCATGGGAGCTAAGCCCCGTAGGGGCTTAGCGACTCGGACTCGGACTCGAACTCGGGCTTGGGCTCATGGGCTCATGAGGCGTAATATGGCATTTTGTTGGCGCACTTTGCACTTAGCACGTCAGCATCGTCGCTAGGTGCATAGTGCGCTTTAGTTGCGCTGCCACGTTGCGCAAGCCCAGTTGTGCTGCTCAGGTTGCGCTGGGTTGCGCGGGCTACGCGGGCGCGCTGGTTGCGCTGCGTGCACAGTGTTTTGCATAAATAAATTCTATTTATTTATTGTGTTTCTGAGAAAATTACAACTGTAGGAATCTGATCTAGAAGACGATCACTTTATCCCTTGGACGATGCGATGAAGAAGGCTCGAATCTCGAAGAACTTGGACAGCAACTGGGCAATCTCTCTGTTCTTTCTGAATTGAATGTCGTCTCTGTTGAAGGTGAAGAAACTCTCTTTTATAGAGTTCTAGATAACTGCTCTGGGCATACGCTCAGTCAGTTACTTGATGTGTGCATAACTGCAGGGACGCGTGGCGAATTTTGGTGGAGACACGTTGGAGTGCGGTTGAGAGTGGTGGAGTATATCCAGGAGAGATTGATGGCATGAATGCCACATTGCATAACTTCTGAATAAGTGGGTAACCGAATACAGGACACATGAGAACGTGTGTTGACTGTACATTTGAAGTCATTCTGAATGCATTTGCTTTGATACGCTGTCTTTTGGAGAGGCATAACTAGCATACACTATCTTGTTTGAAGAGGAGTCGTATGGAGTCCATACGCTCACTTTTGGATACGTATGTCTTGTACACACTGACTTGGATAGCAAGGAGTCATATGGAGTTTATACGCTCACAAGAAGTCGTATGGAGTATATACGCTCACTTGATGAGGAGTCGTATGGAATACATACGCTGCCTTAATGAGGAGTCGTATGAAGTCCATACGCTGCCTTAATGAGGAGTCGTATGAAGTATATACGCTGCCTTGATGAGGAGTCGTATGAAGTCCATACGCTGCCTTGATGAAGAGTCATATGAAGTCCATACGCTGCCTTGATGAGGAGTCGTATGAAGTCCATACGCTGCCTTGATGAGGAGTCGTATGAAGTCCATACGCTGCCTTGATGAGGAGTCGTATAACTGGAGAAGTAGACACGTGGCTGTCCTCAATCTTCTTAAATACGCCATATTTTCTCAATAAATGACAAATATTTCTCGAGCGTCGTGTTGCAGATATGACGGCTGACAGACTGTCAGAAATAACAGTAATGATGGCTGTGCATTTATGACGGCTAATGAGCTGTACTCGTAAAAGACAAATTCAACTCTCGAAAATCCATACGACGGATAATTCTCCTAAGACAGCTGTTCTTTACACGAAAGACGAAATGTCAGATTCATCCCCCACTGAACGTATGTTGTGCTGTCAGTCGAGAAATAATAAAATATTCACTGAGCGTATGACTTTTGTACTGAGCGTATGGCTTTTGGCTGAGCGTATGGCTTTTGGCTGAGCGTATGGCCTTTGGCTGCCTTGATCTTATGTCAGTGTGTCAGAATTTTTCATACCCTACAAGACCCCCTTCAAAGTTTTCGAACTTTATGATTTTCAAAAGTTCGAAATTACTTTGAACTCAAAGTGGGAATAAGTCTTGACACGCTGGCACGAGTTTGTTATTTCCTCGATATCAGTGCATATCTCTAGGGATTCTGTATTTTGAAAATGGCTGCCGTTTGGACTTCTCTTTCTCCTATAAATAGGCCTTTAAGAACTTAATTCCTTTCTTTACTTTTGCCTTCGTCTTCGAGAGAGAGAATCCAGTGCTCAAGCCTTCTTCTTCTCCAATCTAATCTTCGTCAATGGCGCCCAAGCTCGACACTGCCGTGAAGGGGAAAGACAAGGCTCCTGCAGAGCCGTTTCAACCCGTCGCCACCGCCGCAACCACTAGGAGAACCGCCGAGCAACGTCTTCCACAGAGCGAACTTCCATTGAAACCCCTATACGGTGAGGATGGGGACGATGAACAGTAACTATCCCTTTTTAGGGCTCTGGTTAGGACAAAATCAGAAAACGTATCCCCCTTTTTAGGGTCAATACGTCAGAAAATACGCTTCCCTTTTTAGGATTTAGTCGTATTCCATGTTTTTCGTCTATACGAAAAAAATGTTTTGAGCGTATTTCTGTAAGATACGCGTATCTTTGGTAGAAATGTCAGAATACGCTGATCTGAAGGAATACGCTATGTCGAGTCGTCTCGTTGAGATATGCTAACTCTTTTGTTAGCGTATTTTTGATGAACATCTTGATAACACTGCTCTTTGGAAAATTCCATACGACTGCTTGTTTTGGTTAGACATACACGTAGCTGAGCGTAGGTTGAACTTAGAATCTGTCATACGCTTAGGATAGACTGAGCGTAGGTTAATCCTTGAGCTTGACATACGCTTAGGATGGACTGAGCGTAAGTTGATCTTTGAACTTGACATACGCTTAGGATGGACTGAGCGTAAGTTGATCTTTGAGCTTGACATACGCTTAGGATGGACTGAGCGTAAGTTGATCTTTGAGATTGACATACGCTTAGGATGGCTGAGCGTAAGTTGATCTTTGAGCTTGACATATGTTTGTATTTAAGGATTTTTTTAACCTCTTATTTCTCCTTTGTAGTGGATATTCTAGCCCAAGAAGCGCAGTTTGAAGGATGTGCAGGGAGCAACTATAAGAGTGATCTATCCCATGTCCACTTTCTACAGTTTGATGAACCTTCTACGAGGATAGCATTCTGAAAAATCAAGACAGTGAAACCCTGCTGAGTCTGATAAGTGGTCAACCACTGCAGAGTGTGGACAGTGCTACCCACTCAAAACCGGCTTTTCTATTCGGGGATGTTATTGACAGAGACTCCCAGCCAGCCTCCGATAAAGTGTCATACTCATATTACCGGGATGGTGATGCGACTCAGTCGATGTATTTGACTGGATTGTCTAAGAGTATCAATATAGCTCGCTTATTCCATGCGAGTCACCAAAGGCACATGAAATGGGATATCACTCCAACTCGTCAAGCAAAAGCTGGATGGGTAGGATACAGACAGGGAAGATTTTGCAGTGGTACTGAATCGCATGTTTCAGTTTTGCAAGGATTATTGTCGGCCACGATTCCTCCTGAGGACTCTGCACTTCTGATGCCGGTTAGAGTTTCGATATTCGCGAACGAATTTGTACAGCTAGAAAATGCTGTCTATCCGAAACAGTCCATAAGACTCACTGGTCTCGTGAACCCAGAGAATACCAGATGGACTGCTCTCGTAAGATGGATTCTGAGAGATTATAGAGAACAGTTGAAGGTGATAGGCCTGTACAATGCCATCAAGTGCACTGCTTATGGTTTTAGGCCGAACCCAGATTTGTTCATGGCACTTGCAGAAAGGTACAACTACCATACCAAAACTTTTATGACTCCAAGGGGCGAGATGGGATTCGCTCTCCACGAAATGGCGTACATTTCTCAACTGCCGACAGGAGATCTGTCGTATGAGAAATATATCCCTTTTATTGATGAAATGAACAAGATTTCTGACGCCAATCCGTTAATTCTTTATGTATTCGAAGAATTAATGTGCCACTATAGTATCTGTAAAGCCTTTTATAAGGCAAAAGATATAGATTCAGGTTGCTATACCTCGAAGTGGATGGCCTACTTATTCCAAGGTCGCACCGAAGAAACTCAGAAGAAGAAGAAGACCGAGCAATATATTGGTCGTTTTAAACCTCTGAGTCAAGCCGAAATTGACAGATTAATCCGGGAGACCGCCCATGATGACATCATAATTGAAGAAGATGAAGGCACTTATAAAGCTGGTGATAGGTTAGAGACCTACATAAAGCAAGGTGGCCGGACTTTATCTAAGGAAGGTTATCTGGCTGGGTTTCTATCCCTTTGGCTGAGAAGATTCGTAGTGCCCGGCACCTGTTCGGCAGACAGGATGCACCGAGGAATCGTATTTGCAGCAGTCCGTCTGACATTCGGGTACAAGATGGACTTGCTAACGGCGATGACATGCCGTCTGAACGCCGGTTTACGAACATATGTAGACAGAATGTTTAACCTGGCGAAGAAGAAACTAACAGCTTTTCCTCGGGTAGAAATGCCCTTCACATATTTATATGGATGGCTTCTCCTCCACTTTGAGTCTCTTATGAGTGCTGGACTGGCCAGACCAGATGATACTTTCCTAGAAAGATACCGTCATACGCCCAAGTGGAAATATGACACCCTGACAGACTGCAGGACCATACTGAATAGGGGAGAACTATGGAGTTTCACCTGTGTTCCTCCGCCTATCGGTTATGAGATTATGCCTGCAAGGATGATTGATGGCACCGGTGCCAATGAACTGGATGATGTTCAGCACAAATGGCTGAAGAGGATCAGACCATCCCACCTGGTCTGTCGCCATGATGACATTACTTATTTGGAGCCATATCTTCCGAGTAGATTGCTCGGCAGTTCGGCTATGATCAATTGCATGTAGGAAATGCAACGACATGCTTCTACCACCAGGGCGGATTGATTGATGGTGCGAGAGCCTGGATATATTATATTGCCAAAGGCACCGGAGCTACTTTCACAATGCCAGATCCGGTGAATCATCGGAGAGGAGCTAAAATGTTGGCGTCTTATGCCAAATTCTATGTCTCTACGAATACCTTTGATGAGAAGTTCAGCATCTTGGGTAAGAGCTTCATTCATATTACTAAGAAATCAACCAAGACAACTTTGCCGGAAGATTGTCACGATCGGGAGGATCCTCTCGCTACTGATGAGGTTTATGAAGAAGTCTCAATGGAAAATCTTTTTTCTGATGAACTTCATCAGCCACTACACGTACCGCTTGGAAGTATCGAGCAGAGTGTATCTTCTGAGGGTACATCGAAGCGAAAGCGTGGCAAGGGTGCTTCTGGGCATGCTCCAAAAAGAGTTACTCGAGCAGAAGGTCGTAGTCGCGTAGGAACTACTATCCTGGGGACTTCTCCTGCTTCGAGTCAACAAATCAGAGATGCTGACGAAGAAGGTAGTGACTCCAAAGAAGATTATCCTACTGTTCCACTAATGAAAAGGGTAGGAAAAAGAAAAGTGGTAGTTTCAAAGACTAAATCTGTAATTTGTCTTGATGCAGAAAGCCCCACCAATCGTGCTGAACGATTGGCTCAAGAGAAGCAAACTGCCATTGCTCCTCAGTCCAGAGTTAAAGTGGAATCTTCTACTGCCAAGAAGATTATTGAAGTTTCCTCTCCTGCACCCTCGAAAATGCAGCCCACACAGGACACTAATCCAGAACCTGTTGCGGAGGATGTGATAGAAGAATCGGCAGCTAAGCCATCTACTGATCAAATAACACTGGCTACCGAGGATCCTTCCAGGGTAATGGATGAACATGCTGAACCATCCACTCTCGAGCCACCTGCTGATTTAGCTTTGATTGAAGTTTCGGAGAGCGACAAGGGTGACGAAGAACAAGTTGACTATGAACCTTCGTCTCATTCTTTTGAAGATAAGGATATGGAGATTGAAGATGAGTCACCAACTGGAATCCGTATCGACGAGTTGAAGACGGCTGGCCAACATTTAGGGTTGACTCCAGAGTCAGAGAACCTTCTACAGATAGAAGCCCATGTTCTGAGCACTTCTGGGGCAGGAAGTAGTGAGATGAGACCAGTGTCAGAAGACACTTTGAATAGACTGCGAACAGGGCTGAACGATCCTAGAGAAACAGAGTACGAGCCAACTTCAGGTAATATTTTATCCAGTAAAGTTTTGTCTTTTCTTGCTTTATCGTCTTTAATTTTGATTAAGCTTCTTTGATTTCAAAAGTTGTAGGAACTACACCAGCGATGAGCTCGACTCATACTCCACCTGTTCAGACTGATGTTGGTGAGGGAAGCTCACATCTACCCAGTTCTCCAAAAGTACATACTTCTGTTTTCAGAGTAGAGCCCATTCCAGCTACTTCTTTCACAATGGCAGCAACTCCTGGTTTTGAAACGGGGATAGCGAGGACCATGGCGATGTATTCAGATATTATCTATTCATATCTGGATACATTCTCCAGGCGATTTATGAAGGACGAAATTATGCCTTTTTCCAATCTCCGAACGGCGATTAATTTCCCGCTCTTGGCTTTGCGACAGGCTGGTTATGAAACTCAGTGTACTTTCTTTGAGCATCTCCTAGATGATTTGGAAGTAACCATCCACAAATACTGGGAGATCAAAAAAGAAGATATTAAATCCTTGACTGTGGCTGAGATTGCTTAACTAGAACGTGAAGCTCAAAGCCAGCAGGCTGCTTTAAAAGAATTCCTCGCTCTGTCGTCTGAGAAGTTAATGGCGAAGGATGAGGAGATAGTATCAACTCGTCAGAAGATACAATGTCTGGAAACTGAAGAAATATCTAGAGCTGAAGAACTCCAGAAGCTAAAAGAAGAATTAGCTCGTCTCCAGGAGCGCATTGCATCCGCAGAAAAAGAACAATCTGATATTATCGTTGCTCGTATAACTGAAGCTACCCGCTATCAAATTCTACAGCAAGAGCGGGAACAGATGTAAACTGATCAGATAGAATAAACCAATCGTCGTAGTTCTGTTATCATTAATTTTGACCAACAGATAGTTGCGATTGAATCAACAGAGCGAATTTGTAAAGCTCATGAAGAGAAGATGAATAATGTACTTGCTCATATTCAGGAGATTATTACTCCTTCTAAATAGATTAATACTCACTTGTAATCAGTATTTTGATTTTGACTGAAGAAATGAGCATTTGATCTGATTTTGATTTTGTGTATGAGGTTTTTGTAGAAAATATGTTCAGAGGTAAATAATACATGACATATTTCAATAGAATAAAATATACAAATAAATTTTGTAATTTCATCAGATGGTATTAAACCAAAAAAAAAATTAGTTTAATACTGATTAGAGAAAACAGAATTTAGATATAAAGATATCTTTGAACTCAATTTTCTATGATCTTTGGACTCGAAAATCAAAAGACTAGATATCATTTTCATAGAATAGAAAATATGATACTGAGATAGAAAATTCAGAGGTAATATAGACGTAATTTTCTATATAAAATCTTTATTAAATCCACTGGGGATCTAATAAGACAGAATATCAAATTCTCTGGGAAGATGATATGTGGTAGAATATCAATTTCCGCTGGGGATAACGATATCGAGACAACATTTGTGGGGAAGAATAAAATATGATTTTATATCTGTTGGGCAATAATCACAGCAGATGAAAATATCATATATTTACGAGATTTATACATAATACTTCTTTAAGAATTTGCCGTTGATAGGCATCATTGTAACTTTACCATCCATAGAAGTAAGCTGATATGCTCCGTTTGAGAAAATTTTATTTACGACGAATGGGCCTTCCCATTTCGCGTCGAACTTGCCTTTGCTCATATGTGTCATAGTCATTGGACGTTTGACGGTAAGAACAAGTTCTCCTTTCCGATATGCTCTGACTTTCACCTTCTGGTTAAAAGCTTTTGAAATTCGAGCCTGATACAGCTCGATATTTTGCTGAGCATACAATCGCTTTTCGTCTAGAGCTTCTAGTTCTTGAAGTCGAAGATGATCATTGTTCTCTGTTGTAAGTTCATTGGAGATTGCGATTCTCAGAGAAGGAATCTGGATCTCGAGGGAAAGGACAGCTTCACACCCGTATACCAAAGACAAAGGCGTGCACCCGGTCGCATTGCGAACTGTGGTGCGGTAGGCCCATAAACATTCACCAAGCTTCTCGCTCCAGTTGCGTTTGTTAGAAGAAACGAACTTTTTCAGGAGTTTGATGATGGTTTTATTGAAAGCTTCTGCCAATCCATTAGCTGCTGGATTATATGCTGTAGAAGCTAGGTTATTGATTCGATGATCGTCACAGAATCGAGTAAATTTCTGACTGACGAACTGTGGTCCATTATCATGGATAATACGCCGAGGAACACCAAATCGATAGATGACATAATGCTTGACGAAGTTGATGACGTTGGAAGTTTTGACTTCGGATAGCGGGATTGCTTCAGCCCATTTGGAAAAGTAGTCGGTTATTGCTAGAATAAACCGATGTCCTTTTGATGACGGTGGGTTGATGGGACCAATGATGTCCATGCCCCAGGCCTCGAAGGGCCATGATGCCACTGTCGGGTGTAAGAACTCTGACGGTTGATGGATAAAGTCTTCATGGATTTGACAGGCTTTACATCTTCGAGCATATTGAATGGCGTCAGCCACCATCGTGGGCCAATAATAACCCATACGTCAGATACGATCTTGAAGTTTAGGACCTGGTTGATGGGCTCCGCAGACACCATCATGTGCTTCACGGATAATCTGTTGCGCTTCCACACCAGCGATGCATCGGAGGAGAAGACCATCATAGGCTCGACGATATAGTGTCTTTGTCGTATGATTATAATAGAATCTGAGAGATCGACGTCGGATAGACGCTGCTTCGCTCGGATTATCGGGAAGTATGTCATACAATACAAAGTCTAGAAATAGACGTCTCCAGTCTTCGTTCATGGCTTCTGTTTTGTTGGAAAAGACATATTCTATGGTAGAATCGGAAGAAGACGAAGATGCTCTGTCAAACCCTAATCCAGTGTTAAGGTTGGAGGAATTAAATTCATCAGGGTTGAGAAAATTTTCGTTTGGGTCATGGAGAAAACCCAACGCCAAATTATTCTCGACGTAGAATAGCTCCCAGTTATAAACCACTATCACTTGTTGACGTCTGACCGGTATGGCTAGCACAGCGGCAAGATTAGCTAAAGCATCGGCTTCTGCATTACAGGCTCGCCGAACGTGTTCAATAAAGAAACCTTCAAAAGAAGAGGCTATAGAGAGTGCTGCTCGGTAATAAGGTATCAAATCCTGATGACGGACTTCATATGTACCTCTGATTTGATTGATGATAAGTTTGGAGTCTCCGTAAACTTCTAAATACTGAATATCCAGATGTTTAGCAAGTTGAAGACCGATGAGTAACGCATTGTATTCGGCTACATTGTTTGAACACGATTGATCCAGAGAATAAGCCCTCTAAATAGTCAGCCCTTCTGGGGATACAAGAACAATCCCGACCCCGGCGACAATATCGCCATTAGGACCCATTCTAGATGCTCCATCAAAGAATAGACGCCAGGTAGGAATTTTTTCAGAAACCTGATTTGAATCCATAACTTCATCTGGAATCTCATCATATAATTTAGAATCCTCTGGAACTGCATGAGCTGCCAGAAAATCAGCAAGAGCCTGTCCTTTAACTGATTTTTGAGGAATATAATGCATGTCATATTGGGCTAACAAGATTCCCCAATTAGCCAGTCTGGAGTTGAGAATACCAGGTTTC
This sequence comes from Iris pallida, assembly GCA_029216955.1. Taxonomy (NCBI): domain Eukaryota; kingdom Viridiplantae; phylum Streptophyta; class Magnoliopsida; order Asparagales; family Iridaceae; genus Iris; species Iris pallida. The sequence continues at coordinate 3,531,623 of JANAVB010007198.1, forward strand.
TTCATCATAATTCTGATAGGATTCACTCTGGAAATGACATAAATCGTTTGACCGATGATGTAATGTCGCGTCTTCTGAACGGCAAACATTAATGCTAGGCATTCTTTCTCAATTAGAGAAAAATGCGGTTCAGCACCCGTCATTGTGCGACTGAGGTAATAAATAGCATGTTCATGGCCATCTTTGTTTTTCTGAGCGAGCAATGCACCGAAAGAATGATCCATGGCTCGAACATATAGAAGGAATGGTATTCCTGAGACGGAAGGTACCAAAACCGGAGGGTTCATGAGGTACTGTTTAATGTCATCAAATGCTTTTTGACATTCTTCGTTTCAGACGAAGGACACACCTTTCTTCAGAAGTTTGTTGAACGGTCTGCAGCGCCTGATAAGTTAGAGATGAATCTCCTGATATAAGCAATTCTTCCTTGAAATCCTCGTAGCTCTTTTAAGGTGCGTGGAGGACGCATCTCTTGGATGGCTTTGATCTTCTCGGGATCCACGTGTATACCTTTAGCGGTAATGACAAAGCCGAGAAATTTACCACTAGAGACGCCCAGGAAGGACTTAGTAGGGTTCATCTTAAGTTGATGTTGACGCATTAAATCAAAGATAGTCTTCAAATCTTGGATGTGATCCTCTTTTTGTCGACTCTTGACTACAATATCATCAACGTAGCATTCGACTGTTTTTCGGAGATGTTCATGGAATATAGTGCTCATTGCTCGCTGATACGTTGCTCCTGCATTTTTGAGACCAAACGGCATCACTGTGTAACAGTACGTACCGATCGACGTTCTGAAGGAAGTATGTCTCTCGTCGTCTGGAAACATTTTGATTTGGTTGTACCCCGAATACCCATCCATAAATGACATTCGTTCGAAACCACATGTGTTATCGATCATGACATCGGTGATCGGAAGAGGGAACTCGTCCTTAGGACAAGCCGCATTGAGATCACGAAAGTCTATACAGAATCGGATCATGCCAGTCTTTTTAAGAACAGGAACAATGTTAGCCACCCACTCAGGATGTTGTTCCTCTCGGATAAATTCGGAAGCCATAAGCTTGTTGACTTCATCTTCAATTGCATCCATAATGTCTGGACGAAATCGTCGTTGTTGTTGTTTGACCGGTTTAGCATTCGGCATGATATTAAGTTTGTGTGTTGCGATCTTCGGATCTAACCCTGGCATATCCTCATAGCTCCAAGCGAAGACATCGATGTAATCATGAATAAGCTTGATCATGTCTTGCTTCTCTGTTTCCGAAAGACTTTCGCTAATGAATATTGGCTTGGGAGATCCCTCCTCACCAACATCAATCTGGATCAATTTATCTTCAGTAGGAGGTTCTCTTTGCTCGAACCTGAATTTCCATTGGTTGTCTAATCTTTGAGCCCATTATTCTGATTCGGGTGATATTTCAAAATCATCTTCATCTTCATTATTTTCTTGCGGACCTTCGGCGGAGACCATATTGGCGGATAGAGTAGAACGATGAAAATCGCCAATACTTGTGTCGGAATCCCGAGAGAAGGAATCGGAAGAATCAGATCGTTCGTCTCCGTCGGATTCTGGATCCTCATAGACTGTATTGATGAAAGGGGTAGGAGTAATGTAACCTAATCCGCATTTTGTCCTTCCGTATTTTAAGGGAGGGATTCGAACAGGCAATCTTCTTCCTTTTTCTCTACTGAGGCCGGTTCTGAAGTCATAACCCATGTTCTTGATGATGTTTTTGGACTGCTGACTATAGCGACGTAGTTGTAATCTTTTGGTATCATCATTTTTGTCGTCGTCTTCCAGATTATGAGGATTCTGGGGCCCCTTGCAGAAGAATATTGGAGCTTCTCCTGTCTTTCTAATAGGAACAAGGAAATATGAACTTTGTACAGACTCTAATGATACTTCTGTATGAAGAGTTAGAACAACTCCTATAGTTAGTGGTTCTAAGCTGTCTAGCAAATGTAAATAACTTTGCACATGATTACAAACATCAATATACTGTGAAGGAGATGCTTTATTGATATCAGATGCTGTATTTACAGAAGAAGGCTGAGCCTTAGTAGATTTAGTCAAATTAATGACTAAAGGGGGAGAAGAAGGGCGAGCAGAAGTTTTGTTTCGATTAAGGTCGATAATAAAAGACTCAGAGGAGGTAAGCTCCCTTGAAGAGGATCGTGGATAAGTAGTGCGTCCACTGACTGGAATGACTAGAGTATCTGGTCTAGCCTGAGAAGATGGTGAGATAGTGGTGCGTCCACTGACAGGGATTATCAGCGAACTTTGTGGAGCTTGGGAAGGCAATGAAGTGGTACATCCACTGACAGGAATTATCAGTGGGTTTTCTTCAGATGATTTGGTAGACCGCGGATGTGTGATACGCCCTTTTACAGGAATAACAAAGGTGTCAACTATCGATGTCTCATCATCATCCATAGCTTGTAAGACTTTTGAATACTCATCTTTGTACATGCGAGAGTCACTGTAGTAGGCTTCGACTCCTCTGAAAGGATTAATGTCCGCGACTTCCTTTTGAACTTCTACCTTTTCATCAATGTATTTGAAGCACTGGTGAAGAGTGGAGGGGACGATATTGTGTTCATGGAGAAAAGGTCTTCCCAAGAGCAAATTGTAAGATCCAACTAACTCGATCACATAGAATGTGACACTCGCCCGGAAATTGCCTATTTGTATTTTTAGGCGAATTTTTCCCAAAGGTTCACTTTTGCCTTGATTGAACCCTAAAATGGTAGTGACTGTCTTGACTAGACGGTGAACTGGAATCCGTAAGGCATCCAAGAGACTCTTAGGTATAATACTTAGAGCTGATCCTGGATCAATTAGAATACGGTTAACCTTCATCGTGTCAACGTACCTAGTGAAGTAAAGAGGCCGATCATGACTATTGTCTTCTAGAAGCATATCGTCTTGGGTAAAAGTGATGTTCGGAATGATTTCCAAGACACTGTTGTAATGTAGGCAAGTCACCGGCTCTGCTTCCGGCTTCTTCAGATGAGTCAAGCAAGAGTCTGCTTGCAGTAGAGCTTCACTTAATGTTTCCCGAGTTTCCTTGGATAAATGTAAGAGTCCGAAGATGGACAACCTAGCTGGAGTGTTAGCAAGTTGAGCCAGAATATCAAAATTATATGGCTTCTGCAATCCAGGAGAAAGAGACTTCTTGATTGGTTTGTCGAAGCGGGCAGGTTGCTTCCCTTTGTCGACTGTAGTTGGTTTATAGGGAATCGTCTCAGCAGGAGCATTTGAAGGTCCTTCTGTAACCGGGGGGACATCAGAAGTTTCCTCAGGAGCTTCAGCGTAATCTTTCAAATATGTTTTTCCTGACCGGGTTCCGGAGAGAGCTTCGACTTCAGGCTCGGGTTCAGAGTCTATTGAAACCATGTTGCAATCCCTCATCTTGTTCTTGGTTTTTTGGTACTTGATGAGAGCTTCAGTCCAGAAACCGAGGCCAATACGGGATTGATTATGTCTCAAAGTGAGGGCTAGAGGTGCTCGGAGTCCTTTGCCGGAATTCAAACCAGGAGCAGTGGCTAGATCATAACCCATCTTCGCCATTAATTCACGAGATTGTGAACTATACAGATGAAACGCAGGTTTGTATCTGTCTTCAGATCGAGGTACAGTTTCTGCCTCTGTATGAGGTGATTTTCTTGCTATGATGAAAGTAGAGGTTAGAGAAAGATTGGGTGTAATGATAGAAGTCATATGGCATGACTTATTCTTCCCAGGTTTTTTTTAGACAGAGGAGCCTTCTGAGGAGAAGAGGAAGACGTCTCGAACTCTGTCACTAAATCAGGGTGGATCCACATTATCTCTCCTTTTTTAGTGGTGACGGGAACAAGTCCTTCATTCTGGGCTGGTGGAATATTCACAACTTCAAGGGTTGCTTTGGGGATAGGGACAATCCCATTTTCCACCAATAACGGAGGGAAATCACCGAACTGCATTGAAATCACATTTGCTGTGACTGTCTTGTCTTTAGGTGTTAACGTCACAGCTCCTGATTTGATCATTTTGTGGATCTTTCCTTTTAACACGAAGCAAGACCGGATTGTATGACCAAGCATTCTGTGATATGGACAGTATTTTGGATGATCCGTCTTGTTGGCTTCATCAGGCTTTTTGATCTCTGGCAGTTGTATCTTGTTACCTTTAAGTAAACATTCAAAGATACCTTGAACGTCGTCATCATCGAAAGAGTACTCTTCTTTCGGCCGAGGAGGTCGCTGTTGTTGACTTATTGGAGCTGGGGTAGCTTGGGCAGACATTACCTCTTGATTTTTGCTCTGGAGATTGACTTCGAGAGTCTCTTTTCCTTTGTGATTGTTGGGTCGCGTATTATTGCTAGTACCTTGACTTGATTCATTGGGAGTCATGTGTACCCCCAGACCTTTGAAAGTCTCAGCACTGACTTCGGCAGCTTTGGCACTGACGATGAAGGAAGGCCAATCTTGGAACTGAGTGGATCATGTCCACATGCTGATGATTGGTAAGAGGTTCGACTTGCAAGTGTCGATAGTGACGGCATCGGGGGTTCCGAAAGGCATTTTTAGGGCTTCTCTTCTGAATCTTTCAATGAAGCTCTCAGTGCTTTCATTATTTTTCTGTTTGATTCGTATAAGGGCTGATATGGTCATGTCATTAATGCCTTCATAGAATCGTTCTAGAAACATCTGTTTAAATCCGGCAAACGAAGTAATGCACCCATCAGGGAGACTTCGATACCATTCATAAGCGGTTCCTTTAAGACAACCAACAAATACCCGAGTAAGGAGGGCATCACTCGGTTGCAATTGATCAGTCATTACCTCAAAATGATTGATGAACTGTGTCACTCCCCAATCTTGGAATACGTATTTTAATACGTAAACCGATAAATTGTATTTACCTTGAATTTATACGATATTTATTATGCAGTATTTCTTCATGCATTTTCCAAAAATATTCGACAAAATATTATTTCCTAATTTATTTTCTGCATTTGGGCCTACAGTTTTGGCTCATTTAGGTAACCTATTCTTGGTTCACCCATGGTTCATCATGAACCCATGGGTTCAAGATTCTATATAATAACTCATCTCCTTCTCTCTCCTCTCATTTACTTCTTCTCATTTACTTCCTCCACCAACCAAGGCAAGTACCAACTTGCTCAAGAGAAGGATCCATTATTTTGTTAATAATTCTTACAAAACTATTTGCCAAAACATGTTCTTCTCCTCAATCTATACTAGTTTAGAACTTAGAAATTTCTATTTTGAAGCTTTAATTTTTGTAGATCTAAGTTTTAATCATTTTTGGATTTTACATGGTTTGATCTACTTTAGTTGGATTTTATGGGTTTTTGATGCTTCCATGTGGAAGAGCATTCAGTTTCACCCAAGTTGGAGCTTTGGAAATCTGGATTTGGAGTTCGGATGGCCAAGTTATGATACTTTGAAGCTTGGGTTCAGCCATGGTGTTTTTGCTGTTTTGGAGAAGACAGTGAACAGTGTGCTCCTGTTTGAGCACGCTTCCTGTTGGAAGCGTGTCTTCCCTTGAGCTTGCGTGACTTTTCACGTAGCTCTCCCCTTGAGCTTGCGTGACTTTTCACGCAGCTCTCCCCTTGAGCTTGCGTGACTTTTCACGCAGCTCTTCCCTTGAGCTTGCGTGACTTTTCACGCAGCTCTTCCCTTGAGCTTGCGTGACTTTTCACGCAGCTCTCCCCTTGAGCTTGCGTGACTTTTCACGCAGCTCTTCCCTTGAGCCTGCGTGACTTTTCACACAGCTCTTCCCTTGAGCCTGCGTGACTTTTCACACAGCTCTTCCCTTGAGCTTGCGTGACTTTTCACGCTGCTCTTTCCCTTGAGCCTGCATGACTTTTCACGCTGCTCTTTCCCTTGAGCCTGCGTGACTTTTCACGCTGCTCTTTCCCTTGAGCCTGCGTGACTTTTCACGCACGCTGCCTTGTGTAAGCCTGCGTGACTTTTCACGCACGCTGCCTTGTTGTGCGTATGCTTTTGATATTTTATTAGATATTATATGCCCATTTTATATCCTTACGCCTTTTGTCTCGAGCATGATATGAGCACTGATGTGACCCTGAAGAGCAAAGTGTTCCTTCCTGATACATGTACCTGAATGTCCCAGTTCTTGTTCATGCTCGACAAATGACTCGTAACTCCACGTGGCGTATTTGTAATGATGCATTACACTAAGGAGGGTAGCACATGTTGACATACTGATTGACATGGATCCTCTTTGGGGTACTCGTACTAAGGTACAACTTTAGGAGGGTAATCATACAGGCCACAGCATGAGAGTCCAAGATTTCACCTAGGGTTAAACTAGGCAACTGAATATACTAGATGCATGGGAAGGACAGAGTCCCGAGATCGTGTTACACCAGTCGCCCTGAGATGTTGTCTTGGCGCGCCGGCTGGTCTCCACGGATACTGTGTCATCCGCAACGAGTGGATGACTGTATCCGATTAATTCCTGCTATATATTACATGTCTTGGCAAGGTGGCCTCACGAGGGACCTGTGCTCTATGACACCTGTCTACGCGAACCCCTGGGTTGGCTAGCCTTGCTGGAAAGATACGATCTGAGGATTTTTCTAATAACATGACGCGAGGATAACCTCGTCCCACTAGAAACTCGTAGACTTGATTGGCCGTGAAAACGACTTGCATGTTTCCTATTTACCTTTCGTGAATAACTGAGGGAAGCGGACTGTCATGGTGCGTGATCCAACCCATGTTCTTGTTTGATTGTTGGGTTGGTTATCGTACTATAACAGGCTGTGGACCGAAGTTATGAACGGAAGACTTATTCTGGTTGTGAAGTGCTACTTCTGTGAATGACTGAGGAACATGGTCTATCATGGTGCATGATCTAACCCATGTTTTTGTTTGATTGTTGGGTTGGTTATTGTGCTGCGATAGGCTATCGACCGAAGTCACGATCAGGAGATTTTATTGTTTGTACCTTTTAACTTATGTAAAAGTTATAGAGTACGACACGTCCCGACTCCATGCGGTACCTTTTGTCCTTGTTTGGTTGTAAGGGTACCATATGGGTTCGAGGATATGGCGCTACCCTATAATGATAGCATAAGTATTACTATTATCAATCATCCTATTTAACTGGGTTTTTAATCTTAACTCTTGTGTCCCTTTGGCGGTACTTGCTATTCGGGGCTGACCCCGCTGGTTTTGTTTGGCCAGATCTCGTAGCAGAGCCAGAGGACACGATCTTCCTCCCTGACATCCATGGTGCATACTAGGAGCATGGCGGTTCGGGGACTCGAGTGGGTTTCTTCTCCACCACTCCTGCTTATACTTTTGCGGCGTTTAGCCACCGGCACCTGTTAGCCGAATTACTTGATATTTTGTGTCAGTACATAATTGTAATTAAACAGACTACAGCTGTGTATAATTTTGTACTCCTGACTCTCTGAGATAGCTAAATTATAAAGCTAGTCTCTCATGATCATTTTGATGAAGCGTCAGGGACGCCTTACTGCTTTATCTTTAATGTTCATTTAATTGCTGATTTGACTTAATTGATTGAGACATAGAACTCTGTGGGACCATAGGAGACTTGATTGTAGCATGTACCCTCTAGTCTCTCGACAGCCACGATCGCTGTATGACGTTATGTACCTCATATGGAGTAGCTGGCCTAGTCCGTCCCCGTATTTCGGTACTGGGGCATGACAAGGTTTGAGTGGTGGCCCATGCAGGTCTGTTTTTCAGACTTGTGGGGTATTGCGAATTATTAGGAGTCTCAATCAAAACTTGTTCCCCTTGAAATTCCGTTTCGAATTCTCTGTCCTTGCCTTGATCTCTAACCTGACTTGCATCCTCGAAATCTTTCTCGTCCGGACTTGATAATCTTAAATTCTTCTCTATAGGGGTGCTTCATTCTCAGTAGCGGGTGAGGCCCATGAGGAAGAGCAGCAAGAGCATGGCTCGACTGGGCAGCAACGGGGGAGAGAACCTTCTCCAGTGCAGGCACGAGCAGAAGTGGGACCAGAGGCAGTGCAGCCGCAGGTTATTGGAACTCCTGCAGCACCAGCAGCGACGGCAGTACCAGATGCCGTAGCACTCCTGGAGATCGTCCGAGGGATTCTTGTCACTCACCAACAGCAACAGACTCGGCAGCAGGAGCAGAACGTGTTGCTGAACCAGGAGATTCAGTTAGCTCTTGAGAGGAGTGCCGGGGTTGACTCGGGAGCATCATGAAGGTTCCGTCGCTTGAACCCGAGGTATTTTGATGGCACGGAGGATGCCATTACTGCGGATGCCTGGATTCAAGACATTGAAGCCATTCTTGTGGCAGCCAAGGTTCCAGATGATGAGAAGGTTGATCAGGTCAAACTGGTACTTCAGGATCTTGCCCGCGACTGGTGGGCATCAGAAGAAGTTGGTATAAGACGTCATGTTCGTTGGACCACCTTCAGTGACAGATTCAAGGCCAAGTATTTTGGCGTAGTAGCTCGATATGAGCTCCAGCAGAAGTTCATCAGTCTCAAGCAAGCAGGCAAGACCGTAGATGGGTATGCAGCAGAGTTCTGCAGATTGTGCCGTTTCGTACCAGCAATGGTGGCAACGGAGCCAGAGAAAGCTATGAGGTTCCAGCAGGGACTTCATTTGGAACTATTACAGCTTGTGGAAGGACACGACTACCAGACGTTCGACGCTGTTTTGACGGCAGCCCGGAGGCACGAGCTTACCCAGCAGAGGTTGGCATCAAGGACAGGAGGTCAGAAGAGATCTTATTTCTAGGTTGGAGGAGGAGCAGTGCAGCGAACGTCGGTACCAGCACCCGGTGTACGTATTTATGATGCAGGAGCGCCGCGGAGGACGGCCGTGTCAACTAATACAGCGCCAGTTCGGCATCAGCAGCCGAGGAACCAGCAGCAGCGTCAGGGAGCACCCCAGGGCTGTACCTTCTGTGGGAAGGCAGGGCACACGAGGGAGGGGTGTCGGTCAGCGAATGGCTTATGTTTGAGGTGTGGTCGTGCAGACCACCGTATTTTCACTTGTCCTATGATGCAGAGGCCAGGAGGGCCAGCTCAACAGTTTCCAGCATTGCCAGCTCCAGTGGCAACCCCGAGTGGAGGGCCAGTATTAGCAGTAAGGCCCCTAGCCCAGCGTCTGCCAACGCAGGCTCAGATGTTCCGCCAGGCACAGGAAGCCGAAGGCCCTCAGAGGCAGCAACAGCATGGTCGAGGAAGGCCGCAACAAGGGGCTCCGCGGGGCCAGGCTCTCACATTGACCTTGGGAGAGGCTCTAGCGTCTAGTGACGTGGTGGCAGGTAAAATTCTCGTCACCTCATTTCCCGCTGTAGCATTATTTGATTCAGGCGCTACTCACTCATTCATCTCTGCACAATATGCTACACGGATTGGATTAGAGTTTGAGGCATTGCCGGAGAGGATGGATATACTCACCGGCAATGGGCTCGTAGAAGTTAGCAGAGTGCGCTTTTCATGTCCGGTGGAGGTGTGTGGACATTTATTGCCCGCATCATTGATTGAATTCCCTATGGGGAATTTTGATGTCGTTCTTGGCATGGACTGGTTGAGAGACAGTCATGCGATAATTGATTGTAGAGGAGGTAGGGTCATATTCAGCGTTCCTAGGATGGAGCAGTTCATCTTTACTCGAACCTTGAAGAAACAGACCGGAGGCGTCATCTCAGCAGCAGTGTCAGAGCCAGGACAGATTCCGAGAGTGGTCGAAGATTTTCTCGACGTCTTCCCTGATGAGCTCCCAGGGATACCCCCAGTCAGAGAGGTAGAATTTAGCATTGAGTTGAACCCTGGAACGAGGCCTATTGCAGACAGAGTTTACAAAATGTCGCCATCAGAACAGGATAAGTTATATCAACATGAAGAAGAGTTGAAGTCTAAGGGATTCATCCGAGACAGCAAATCGCCCTGGGCTGTGCCAGTGATTCTAGTTCCTAAGAAGGATGGGTCGACGAGGATGTGCATCGATTACCGCAAGCTGAATACAGTAACAGTGAAGAATAAGTACCCACTACCAAGGATTGATGACCTGTTCGACCAGTTGAGCAAGGCCAGCATCTTTTCTAAGATCGATCTTCGGTCAGGATACTATCAAGTAAGGGTCCGGGAGCAAGACATACCGAAGACAGCATTCAGATCTAGATATGGACATTATGAGTTTTTAGTAATGCCCTTTGGACTAACCAACGCTCCCGCAGTATTCATGGATTTAATGAACCGCATCTTTCTGCCGTATTTGGATAAATTTGTGGTGGTGTTCATAGATGACATTCTTGTCTATTCCAGCAGTGAAGAGGAGCATGAGAAACATCTTAGGACTGTCTTACAGACATTGAGGGAGCATCAACTTTATGCGAAGCTCGACAAGTGTGAATTCTGGTTAGATCATATTTCGTTCCTGGGGCATGTAATTTCTGGGGCAGGAGTGTCAGTGGATCCGAAGAAGATTGAGGCCGTAGAGCATTGGCCAGTCCCGAGAACGGTTGCAGAAGTGCGAAGTTTCTTAGGATTAGCTGGTTACTACAGAAGGTTCGTGGCGGACTTTGCCAAGATCTCTGCACCCTTAATGCGTTTGACGCACAAGAACGTAGAGTTTGATTGGTCAGCTAGCTGTCAGGCATCATTTGAAGAATTGAAGAAGAGATTGATCTCAGCCCCGATCTTGACACTTCCAGTAGGAGCAGGAGACTTTACAGTATATTATGACGCATCAGGGAAGGGTCTTGGATGTGTATTTATGCAGCATGGAAAAGTGATAGCATATGCGTCTCGGCAGCTTCGAAACCATGAGAAGAATTACCCGACTCACGATTTGGAGTTAGCAGCTGTGGTGTTTTCACTCAAGTTGTGGAGGCATTATTTATACGGGGATCGGGTAGAGATCTATACTGATCATAAGAGTTTGAAATATGTATTCACGCAGCGAGATTTGAACATGAGGCAAAGAAGATGGTTAGAACTGCTAAAGGATTTTGATTTAGATCTTCAGTATCATCCAGGCAAGGCGAATGTAGTTGCAGATGCACTGAGTAGGAGAGACAGTGCCTTTATCTTGACCTCGCAGAAGCATATTCTAGAAGACCTTCAGAGTATGGGAATCGAAGTAGTTTTGCCAAGGGATATAGGAAGAATGACCAGTATACAGATTCAGTCAACCTTAGTAGAGAGGATAAGGGCAGCACAAGCAGGAGATCCACAGATTCAGAAGTTGCGGTCGGAGTGTGAATCAGGCCGTAGGAAGGAGTTAGTGATTCATGAAGATGGTACGCTCAGGTTTGGAAACAGACTCTGTGTACCAAGTGGAGACCTTCGGCAAGAAGTTATGTCCGAAGCTCATAGTTCTATTTACTCCATTCACCAGGAGGAACGAAGATGTATCGAGATATCAGGCAGTTCTTTTGGTGGAATGGCATGAAAAGAGAGATAGCGAGATTTGTATCCAAGTGTCTGGTATGTCAGCAGGTGAAAGCCGAGCAGCAGAGACCAGCAGGGTTGCTACAGCCGCTTCCTATCCCAGAATGGAAATGGGAGCACATCACGATGGATTTTGTGACCGGTTTACCTAGATCCCCAGCTGGCAAGAATGCAGTCTGGGTAATAGTAGATCGACTCACGAAGGTCGCTCGTTTCCTTCCCTTCCGAGTTGGACAGACTACTGAGCAGTTAGCAGAAATGTACATGAAACAGATAGTAAGGCAGCACGGTGTTCCAGTTAGTATAGTATCAAATCGGGATACGCGGTTTACTTCCTATTTTTGGCGGAGCTTACACCAAAGTTTGGGAACCAAGTTAAGATACAGTACTGCTTATCATCCACAAATCGACGGGCAATCAGAAAGAACCATTCAGACATTGGAAGATATGCTACGGGCGTGTACCTTAGATTTTGGCGGATCTTGGGAGGATCACCTTCATCTAGTGGAGTTCTCCTATAACAACAGCTATCAGGCTAGCATTCAGATGGCCCCGTTCGAAGCATTGTACGGAAGGAAGTGCAGGTCCCCTTTGGCATGGGACGACGTCGGAGAACGGAAGTTGTTGGGGCCAGAGATGATCACGCAGACTGTGGAGATAGTTAAGTTAGTCAGAGAGCGCCTTCGAGTTACACATGATCGACATCGTTATTGGGTAGATCAGCATCGTAGGCCTCTAGAGTTCAGAGTTGGCGACCAAGTATTTCTGCAGATTTCGCCTACTCGGGGTATCATCAGATTTGGAACCCGGGGAAAGCTTAGTCCAAGATACGTTGGTCCTTTTAAGATTCTCGCTCGGGTAGGCGATGTGGCTTATCGACTTGCCCTTCCGCCTTCGTTAACTGGCATACATGATGTGTTTCATGTGTCCCAATTACGTGGGTATGTCCCGGATCCGAGTCATGTCCTCGATCATTCTGAGTTAGTCGTGGGTACCGACCTAACTTACGAGGAACAACCCGTATCTATTTTAGACCGGCGAGAGAAGGTACTCAAGAATCGGACGATAAGCCTTGTCCGTGTTTCTTGGAACCATCACTCTCCGGGAGAGTTGTCACGACCCGATCCCAATTTAATGGGTCGAACCGGACCATGCCCAGCCTGTACCGTGGTAAGACGGCGGCAGTAAGCTGTTCCATTGCAGGTATTCACAACAACACAAGTACATTTGTCACAACTGTTCTATTCGGAATTTGAAACTTTATTTGATAAAATATTCAAAAATACAACTGGAAAGGAAATGTTGAAAATAAAACTACAAACTCCAAATAAAAGAAAAATGCAGAAAAGGGAAACTATCTAAGCATCAGGTTCAGTTGTTCCAGGTTCAGCGTCCTCCGGAGAAGGCTCCGGTACCGTCGCAGGGAAGAGAACCGGGTCATAGTAGCTATTATAGTATAGCTCGTCATCCTCATTGTTACCTAAAATGTTGTCTCCAGTCAGGAGGGAGCAAAGTACAATTCATGCTAATTAAACAGTTAAATAAAAAATAGAATCATGCAGTTCTAAACAGCTTTTAAAACAGGTTTGTTACAGTAGAAAACAGTGTTTTGAACAGGTAATGACATATGACCGGCTTGGGTTTGTTACAGGAGGGATAATGGGTTTTGTTACAGTAGTGGTCATAATCATTACGCTATTCCCCAGTCCCCAGTAGTTACAGTACAGTACTCTCGGTGAGAGTTTCGTGTTTGAGTCGTGGTTTAGACATGCAGTAAAACGATTAAATAAATAACTGTAAACTAACATAAACTATACTTGTCTCAGGAAAATGACTGGAGAGATGAGTTGGTACCGAGGAGGAACGTCAGGTGTATCTTCGAGTTCCTACAGTTGAGAACTCGACTTAGATTCCTGAATAACCAGACTAAAAGTGCTAGTTGCAATCTCTAGTAGTCATGTCCTAGTCAGGTTTTAAGTTGTATTAATCTACAGCTAACGTTTACGTCGCAACTACGTGCGTTTGATTAAGCCGGTTAACTGGTTTATTTGGAAATAACACGATAATCAATTAACTTTGGAAAACTTTGTGTTTCTGTAATATATTTATAAATATATGGTTTTCTTTTAATGACAAATCATGGACTAGTTATTTACTAATTTTCATCCATTTAATTAATTCTTAATTAATCAGTAAATTACGCTCTAACTACGATTATACGTCTAATCACAAATCACCCAAGATCACATCCACCAGAAAATAAAATAAAAACTACGCTACACAATACAATGGCACAGCTAAACATCCTAGAGTGGGCTTATGCCCTGTACAATTATCTTTTACATCAAATAATAGGAAATGATTTAATTACCAAATAAAATGAAGTAAATAAATAACTATAATAAATAGCTTAAACATTAAATAAAATAATTTAAAATAAAGTTGGAGTCTCAGACTCGGTCCATCATCAAGTCTAGCTAATACCTCAACGCCCGGTCGGACCGGTGCGTTTGCATTTCGCTAGGGCCCACAGACCGGTACGGTCGTCGCCCAAAAAATCAGTTTTAAAATTTATTTTCCGAAAACCGATTTGAAATCAAAATAAATAAAGTTTTGTAAAAATTTGGGGAGCACTTTCTCTATTTCGGGACAACCCAAAACTGGGAAATGCGCCACAAAACCTGCAATTGTTCCAACCAAATAATAATCCCGAAAATATATCCACCGAAATAATTCTCCAAACCACCAGAACCTTCCCGAGATACCCGGGAATCCCGCAATCCACCAATAACGTAAAAATCACAGCAGACAAAATCACAGAATATGCTAACGCAGCTAACCGAATTTTCCAAAGGGAAACCGGGGACCGATTATCATCATAGACTCTACGGGAGGGACGAACTACTGTGATTAACAAGAATTTACCAAATTTTCGTTGGCGGGGAGCCGCGGGAAAAGCTTGGGAAAAACCGAAACAGCGTTCGGACCACAGGGTCGCGGATCTGGACAGCGAAGAGCTCCACGGATCGCTGGACAGCAGGAGAGGGTCCGCGGAAGAGGGGGCTCGCGCGCTGGACAGCGCGGAGAGGGCCACGGGGAGGAGGCCGGTCGGCTACGGCTAGGGCACGCCTCGCCGGAGCAGATCCCGCACGGAGAGGGGCTCGCGCTGGACAGGGAAATCCGCCGGGGGCGCGGGGCGCGCTGGGACAGGGTCGGGCGCGGGCGCGGGGAGCCGCGCCGGCGGATCTGGCCGGAGAGGTCGGCGCAGGGGCGCGGCCTCGGCGAGCTCGGGGCTGCGCGCACTGGACGGGGAGGCGCCGGTGGGGAGCTCGGCCACGGGTATGGGGTTAGGGCTTGGGTTTTCTCTCGTGAGAGTGAGAGAGAGGTTTAGTTGGAACAGAGAGAGGGAGAGAGGTGAAGAGATTTGAGAGTATTGTGAGGAGGAAGAGAGTGTAAGAGTTCTCTTCTGTGTGAGTTTTGAGAGAACGTGGGAGAGAGGGGAGTTATAATAGAGAGTGTTGGTTTAGTTGTGTGGTGGGGTATAAAGTTAGGGGAGGAAGAATAGGAGAAAGGGAAATGAGTACGCTGGTCCAATTTGGACCAGCTCAAACCAAGTATTATTATTATTATTATTTTTTATAGTTAACCAAACTCAGATTTGGGAAAGGAATAGAAGGAATGGGCTCGGGCCTGGGTCTGGGCTCGGACTCGGGTCTGGGTCCAAAATCCAAAAATCCAAGTTGTTTTAATTTTAAAAATTCTTTTCACCCAAAAGTAATTAATAATAACATTTAATAATAATAATAATTTGAAAACGTTTAATTTAATAACACAATTATTTATTTAAATAAAACTACAGAAAAATGGGTTTCACAATCTTCCCTCCTTGGAAAATTTCGTCCTCGAAATTTAAAGGTAGGGTAGACAAGACAAACAGGTACGGGTACTGCGCCCGTAACTCAGGTCCAACCATAAGAATTTCCAAAGCAGTCGTGGATGAGACGGTTTAGGGACAAGTTTTATTTATGATATTATCCACGCAGAAAAAATACAAAAGCGAACCAAAGTACATGAGGTTGATCAGACCATCATGTACCGGTCCTGATTAGATAATATATTAGTGGGTGCACCCAATAAAATATCGTCATGATCAAGCTTGATTTAAAAAGATAGCTTGCAAAACTAGGCTAACTTAGCAGCATTAGTCAAATTTAGAACGGAAAAAGAAAGGATAAGGAATAAGAGTTTAAGTGATGGCTCAAATTCTGATTTTCTTCTCATCTCTGACTAGGCTTGCAACTGGTTTCTCTGGCACTGAAAAGGTTGATTCCAATCTTCATCTCTGAATTATCTAAAATGTAACTCGGATCCGAAATGTAACGTCTGAGCTGTGACGTAGAAGACGTTGCACACTCTCAAGATTAGCTGGTAGAGCTAACTGGTACACTACTTCCAACTCGTCTTCAAACTTCAAATGGCCTGATGTACCTGGCCTCAATCTCCAGCTCCGTCAAATCTGATTGTTCCTCTGGTAGGAAAAAGACTTCACCAAATGCAATTTGGTCTTCCCAAGACTTCCAAATTCCAAGACGCAAAATCTCAATACATCTTCAAGCGTCTGGATTGACCTCTCTGATTGCTCGTCCCGCGGTACTCCATGAATCCGGTAGATGTGCTTCCCGTACAATGCTGCCCACTTCTTAGTGGATAAACCAACTTTGAAGGAAACTAAAGTGTGCTGACTTAGTCAGTCGGTTTATAATAATCCAATTGGTGCCCTTTCCTCCTTGGGAACAAGGCAATCCTTACTCAAAGTTCATTGTTATATGCTTCTACTTCCACTCCGAATTGTCCAGCGGCTCCAACAAACTTGTTGTTCTCTTGCTAAATTCCTCATGTTGACAAATTCACATCTAACTCCCATACCTGGAATTGTCCTTCTTTATTCCATAACACCAATCAATGGAGGCATATTCCGATACGTCTTATTATCTCCTGAATTTACGGAATACTGCGACTGGTGCATTTCTTTTATCAACTCGTTCCTCCGTTTGTCAGCCGATACGCAATGTCTCGCACCATTCTTCAGAGTTCCAATGCTGATTAATTTAGAAACCCTCAGGTGTTCCTGCCAACACTTGAGCTCTAAGCCTGCAAAGTGCCTCGTTTTGAAACTACGTTCTCTTGATTTTTATCCCTCAGCCTCGAACTTCATCAATACTGAATCAGCATCCAGCTCCGTCCTTCTATCTCCAGGTAGTATAACCTCCAGTCCAAACTTCTCGATGTCTTCTAGCAGGTGCTGGTCCTTGGTTAAGAACTTCGCCATCAGTATCGACCAAGTGCATCAGCAACCACATTAGCCTTACCTGAATGGTACTGCAGGTTGTTCTCGAAATCCTTCATCTGCTTCAACCATCTTCTTAGTCTAACATTCAGCCCTTCCTGAGTGAAAACATTTTTCAGACTTTGGGTAGTCCGTACATATTTTCACTCCCTTTCCATAAAATCATGCTTCCAAAGCTTCAAAGCAATTCAAATTAGGTGTGGATGATTCTTCTCATGAGTCTGTAGTTGCCTACATGTGTAAGCGATACTTTCCCATGTTGTTGAAGAACGTAACCCAGTCCTTTTCCAGAGGCATTACTGTAAATTGAGAACCCACCGGTTCCTGCGGGTAGCGCAAGGATTGGTGTAGTGGTAAGTCTCTTCTTCAGCTCCTCAATGCCGACTGGCAAACTTTTCGTTCAGATGAATTCTTCATTCTTCCAAGTGAGCTTCGTCATTGGCTCAGCAATCTTGACAAAATCCTTCACGAACTTTTGATAGTAACCGGCCAAGTTCAAAAATCTTCCGAATTGAACTTGGGGTATATCACTCTTTAACAACAGCTATCTTCCATCGAAATTTCTTCTCTTGACAAAAAGTCTACCTTGTCAAAAAACCCACGTTCAGATAACTTACCAAAAACTTCTTTTTCCTCAAAGTTTCCAAAACTTCCTCAGGTGTTCTTCATGCTCTTCTTCAATCTTCAAATATATCAGAATGTTATCTATGAAGAAGATATACTGATTCATATACTCATGAAAAATCTCTGTTCATGAAATTCATGAACACAGCAGGAGCATTTGTCAGTCTAACGTCCTGACCAAAGAAAACTACCCATACTTGGTGTTTAAACGTCGTCTTGGAAATGTCCTCTTTCCTGACTTTGATTTGATGGTAGTCAAATCTTAAGTCAAACTTCGAAACACCTTAACTCCACACAACCAGATCAAACAGATCCTCGATCCGGGCAGAAAGTACTTGTTCTTTAGTGTCTGGTAATTGATGCACATCCGTTGTTCCATCCTTCTTGGGCAAAAACAAGATAGGTGTTCCCTAAGGTGAAATTCTACCCTAAATAAACCCTAGAGCCTTCATTGATCTGGTCCTTCATCTTCTTGGCCACCTTCGGGTTGACTCTGTACCATCCTTTAGAAATAGGAAAAGAGCCAGGGACTAAGTCAAGGGTGAATCCTATGTCTAGATCTGGGATAATCCGGGGAGACTATCAGGGAAAACATCTGCCGTAAGGGTGTAACTAAAAACTTCTATTCATGTGGAGAATTACAGCAAAAACTCTTATGATTGATCTAAGGACATCCTGTTACAATTTCCAAAAAGATGATGCTATTCAGCGGTTTTAGGTACTATTCCTCACGGTTCTGGCTCTTGTATGAGCAGTCTCCAACTGCTTCCTTCTCTATGAACCTCGAGTATGCATCATGCCTTATTGTAAGGGGCAGGGTCTGCTGGATAGGAAGAGGGTCCCTAGGTTGTGGCCTAACAGGTGTTGCTGGGTTATGAGCTCTGGTTTGATAGAAAGATAAGGGACAGTCCTTTACCCGATGTTCAGCAGATCCACATGCCAAACATTGTCCCAATCTCTTGCGGCAACTAACGGCCTGATGACCAGGCCTCTTGCAATAGTTACAAGCCCATAGCTTCTTACGACAAGGCTGCCGGAAAGTAGAGTACTTGATGGGACCCAAATATCTTCTAGATTCAGGGGTATCCTTCCTAGGACAAAAGTTCTGCTCTAACTTGGTTGGGGATATCTAAGGCTACATCATGACGTTCTTCATGTCTTCCCTCGTGATATTCTTCTGTTCCCGCTGGGCTTCATCTTGAGCTTTCTGGAACTCCAGGGTTTCTTGAAATAGGGCAACCATTTGGAAGATGATTGCTGGTACTGGTGGAGCAACAAAAATGAATACTCCACCAAGGAAATGCAACTCAGTTTGAGATGAGGTAGGAATCGCCAGTGTAGGAAAAACTCCACTGGGTGCACTATGAGGACGGTCAAACAGCCGCGAGGGAAAGGACCCTGGGCTTGGTTGAGGAGATGGGGTATGATCCGGAGATGACACCTCATCGCCAGCAGGATTTGGTCAATGGTCATTCTTAGGAAGGTTTAGGACACACACATAAGCAAGGTAGCCTACCGGTCTATAATCAAGCAAAAATATTTATTTATATATGAATCGGACCTATGTCGTGACAAATCAATGTTCTAGTGTTCTAATTGTTTCTAGATATATTTTCCTAAGTTGTTATTGTTGTGGGACCTGCATGGGCCACCACTGAAAACATGTCACGACCCGATCCCAATTTAATGGGTCGAACCGGACCATGCCCAGCCTGCACCGTAGTGAGACGGCGGCAGTAAGCTGTTCCATTGCAGGTATTCACAACAACACAAGTACATTTGTCACAACTGTTCTATTCGGAATTTGAAACTTTATTTGATAAAATATTCAGAAATACAACTGGAAAGGAAATGCTGAAAATAAAACTACAAACTCCAAATAAAAGAAAAATACAGAAAAGGGAAACTATCTAAGCATCAGGTTCAGTTGTTCCAGGTTCAGCGTCCTCCGGAGAAGGCTCCGGTACCGTCGCAGGGAAGAGAACCGGGTCATAGTAGCTATTATAGTATAGCTCGTCATCCTCATTGTTACCTAAAATGTTGTCTCCAGTCAGGAGGGAGCAAAGTACAATTCATGCTAATTAAACAGTTAAATAAGAAATAGAATCATGCAGTTCTAAACAACTTTTAAAACAGGTTTGTTACAGTAGAAAATAGTATTTTGAACAGGTAATGACATATGACCGGCTTGGGTTTGTTACAGGAGGGATAATAGGTTTTGTTACAGTAGTGGTCATAATCATTACGCTATTCTCCAGTCCCCAGTAGTTACAGTACAGTACTCTCGGTGAGAGTTTCGTGTTTGAGTCGTGGTTTAGACATGCAGTAAAATGATTAAATAAATAACTGTAAACTAACATAAACTATACTTGCCTCAGGAAAATGACTGGAGAGATGAGTTGGTACCGAGGAGGAACGTCAGGTGTATCTTCGAGTTCCTACAATTGAGAACTCGACTTAGATTCCTGAATAACCAGACTAAAAGTGCTAGTTGCAATCTCTAGTAGTCATGTCCTAGTCAGGTTTTAAGTTGTATTAATCTACAGCTAACGTTTACGTCGCAACTACGTGCGTTTGATTAAGCCGGTTAACTGGTTTATTTGGAAATAACACGATAATCAATTAACTTTGGAAAACTTTGTGTTTCTGTAATATATTTATAAATATATGGTTTTCTTTTAATGACAAATCATGGACTAGTTATTTACTAATTTTCATCCATTTAATTAATTCTTAATTAATCAGTAAATTACGCTCTAACTACGATTATACGTCTAATCACAAACCACCCAAGATCACATCCACCAGAAAATAAAATAAAAACTACGCTACACAATACAATGGCACAGCTAAACATCCTAGAGTGGGCTTATGCCCTGTACAATTATCTTTTACATCAAATAATAGGAAATGATTTAATTACCAAATAAAATGCAGTAAATAAATAACTATAATAAATAGCTTAAACATTAAATAAAATAATTTAAAATAAAGTTGGAGTCTCAGACTCGGTCCATCATCAAGTCTAGCTAATACCTCAACGCCCGGTCGGACCGGTGCGTTTGCATTTCGCTAGGGCCCACAGACCGGTACGGTCGTCGCCCGAAAAATCAGTTTTAAAATTCATTTTCCGAAAATCGATTTGAAATCAAAATAAATAAAGTTTTGTAAAAATTTGGGCAGCACTTCCTCTATTTCGGGACAACCCAAAACTGGGAAATGCGCCACAAAACCTGCAATTGTTCCAACCAAATAATAATCCCGAAAATATATCCACCGAAATAATTCTCCAAACCACCAGAACCTTCCCGAGATACCCGGGAATCCCGCAATCCACCAATAACGTAAAAATCACAGCAGACAAAATCACAGAATATGCTAACGCAGCTAACCGAATTTCCCAAAGGGAAACCGGGGACCGATTATCATCATAGACTCTACGGGAGGGACGAACTACTGTGATTAACAAGAATTTACCAAATTTTCGTTGGCGGGGAGCTGCGGGAAAAGCTTGGAAAAAACCGAAACAGCGTTCGGACCACAGGGTCGCGGATCTGGACAGCGAAGAGCTCCACGGATCGCTGGACAGCAGGAGAGGGTCCACGGAAGAGGGGGCTCGTGCGCTGGACAGCGCGGAGAGGGCCACGGGGAGGAGGCCGGTCGGTTGCGGCTAGGGCACGCCTCGCCGGAGCAGATCCCGCGCGGAGAGGGGCTCGCGCTGGACAGGGAAATCCATCGGGGGCGCGGGGCACGCTGGGACAGGGTCGGGCGCGGGCGCGGGGAGCCGCGCCGGCGGATCTGGCCGGAGAGGTCGGCGCGGGGGCGCGGCCTCGGCGAGCTCGGGGCTGCGCGCACTGGACGGGGAGGCGCCGGTGGGGAGCTCGGCCACGGGTATGGGGTTAGGGCTTGGGTTTTCTCTCGTGAGAGTGAGAGAGAGGTTTAGTTGGAACAGAGAGAGGGAGAGAGGTGAAGAGATTTGAGAGTATTGTGAGGAGGAAGAGAGTGTAAGAGTTCTCTTCTGTGTGAGTTTTGATAGAACGTGGGAGAGAGGGGAGTTATAATAGAGAGTGTTGGTTTAGTTGTGTGGTGGGGAATAAAGTTAGGGGAGGAAGAATAGGAGAAAGGAAAATGAGTACGCTGGTCCAATTTGGACCAGCTCAAACCAAGTATTATTATTTTTATTTTTTTTTATAGTTAACCAAACTCAGATTTGGGAAAGGAATAGAAGGAATGGGCTCGGGCCTGGGTCTGGGCTCGGACTCGGGTCTGGGTCCAAAATCCAAAAATCCAAGTTGTTTTAATTTTAAAAATTCTTTTCACCCAAAAGTAATTAATAATAATATTTAATAATAATAATAATTTGAAAACGTTTAATTTAATAACACAATTATTTATTTAAATAAAACTACAGAAAAATGGGTTTCACAAGAGTCAACCTGGGAGCGCGAGGACGAGATCCGATCTCGTTATCCGTATTTGTTTGACTAATAAGGTATATTTATGCACCTTATTGACACGATTCCATGCTTTTCTGCACCTGCTTATTTTGCACTTTGTGATGTATGATAATAACTGCTATGATAGTTAACTTATATATATGATCGTGCCTTGCTTGCCCTGATTTCACTATCCTGTCTTGGCTGGAATTCCGAGGACGGAATTTTTCTAAGAAGGGTAGAAATGTCACTCCCCAATCCTGGAATACGTATTTTAATACGTAAACCGATAAATTGTATTTACCTTGAATTTATACGATATTTATTATGCAGTATTTCTTCATGCATTTCCCAAAAATATTCGACAAAATATTATTTTCTAATTTATTTTCTGCATTTGGGCCTACAGTTTTGGCTCATTTGGGTAACCTATTCTTGGTTCACCCATGGTTCATCATGAACCCTTTGGTTCATCATGAACCCATGGGTTCAAGATTCTATATAATAACTCATCTCCTTCTCTCTCCTCTCATTTACTTCTTCTCATTTACTTCCTCCACCAACCAAGGCAAGTACCAACTTACTCAAGAGAAGGATCCATTATTTTGTTAATGATTCTTACAAAACTATTTGCTAAAACATGTTCTTCTCCTCAATCTATACTAGTTTAGAACTTGAAAATTTCTATTTTGAAGCTTTGATTTTTGTAGATCTAAGTTTTAATTATTTTTGGATTTTGCATGGTTTGATCTACTTTAGTTGGATTTTATGGGTTTTTGATGCTTCCATGTGGAAGAGCATTCAGTTTCACCCAAGTTGGAGCTTGGAAATCTGGATTTGGAGTTCGGATGGCCAAGTTATGATACTTTGAAGCTTGGGTTCAGCCATGGTGTTCTTGCTGTTTTGGAGAAGACAGTGAACAGTGTGCTCCTGTTTGAGCACGCTTCCTGTTGGAAGCGTGTCTTCCCTTGAGCTTGCGTGACTTTTCACGCAGCTCTCCCCTTGAGCTTGCGTGACTTTTCACGCAGCTCTTCCCTTGAGCTTGCGTGACTTTTCACGCAGCTCTCCCCTTGCTCTTCCCTTGAGCTTGCGTGACTTTTCACGCTGCTCTTTCCCTTGAGCTTGCGTGACTTTTCACGCTGCTCTTTCCCTTGAGCCTGCGTGACTTTTCACGCTGCTCTTTCCCTTGAGCCTGCGTGACTTTTCACGCTGCTCTTTCCCTTGAGCCTGCGTGACTTTTCACGCACGCTGCCTTGTGTAAGCCTGCGTGACTTTTCACGCACGCTGCCTTGTTGTGCGTATGCTTTTGATATTTTATTAGATATTATATGCCCATTTTATATCCTTACGCCTTTTGTCCCGAGCATGATATGAGCACTGATGTGACCCCGAAGAGCAAAGTGTTCCTTCCTGATACATGTACCTGAATGTCCCAGTTCTTGTTCATGCTCGACAAATGACTCGTAACTCCACGTGGCGTATTTGCAATGATGCATTACACTAAGGAGGGTAGCACATGTTGACATACTGATTGACATGGATCCTCTTTGGGGTACTCGTACTAAGGTACGACTTTAGGAGGGTAATCATGCAGGCCACAGCATGAGAGTCCAAGATTTCACCTAGGGTTAAACTAGGCAACTGAATATACTAGATGCATGGGGAGGGCAGAGTCCCGAGATCGTGTTACACCAGTCGCCCTGAGATGTTGTCTTGGCGCGCCGGCTGGTCTCCGCAGATACTGTGTCATCCGCAACGAGTGGATGACTGTATCCGATTAATTCCTGCTATATATTACATGTCTTGGCAAGGTGGCCTCACGAGGGACCTGTGCTCCATGACACCTGTCTACGCGAACCCCTGGGTTGGCTAGCCTTGCTGGAAAGATACGATCTGAGGATTTTTCTAATAACATGACGCGAGGATAACCTCGTCCCACTAGAAACTCGTAGACTTGATTGGCCGTGAAAACGACTTGCATGTTTCCTATTTACCTTCCGTGAATAACTGAGGGAAGCGGACTGTCATGGTGCATGATCCAACCCATGTTCTTGTTTGATTGTTGGGTTGGTTATCGTACTATGACAGGCTGTGGACCGAAGTTATGAACGGAAGACTTATTCTGGTTGTGAAGTGCTACTTCTGTGAATGACTGAGGAACATGGTCTATCATGGTGCATGATCCAACCCATGTTCTTGTTTGATTGTTGGATTGGTTATTGTGCTGCGATAGGCTATCGACCGAAGTCACAATCAGGAGATTTTATTGTTTATACCTTTTAACTTATGTAAAAGTTATAGAGTACGACACGTCCCGACTCCATGCGGTACCTTTTGTCCTTGTTTGGTTGTAAGGGTACCATATGGGTTCGAGGATGTGGCGCTACCCTATAATGGTAGCATAAGTATTACTATTATCAATCATCCTATTTAACTGGGTTTTTAATCTTAACTCTTGTGCCCCTTTGGCGGTACTTGCTATTCGGGGCTGACCCCGCTGGTTTTGTTTGGCCAGATCTCGTAGCAGAGCCAGAGGACACGATCTTCCTCCCTGACATCCATGGTGCATACTAGGAGCATGGCGGTTCGGGGACTCGAGTGGGTTTCTTCTCCACCACTCCTGCTTATACTTTTGCGGCGTTTAGCCACCGGCACCTGTTAGCCGGATTACTTGATATTTTGTGTCAGTACATAATTGTAATTAAACAGACTGCAGCTGTGTATAATTTTGTACTCCTGACTCTCTGAGATAGCTAAATTATAAAGCTAGTCTCTCATGATCATTTTGATGAAACGTCAGGGACGCCTTACTGCTTTATCTTTAATGTTCATTTAATTGCTGATTTGACTTAATTGATTGAGACATAGAACTCTGTGGGACCATAGGAGACTTGATTGTAGCATGTACCCCCTAGTCTCTCGACAGCCACGATCGCCGTATGACGTTACGTACCTCATATGGAGTAGCTGGCCTAGTCCGTCCCCGTATTTCGGTACTGGGGCGTGACAACCTGACTTGGGGAGGTGGTCCCATCAAAGAAAGAGATGGTTGGAGGCTTGTATTTTGGGGGGTATGATACATCCTTCCATTGTATCGGATAAGGTTGCTTGATACCCAATCTTTGTAAGCCGTCCTTTTGCTTGAACGCTTCGAATTGAGACCGAAGATTCTTCAACTCTTCAGTGACCGCTCCGGAAGATTGCGGTATCGTTGCTTGTTAGGTATAATTGGGAGGAGGGACTACAGCATATGTACCATCCCCAGCTCCGGACTGACTTGGAGTGGGCTGTACATGAACATTAGACTGTACCCCCGGAATAGTAGAAGGTTCCAGATTTGGGGCAACAGGAGTATTTAATACTACTGGTGGTGCTGTTTGTTGAACTTGCTGAGTTTGCTGCTGAGCTTGTATAAGAGTATGCATAGCAGTCAATGTATCCGCCATGGCTCGTAATTGTTGTTCTAAGGAAGAAATCATTTGTTCATGAGCCTCAGTGCTAGTCGAAGGTTCGTGATTGCCATCTACCATATAGGTAGTAATCATTCGAGGTATCGACGACGAAACAGTCTGTTCCGAATCATCGCTATGAGAGTCAGCATCTTTTCCGGGACTATTCACGGGAGTTAATACTAGGAAGTTGGACTCTCCTAAGAAGTCCTCCGTGATCTCAGAATTGTCATCTGGATGAGAAGAAGAAGGGACCCTGGTTGAAGCTCCGGTTCTGGATCTGGTGCCGAGATAAACACCGTCTTCAGAATCAGATCGTATTCTACCCCCAGTATTCCTGGAGGTCATGTTGATGGAAGCATACAGAGGTTCGTCTTCATCTGGTATTGGTTCATGTTGAATCCGTTCGAAGACAGATCGTCTTTTCGGTGAACAACAACACTGGATGACGACCCGAGGTTGGAAGTTACAACAATGCTCTTCATGACGAATATGAGCAATGTCAGAGACAGATGGAGTGTTGATTCTCAGCTTGTTTTGCAGATGCTCCCGGAGATCTGAGGAAACAGACTGGGAAGTGTTTGAAGATAGTCTCTGTGTAGAGACTTGTCTTTTATTCTTCTGTCTTTTTGGTTCTTGAATATATAAAGACCGATTGATATAAGCAATATAGTTCTTAGCATATTGTGCATCAGGGTCTATTATACTTTTCTCCTTTTGACAAGGCTTCTTTATGTCGAAGGTAGAATCGAGACGATTCCGGTTAAGCTTGCTACGAAGATCCATAGGAGGTATAACTTTGGTATCAGTCCTGGATACTTGCAATTTGCCTTTCTCGGATCGAAAAATTTGGAGAGAAGGAAGATGAACATTATTCCGACTGGGAATCGGTAATAATCCATCTTTAGAGGAAGTAGCCAAAAGGCGTTTTCCTTTGTTCGATCTAGCAAGAGTACTAGTCGAATTAACCCCAGAGGTAAAAACCTTAGGAGCAGAGGAGTTGACTAAAGAGTCCTTCTCCTTGGTTGGCACAAGATGTGCAAGTTGTGGGGGAATCATTTGTATATTCTGTGGAAGAGAACCCCCAGCTTGGCCTTGAGAGACAGTCAAAGGACTGTATTGGTTGGCATACGTTGACTTCAGAGAATACGATGTCTTTTGACTAGCGTATGGTTGGTCAATGATTGCCATACGCACAGAGTCATTAATGGCTAAAGAGCCGACTGCTGTCGTAGGAGTAGAAGAAGAAGAGACTTTGGCATGTCCAGAGATGGGTTTCCTTGGACACGCTGACTTGGTTAAAGAACCCTTTTTGTCAGCGTGACTAGGAGAAGCCACTGTTGCTGTATTCAGAGAAGCCGAGGAGTGCTTCGCTGAGGTTGGAGACGTGTTCTTGTCAGTGTAGGAAGTGACAGAAGCGTCTCGGGCCGCCGGAGAAGACTTAGGGACATAGACAGAACGTCCCTTCTTCTTGGCAGAAAGAGGAGCGGAGGAAGTAGTTCGGCCCTCATTCGCTTTGAGCATTTCTTCGTAAGCAGATTGGTCGAATTGTACGACCATCGTCTTCTTCGTCGAACCGATCGACGAAGTATCGCATTGAGTTGTTGCTGTCTCGTTAGACAGCTTTCCCCAGCAGAGTCGCCAATTTGTTTTCCATAAATAAATTCTATTTATTTATTGTGTTTCTGAGAAAATTACAACTGTAGGAATCTGATCTAGAAGATGATCACTTTATCCCTTGGACGATGCGATGAAGAAGGCTCGGATCTCGAAGAACTTGGACAGCAACTGGGCAATCTCTCTGTTCTCTCTGAATTGAATGTCGTCTCTGTTGAAGGTGAAGAAACTCTCTTTTATAGAGTTCTAGATAACTGCTCTGGGCATACGCTCAGTCAGTTACTTGACGTGTGCATAACTGCAGGGACGCGTGGCGAATTTTGGTGGAGACACGTTGGAGTGCGGTTGAGAGTGGTGGAGTATATCCAGGAGAGATTGATGGCATGAATGCCACATTGCATAACTTCTGAATAAGTGGGTAACCGAATACAGGACACATGAGAACGTGTGTTGACTGTACATTTGAAGTCATTCTGAATGCATTTGCTTTGATACGCTGTCTTTTGGAGAGGCATAACTAGCATACACTGTCTTGTTTGAAGAGGAGTCGTATGGAGTCCATACGCTCACTTTTGGATACGTATGTCTTGCACACACTGACTTGGATAGCAAGGAGTCATATGGAGTTTATACGCTCACAAGAAGTCGTATGGAGTATATACGCTCACTTGATGAGGAGTCGTATGGAATACATACGCTGCCTTAATGAGGAGTCGTATGAAGTCCATACGCTGCCTTAATGAGGAGTCGTATGAAGTCTATACGCTGCCTTGATGAGGAGTCGTATGAAGTCCATACGCTGCCTTGATGAGGAGTCGTATGAAGTCCATACGCTGCCTTGATGAGGAGTCGTATAACTGGAGAAGTAGACACGTGGTTGTCCTCAATCTTCTTAAATATGCCATATCTTCTCAATAAATGACAAATATCTCTCGAGCGTCGTGTTGCAGATATGACGGCTGACAGACTGTCAGAAATGACAGTAATGATGGCTGTGCATTTATAATGGCTAATGAGCTGTCCTCGTAAAAGACAAAATCAACTCTCGAAAATCCATACGATGGATAATTCTCCTAAGACAGCTGTTCTTTGCACGAAAGACGAAATGTCAGATTCATCCCCCACTAAACGTATGTTGTGCTGTCAGTCGAGAAATAATAAAATATTCACTGAGCGTATGACTTTTGCACTGAACGTATGGCTTTTGGCTGAGCGTATGGCTTTTGGCTGAGCGTATGGCCTTTGGTTGCCTTGATCTTATGTCAGCGTGTCAGAATTTTTCACACCCTACACGCAGTGCGTGCAGTGTGCGCAGTTCAGTGCGCGCTCTGTCGCGCAGAGTGCAAGGAGCGCGGGGTGTGCGCAGTTGGCACAACTTGCAGCAGAACGTGCGTTTGCACGTTCTGGGCGGTTGCTACATGTTCGGGGTGATTTTTACCACGTCCCTAACTTTGTGGCAACCGAACAGTTGCTGCAGGGCCTATATAAGGCATCCTCTCTCTCTCAAGGCTGAGATATACAATTAAGAGAAGCCACCACAGAAAGTTTACGAAGTGTTTTTTAACACAAGTAAACAGAGAATTCAGAAGTGTTCTTTAACACTGTTCTGATCGGAATTTGCTTGCGAATTCCAGCAGCCTTCGAGAGAGAGGAAAGGCGCCACACCAGCGTTGCTTTTGCACGGGAGTTCGTGTCTATCCGAGGAGTCAGAAGAGCAGGAGTGTTCCAAGTTCTCCGACGAACTTGCTGGTTCCTGGAAGCTGTTCGTGTAGGGCGAATAAAGCTTTGAGCAACGGTGATTATTCACCCCAGCAGGAGATCTTCCATCTTTCGCCAGTCATCTTCTTCATCGATGCCAGTAATTCTGATTGTATCTTCTTTTTAGAAGTACTACGATCGATTGATATTGATTACGAAATCTTTTTAGATTCTCGTAATTCAGGATCACCTTCTTTGAAGTGTTGATTTGAAACATTGTCTTTACAATTGTTTCATATTCTCAAGTTTTCCATCGAAAAGTTGTTCTCCGGCAATAACAGAAACTACATACCAAGAAACAAATACTACCAATGCTGAAGATACTAGTAAATATCATATTGCAAAGTCATACAAAACCTACACATTCATCACATAGATTAGTTGCAACCGAAGGAAAAGTTAATGAAAATACCTATCCATGCAAAAGAAGATCAGAGTATGCAGAAGAAAAGTGCAGGTAAACCAAGACTTAAAACATATTCATTTAACTATAGAAGTTGCAGGTGAAGAATGAAGGGTGCGACTAGAGTTTGATTGCTAGTCCTGTTCTTGATTTTTTTATGCCTTAGTTTGGAATCCAATATTCTTGGATCATACAATAATCTTTGATTCTTCAAGGTTCACAGTATACATACACACCACTTTTAATAAGAAAACAAACATTAATGAGGATTCTCCAACCATACCCATATAATTAATACATACTAGTATAAATTGCCTAGCTACAACATGACCTCTTCACCATGAAGATGAGGAGAGCTGACTCCATTTTGCCACTACTCCTTTTCATCATTTTGGCTTCAGGTGACTTACCAAACTCTTTATTTTCCACTATTCGATGCAAAAACTTTGTTACTAAAAATTGGATATTGTCATTGCTCTATGTGTTGGGATGACAATTTTTTCGTCACTATTTATATTGTTGCAAAGGATGGAGCGCAATAGAAAAACGTAAGATCTAAGAATGAATTGGTATATATGTGTGTTTTTGTCTTTTTTTTTATCACCATCACTATCTAAATTGCAAGTCATGCCAGGAATGCAATGGGTGCGACCGCACTAGACATACCGAATTTATAGGCCTCCAAAAAATATATGAGTATATGTTATATATTTTACATTTATTTATATATAACTATATATAGAAAATGAGTTATTGGAAGATATTGATTGTAAATGATTCATTGATGATTTTGTAGCTATGAATGCTAGAAGATCGTTCTTAATGTGAAGATGGCGAAAGATGTTTGTTTTTAGCTTTATATCTCTCTTAATCGAATAATAATACAATCGAAGGATATTGTAGTTGAATAATTTTTCTTAGTAGATGTTAATTTTGGACAAATTATTCTTTAAAAAAATTGTTAGAAGATTTTTATATGAGAATAAGCCTCCATTTATTTTTCGTACCGGACTTGATCGGTTCTTGATGAACCTCAGCTTCGAGCCTGAGTCCCGTACTAGTGTTATAATCTATTCATGTTCTTAATCAGTATTGTCACTATTAATCCTAAGCAATTTTCTCTTTTTATTACATCTAGTATTCAAATTCCGTATATATTGACGGATTTGAGTTAAGAGTCCCTTGTGTAAGTAACTTAGCTAATTACACCAAGTATTTTTTTTTTTTTACTAAATTAACTATTGAATTGGCTATTGCGACAGATTTAGTTATACTTGATGACATGTTACAGGAGTAGCTGTTTCGATGGCTATGATATGCGAGAAACAGAGTGCCGGGTTCAAAGGCCCGTGCCTGAGCGACACAAATTGTGCTCGGATCTGCATAGGCGAGGGGTGGCACGCTGGTCACTGCGAAGGGCTTCGCATGCATTGCGTGTGTCAGAAGTCTTGCTAAGTATCGTCTCCGTGTCGACACTGTGTCCTTCCATTGTATTTGATCTTGGCGTGGGTAGTGTGTGTGCTTGAACTATTCCAGAATATGAATAAAGAGAGGTTAGGTTTATGAAGACTTGTTGCAAAGTTAAAATCTCCATTTATGAAGTCAAGGTTAAAAACTCCATTTATGAAGTTTTATGTCTGTATGTTAGTACTGGACTATGTTCTTGAATATAAACAAGGGCGCAAAAAAAATGAAGAAGAAGAAGAAAGGAAATATGTAAATTCACAAAATATAATTTGCTAAAACTGACACTTATGAATGCCCATTCATCCAAAAGATAAGATTTTGCACCTGCGGCAAAAATATAATGTAAAGATTTGCGAAGATAATACAAATGAGTGCTACATACATACATATGCAGTACTCAATAAAAATTTCACTGCCTAAATTAAGTACTGGTAGATGACAGTATGTGCCACCTATGGGTTCTAAGAGCTACATACGTACATTTGGCAATTGGAGGAAAGACCTGTAGAATTTACCCTTTACGTTACCATCCATATATGTTGCACGTACACGAAAAAATGGTATTTGTATCCATATCGTGTATATACCCATATCCGTGCCCCTGTTCGTACAACATAGGTAGCTGTATTGTACTTATCTGAAAATATTCCGTATCCCATATCGATTTCATGTTGTTATCATATCTGTGTCCGTATTCATGAAACAGAGGTAATAGGTTACGAATTGAAGTGTTTCTGTGAAGGCATTACTGAGAAGCCATTGTTGCCTTTTCTCAGAATAAGAATATGGCAGGACTAGCTACATCATATCACTTTGTAGTTTGTACAGTTCTTCTTTCACTTCATTTTGGTTATTCACATTTCCAGGATTGTAGAAAGTCTCAAAGAGTTCATCCTCTTCCCTAATCAACCTTATAAACCATACATTCATGAAAAAAGGATATTAAAACAAGTGAATTTATGCAGAATATAAAGCGTGCTACTCTCAGTAACTTCAGTATAAAGTTTAAAAAAAAAAGAGAAAATTAAGTTAGACCAACCTCAAGCAGCATGAGGCTTTGCAAATTCATGCTAAAGATAAGATTCTACATATTCGTCGCACAAATTTTGCTTAAATTTTGGAATATATAAAGTATTCATACAAAAGAAAAGATTCTACAGCCTCTTCATGTGTATTTAAATTGAAAAGAAAGGGAAAATAAAGGTATCGAAGCTACAATAACATATATCCTTTGATAATAGTGTAAATAGGAGAACAACAGAATTTCCATAAGCACAGCTTGATAATTTGCCTACAGAATTTGTGTACGAAGAATGAAGGGTGAGTACCATTTGCTTCCTGATCCTCTTGCTCTTGATCATTTTTCGAGTTTTTCTTGATTATTTGACTTGACATGCCTTAAGATTTTCAAGGAATAGTTTCTACCCCTATTACTCGATGAATTAATCCTTCAACTGTTTACATCATACTAACAGATTGTTCAGAAACTACATACCAAGAAACAAATACTACCAATGCCCAAGATACTAGTAAATATCATAATTGCAAAGTCATACAAAAGATAAGATCCTAAACATTCATCAAATAGATTAGTTAAAACCGAAGGAAAAGTAATGAAAATACCTATCCATGCAAAAGAAGATCAGAGTATGGAGAAGGAAAGTACAGGTAAACCAAGACTTAAAACATATTCATTTAACTATAGAAGTTGCAGGTGAAGAATGAAGGGTGCGACTAGAGTTTGATTGCTAGTCCTGTTCTTGATTGTTTTCGCTTTAGGTGTCGACTGTTTCTTAACGAAGATTATCTTGTTCGTACGACTCAGACATACCTGTATATAAGTAATTATATTTGACCAAATAAAATGCTCTTAATTTCAAGGTATAGTTTTTGTTCCTCTCCTACTATAATATACTAACTAGATTGTTCAAATTACTAAGAAACTCATAGATTGCGCGTATGTATATATGTATCATTGTCACAGAGACTGTTATGGGGACTAAGCCTGAATCTACACCTGTTCCAAGTATGTGCATTGTTCGACTACTGAAGCAAAGTGTCGTCTGCACGCCAGAGAAATGCGGTCGAGGCTGCTTCCATTTAGGCTACTATTCAGGAGGGTTATGCAAAGGAAAGCTCGGAAGGAGGGTGTGCTTCTGCTGTGACTGAGCAGGGATATTCAACAGGGATGTTGCAAATATCCCTTCCCAAATAAAACAAAGTTTTATGAAGTTCATTTTCATCCTGTAACTTGTACAATAGCTTTATTTTCAATTAATCACTAGTTCTCAAGTTTCTAGAGGAAGTCTTCTATTTTTCTCCTGCTCAAAGAACTAGATTGTTCAGAGACTATTTGAGTTGCTGATAATAGTGTGTTCTAGAGAGAGTAATGGGTGCTCGGTACAAAGTTAAACATAACCCAAGCAAGTGCCTGGTTTCCCTGCCAAAGAATTTCTCCGAAAGTTTCTTATTTTCGCTAGGGTTAAATGCAGTTTTCATACTAGTAAGAGGTTTACTTGAAAATGGGTTGGAAACTCACAGGCAAAACTCAGAAAGTGGGGAACTCAAACACACAGATTGCATTTCTTTGAAGAAAATTATACAACAAATCATTGCACTACTCTATAGTTATTTCAAGTATAGTTGTCAGCCTGGGCTTCCTGTACCTTCTTAATAGGAGAGAAGAGCACACAACACTCACAGATGAGAAAGCCATGCAGGCACCGGCCAGCCATGGCGGCATCTTAAGCCCGGTGAAGGGGAAGAGAACTCCAGCAGCCACTGGGATGGCAATCACATTGTAACCCATGGCAAAAACGTAATTCCAACGTATGCGAGCAAAGGTCTTTCTTGAGAGATCAATGGCTGTGATCACATCTTCAAGATTGTTTCTCATTAGGACATAGTCTGCGGCCTCGATAGCGATGTCTGTGCCAGCACCAATTGCCATGCCGACATCGGCTGCAGCAAGGGCAGGGGAGTCGTTGATGCCGTCACCAACCATCGCCACGATGCTCCCGTCCTTTTGCAGAGACCGGATTACATCTGCTTTTCCTGCTGGCATCACCTCGGCCCTCACATCCTCAATGCCAACCTGCCAGCAGTTTTACTATCAGAAAGGATCCTAAGAAAAACTATGCAAAAATTTAAAATATCAACTGATGATAATTCCCAAGGATGTTCCCAACTTTCCCTTCAAAATGGGATCGATCCAGTAAGATGCCACCACAATTAGTGTAGATACCCAGGAGTTGAGGGATAACTCCGATTTCAGAACAGACGAGGTCAGATAATAGAACCCAGATAATCTGGAGGCTATGATGTTATACTCAGATATGGCTCCATCAAGACACAAAAAAGTCCGTGCTTAAAAGAATGGCATGCTCACATTTAGTTTGATGTGAGTAGATATTGTGCAGTCTCGTATTTTGGTTTGCTTATTCTTACTTCTTTTTTTCCATCTTATCTTAGTTTCTTCAGTACACCAAAAAGAACCATGATGTCAAAGAACATAACATGGGCATGATAACTTAAAATCTATCTACGAAAGTACCCCACCAAATCGAATTATAAAGCAAATGGTATAAAGGCACAAGTGTATGCAATCACCTTATATAACAATAAACCAAGTTAAAACTTGGTCAAAATTAAAATGTATTAAAATTTTGTTCTCTGATTTTGCATCCTTAAAATTTAGAGTAAATTGTTGACAGAAAACTCCATCTTTCAGATATGAGAAACTAAAATGTAATACGCCACACACGCAAATGATCTACCAGGAAATACTTGTTCAGTACTTGGTAGATAACACCTATTTTCATTCAGTCATTATGAGCGATCAGCACAAGTTGTACTACGCACAACCAGAAGTTTTGCTCCATGCAGGTGCAGAACTCGCCATTCATATAACCAACGTAATGGCAGACTTGAGGCATTAGTTATTTGTACATAATAAGTTATCTGTACATATGATATGAGTTAGGTAGGCATGATGTTCTTTAGAAAATAATACATAAGGTTGTAAAGTTGTACTGCATAAAATAGGTGCTGCATGAGAAAAATAGTACGAGGGATATTAACAAGTGGAAGAAGGAATGCAATCTGACCATCTTCTATGAACTATTTTAAGTTACTTTTTAAGTTTTAAGGAAATGGATTCAGTACTCGATCCATAGCAAACCCAGTAGTCTACTGTATCATAATTACGGAATAAACATGAACGCTCACTAGAAGGATTCAGCAAATCCTCAATAAGCTACCGCATGCAATAAACAACCAGAGCTGGTGTCAGAAGGGGCCTATCATAAGACCTTCAGGGCAATAGAAGGTAGGAATACCTAAAGATTTACTGATTCTAAGCTCATAAGACTAAATTGGCAAACTTCTTTGGGGTACATAATATTCCAGATGAGAGCAAAGAAGGATATTGTCAATGAAGTCTAGATCCTCTAGGATTTAGATCCAGATATTAACCATTTACAGCACGCTCAGGATGCATAATACCCTTGCAAATAGGATTTGGGTCCACTTGAGTTGGATCTGATAATAGGTTGAAACCAAGGCTTTCAACCAATTCAAATGTTGCGAACTTGGCCCATTCAGGTTTTATCTGGATTCAATACATACTCACACCTGAACCAACTAAAGAGCGTCTAAATGTTGGAACTTGGAACGCGACATAACCTGTCATTCAGCACAAAATTATATAAGGTCCAAAACATGCTGGGTAAGCTCTAAGGCCATCTCTATCCAACCAAATTGCACTTCAAACTAAATATAGGAGAGAGAGAAACTGAAATAAATTGAATATGTAGTATACGTCAAAAGAAAAATATTTCATGATCCTCAAGACTAAGAATGATATAAAAAAAGAATATACCAACCTCCTTTGCAACAGCTTGTGCGGTCCTCCAATTATCACCTGTTACCATAACAGGTTTCACACCCATCTTCTTCAAGCCTTCAACTACGACTGCCGCTTCTCTCTTCAATGGGTCTGCTACCCCCAAGACTCCTGTAAATGTACCATCATAGGACACAAGTATCCCTGTCTTAGCATTCATTTCCAACTCTACAACAAAATTCTCAGCTTCAGAAGGAATTTCAACTCCATTTTCTGTCAATAGGCTCCGGTTTCCAACCTGTCAATAGATCAGGTCAGTTAGACCATATACACTGATAGTGGGGGTTGAGCCATGATGCTCAGCCCGAAAGTGGGTCATTGAAATCAACACATTACTCACAAGCGGATTAGATCTTTTAATCCACACGATCCACTCAACCCACTCCTTCATAGACCTTTTAACCACCTCATTATCCCTTTAGCTATGCAGCAAGGTTCTAAAGAATCTAAACTAACTATATAGCAGAGTAAGAAGGAAGTATTAAGGATGTCCATGGTAATATTCAAACTAACTATACAGCAATTACAGTATGCTAAGGTCCGTCTAAATTTGAATATCACTTTGTTAGTAATCCACCAACAATATGCCCATATCCAACAAAATTGATTGCAGGTTAAAAGGGTTTGGCCTCGATCCATGCCAGATGAATATGCTTCACCAAATCCATGTGGACTTGTTTAAGTCCACATAATCGGAGTTGATAGGAAGTAACCTTTGGTTGGCTGCTTCACACTAGAATCTAGACCCAAATTATTCTCATTCACTTGAGTATGCTGATCCAGAGTTAGTCCTTTCAATTTCTAGGTCTATGTAGTTTGAATAAGGTCGCTTCTACAGGCAAGTCGCTTCATTTTTTATAGCCCAGTGCAGTTCTACCAATTGATACATGGAGCAGTTAGACTGGAACATGTTGCTCACATTTGAATCAGCTTTAAAACCATGTGGATAAAGTCAAATAGGCTTCAGTACTCATCAGGTTTTTGCATCAGCTCAACCCAGATGCACCTGGTCAACCAGAAAGTTTACAGGACTAAAAAACTCATGAACTCACCAGAACACTTCTTCCATTGACGGAGCACTGCACTCCTCTCCCAGGCAAAGCACTGAAATCTGAAGCTTCAATAAGCAATGCAGCAAGCATCTCCTCTTTCTTCTGCTTTTTAGAATCTTGAACTTTTCCAAAGCAATGGTAATGGTAGGCATAATCTATGATTGCTCTTCCAAGGGGATGTTCACTGCTTGCCTAAACTACACCAAAAGATAAAACGAAGTTAAACTATGAATCAAAGAAAATATTGCACTTTAGATATACTTGACAGGAACTGCCGCAGTGCAAAAGTCAAGATAGACCATTCAATTGAAAAATATGGGAATATCGTTCATTTTCACTCTTTGGTTTAATATGCACAGAGATGAACGCAAACCGCTGATACCTCTTCATCTACACTCCTTGAAGTCAAGAGAGCTCCGTGGTTACATGAGCTTAGACTAAATTGTCACGGACTTTGTGTTTTTGCCTATAGTTCGTCACGTGCGGCGCACTATCTTCCTACTCAAAGACTCGTGCAAATCTTCCCGAACCCACTTAGCTAGAATGCTAAGTAATTAGAGAAGAGTGGAGCAAGATTGGGACTTGTAACTATTCTTTCATTAACTTGGAGAATGCTTACAAGTTTTGGTGGTGAGGAACAAATGAGCCTCCCTCTTATTTATAAGGCCTCGTAGGGCTTATAAGAAGATTATGCTGGAATCGACATATTCCATGGATTATTCTAGAAAATTCTATAGCCTAGATATTTACAAGGAAGCTTCTTGTCTATCCAGAAAGATCATAAGTCATCTAGAAAGATCTCAGTCTTTTGGAAGATTTTCGAGTTTTTTTTTAGGATTCCACCATCTTCTAGAACATTCTGGAGGCTTCCAATATAACCTCGGTCCGTGAAGGGTTATGCAAGTCCGTCTCAGTGGGGCACAACTTTTTGGGCGAACATTAACTAAATAGCCAAAGGATAGGTCCACCTGCCCATCAACTAAGTGTCTAGGTTTTATGGTACGGTGACACGGCCCTCTCATGCCAATAGCTACCTTGGGTAAGAAACACCAACATGGCGGGTTGACATCAAGTCGACAGCCGGTCATAAACTTTTTTGATCCTTTTGTGGGGCTTTATTGTTTTCTATAGCCAACCCAATTCAGTTGGGTGAAGGCTCGGATGATGAGGCAATTTAAATGACTATCTGCAACTTCTATACTGACCTGCAATAGCAAAGATATATAACAAATATCTTGACAGTGTTTTATTAGGTTTAATTATCAATTGGTTCTGAATAGTGAGATTAGTGTCTGTCGAATTTAAGGACTGTAAGCATATAAAAGCTGATGAATTTTTTGACACAAGTATCTTAGGTCATTTGTTAAATATCCACCATCCGGGATAGTTGCCCATGATTTAATCAAAGCTTATCAAAGCGATAGGAACTAAGACATGGCAGAACTTGGATTTCTACCAGTGTTATAGGAACCAAATGCAAATCCAACTTCCATGACTGAGATTCAAACCAGGATCTGGCTCCACTACGACATTAAGATGTGCGGACATGGGAAAATGGTTCTTGTATCTGTATCATGCCGAACCTGTAACCGTGTTCCATATTTGTGCAACAAAGGTGACTATATTGTGATTAGCTGAAAATGTTCGTATCATGTACCTGTATCGTGTCCTTATCCACATAGGTGTGTGTATTTGTGCAACATAGGTTTCACATTTCAGGTGAAACAGATCCAAATTTCTTCCAACATGTTACTGTAACCTAAGAAGCAAAAGACACATTCGACATGCTCTTTCAAATTTCTTTCTTTCCCAAAAGTTTTATCCACTTCAGTTAAGAAAGATCCATACACCATAATTAGAAACGATAGATGAATAATAAACAAATGATAGATGAATAATAAACAGATTATAGATAAAAAATCTATATAATCAAATAACACTTCAGGGTATTAGGATGATCTTTCAAATCACATGTGGATCCCATAACTTAATGGATCTTCTGAATCTATACCTGATACAATAATTGAGTACATCTAATTATTTTGATGCATCATAAGGAAGCCAATTGCCAGTACCACTCAATCTCGAGGAATTTCCACAAAGTTAACTTGACATCAAATCTGTGTTGGTGCCAATTTGTTACCCATGGCAGCTCTTTATGCAAGAAAGGGCCTTGTCATGAAAACTTGAAGGCCAGTAAGGATAGACAAACCGCTTCTTTACTTGTGCAATTGAAAGTCAGCCTCCAGGTTCTTGATTAGTCTACTAAAAGCTAAGATTATACAATATTATATAGGGTCATGTCACAACTGTGACAGCATGTGCAATACAAGAGGACCTTCCTTACTACCTTTGGGGGTTTAACACATACTTGGGCCTGAATCAACTAAGGATACAGGGTTAGCAGCTGGCCACACCAAGGCGAGACAGGTCAAAAGATCGAAGGTGCAATAGTATCTTACATATGTATTTAAATAAAGAAGATATTAAACATGTTTTAACATTGTTGTCAAATCGATATACATTAGTCGTTTTTTTTAACTTTTATGTGTCATGCACTATATAGTATAATAGGACAAATTAGGCACTACAAATATACAAGGAAAAAAAGTACATATCCAAATACATCCACATAAAGATTATAAAAGGTTGAAAGCATTCAATTAATCATGCGTACATACACAAATTTATGCACATATTAGTAGACACAAATACAGAGACATTTTATTTTCAAAGCACAATTATTGTAATAGTTAATTTAGAATATCCTTTTCCTATGTTACTCAGTGTATCCATGTCCATCTCTATCAAATACATTCAATACTGAAATGAAGATTCTTAACACTCACCTCTGCAGACGCTACCAAAGTGATAAAGTCACCAAGATCCATTCCTGAGAATACTTTAGCAGTCGTGACAGCAGCTTTACCCTGAGTAAGAGTGCCAGTCTTATCAAATATCACATACTGCACATTTTGAGCTCTCTCAAGAGCATCACCTCCTTTGATGAGGACGCCATGGCTTGCACCAACCCCAGTTGCCACCATGACAGCAGTTGGAGTTGCTAGACCAAGAGCACAAGGGCAAGCAATTACGACAACCGATATTGAGAACATGAGTGAGAAAACAAAGCAGTTGCCATTATCTGAGAGCCAGGTGGATGGGTATGCTCCAAATGTGCCACAAAGGAACCTGCAAGGATTAAAGAATAACTACTACAAAAACCAAGATGATGGGGATAAAAAAAACTTCTGCTAAAGAAAATTTGTAAGGTTACCATCCTAAGAATGTCAACAGCGACAGGAACACAACAGTGGGGACAAAGATGCTAGCAACCTGTGAATGACAAACATAGCTTGTCAGGACGTGAAGATGATCTCTAAATCCTGCCAGAAAAGATGTTTACAATATAACTTCATATAAAGAATTGGCACCAACATAGCGCCTTGAACTTGGGTTTGGCAATTCTTTTGTGGGGCTATCTTGTTGCTTGCCAACCCGACTGGATGGGAGAAGGCTGGGATGATGATGATCATTATGATACAAATACATAAAGAACAGTAGAGCTAAACCACATAGAAGGATTTAAACATATATAGTCTGTAGTTTCCATTTTAAACAGGCTGAAATTATTATTTGATATATATCATCTTCCAAAGCTTTTAAATCTTGAAGTAGTACTCTATATGTTTAATTTGATCAACCTAAGGAGGGTTATGTGGAATGAGATGCAATTCCATTTATATGTGGGTAACATCATGGTGACATCATATTGTCTTCACAATTCCATTTATATGTGGGTAACATCAAACCAGAGACGTTTTCTTATCTCCGAGCTTTAGAAACAAATACATGTAATAGCAAAAGAAAATATATCGAATTCAAAAATACGGCACATCGTATTATTGCTCTTGCATTCTCGTATTATTTTGAAACCATTTAAACCAGAAGGAAAGTAGATTCATTGATGGAGGACTAGCGTCATTCATGACTCAGATACATTACTCATGTCAGTTAGTAGCATAAAGCATGTTGAGGCAATTGATCAAAAGAAAAGACAACTTCAGTCCTCAAGAATGACTTACACTCGACATGATTTTGACACTAAAAAATCAGACAAAAATCCCATCTTGCAGATATTACCATCAAAGGTTTATGGAATGCTGGTTAAATTTAAAGTTAACGGCTGGCCAAAAGTGAATAAAGCTCAGATGAATGTCAACTAAATAACAAGAAAAATAGGAGATGCTAATTCAGTTGAAAACTTTAAAGTCAAATGAGTTGATAAATACTCACGTAATCTGCAAACTTCTGAATAGGAGCTTTGGACATCTGAGCTGTCTCAACTAAGGAAATTATCTGGCTCAAAACTGTATTAGCCCCTACCTTGGTGGACTGTATATGAAGGGCACCATGCAAATTCATTGTACCTCCGATAACTGAAGAAGAAACCTCTTTTGGAATAGGAGCAGATTCACCGGTTACCATACTCTCGTCAATGTAACTTGTACCCCAAACTACCATGCCATCAGAAGGAACCTTAGTGCCAGGCAGAACTTTTAATATATCACCTGGCTGAATTAATAGTGCATCTATCTCTCTTTCCATGATATGCCTGCCCTCTGAAATCCACAAAAAGTAAAGTAGCAAGAAAAAGTTAACCGGAATCCAAATGATAGCATGGACTTATTAAATTAAGCATGGCAACAAAGTCAAACAATATTAATTGCCAAAAGTATGTTGTGGCACTAAACAACATGAATAATACACATAGAATGAGAGAGAGAGAGAGAGCTGTATAAACCAATATATATAATCCACCACCATACACCTAGTTATTTTAGATGTCGTGTGATATCAGGATAAACATGGTAATTCTCGATGTACATGATCCATCGACCATCTCCTAAACCACATGCCTATCCCTCCCTCCCTCCGTGTGGTCTGCAAATGTAAAAATTATAAATCTAAAATCCCTAAGGGTAAACCTTAATCACCCCCCCCCCCCCCCCCCCAATACACAGTGACATAACACATGTGTAACAGATTTTTTTTTAGCTTGCAACGGCTTAAATAAATAAAATCTATAAATAGCATCACAAACCTCTTGAGTGTATAAATATACATTAAATAACTGAAGGACACATCATATACCTGCATCCTTCACTAACAAAAGAGCAGTTGCAGGTACAAGTTCCACTAACTTCTTGATAGCGTCTGATGTCTTCCCTTTGGCAACGACTTCTAGATATTTCCCGAACAAGACAAAAGTAATTAACATCGCGCTTGTCTCAAAATATGTTGGAGACCAGAACCCAGTAACTGCACCATACAGAAGTGCGCACACAGAATAGAAATAGGAAGCTGAAGTCCCCAATGCAACCAAAACATCCATATTTGTAGATCCATTCCGCAGTGCTCTATAAGCTGCTAAATAGAATCGTTTGCCAATGACAAACTGAACGACACTCACGAGCACCCACTTTAATAGTTCACTGATCATAAATGGTCCAAAATGTTGGACGAGAAAATAATTAATATAAGATATCCGAGGGAAGACTAGCCGTATGAGAAATACAGGAACCTGTAGCATAATAATCATTGAAAATAATCAACAAGCCAAGTGGCCAAAGAACATGGAGAATATGTTAGGTAGATCCTAGAGCTGTAAACAGGCTAGCTCGAGTTAAATCTACTTAAATAACAATTGATCACAAAACTCTCTCTGTGTGTGTCTACGTGTCACCTATTATTCTTTCTAGTTCATCTCTTTCTTTTTGGGGTTTTCATTTCGGTCTATGTACTTCCTACACGGTGAAAGAATTCTGAATATGTAACATATGATGTAAAATCAACTAAAAATGTCAGATTTCACTATTATGTATTTTGTAGATTTAATGTACGCACAGGTGGAAGTAATCTAAATAAAATCGGTAAATTAGGAAAGTGAATTATTAAGTTGTTGTGTCTTTTCAAAATGAATAACATATTCGATAACGTATTACTTTTTTCGGTAATGTATTACTCATATTACATATTTACATGTGTTTTATTACTGGTTAATTGAACTGACACTAGGAATGCCAGAAGAGCACTTTTTACGACAAGCAAGAAATGTACTTTACACATTTCTTAGGAAGGGAACGTAGAGATCAATAATAACACATAGGCTAGCTTTGTTAGGAAGGTACGCAAACTTCGTAAACACATCAAAGCCTGGGCACAACAGTCATTTGGCAGTGTGAGACAGAAAAAAGGGAAGCCGTCAACAGTATTGATATATTGGAAAAAAAAAAAAGGGAGGAGAATTGGGCTTTTGGGAAGGTATGGGTTCTTCGAGGATTTACGAGAGGAAATTATGTGAAGACAAAGATAGAGTTAAATGGCTTAAGGGGACTTTAATACAACCTACTTTCATAGGGTGGTAAACAGTAGACAGGAATAACATGATTTATGCTCTAGGAGAGAATGGCACCATTTGGTCAAGGGAGGAGCATGTAAGAAGCATAGGTGACCGGGGGTTGTCGGGGGCTAAGGAGAGCACTAGATAGAAGGGTAGACGAGGGTTATGGACGAGGAGTGATGAAGACATGCAAGGGAAGATTAATGACTTGGAGATATTTTAATGAAGAGGAAGTAAAGAAAGCAATATTT
This sequence comes from Iris pallida, assembly GCA_029216955.1. NCBI lineage: Eukaryota > Viridiplantae > Streptophyta > Magnoliopsida > Asparagales > Iridaceae > Iris > Iris pallida. The sequence continues at coordinate 3,574,786 of JANAVB010007198.1, forward strand.
CAGTTGGGGACAGATATGGCGTCGGACGAGATGGGTTGTCGATCCTCTTTTACCAAACCTTCTGGAAGGTTGTAAAAGGTGACATAATGAGCCTCTTTCTTGAATTTCAGGAAGGAAGGCTTGAGTTTCTTAGACTTAATTATGCATTAGTAGTCTTGATACCTAAGAAGGAGGAGGCACGAAGTGTTAGGGATTTCACACCTATCAAGCCTAGTTAATGGGATATCCAAGATCATCACAAAGGTTTTAGCCAATCATGTACAATTCATCATCAGGGACATGGTTGGGAAGTCTCAAACAGGATTTAATGCCGGGAGGTCTATCCTAGATAGCAGGAAGGTCTATCCTAGATAGCGTTGCCATGGCATATGAGACTGTCCTTAAGTTCAAGAGAAAGCAAAGAGAGGGATTTCTATTTAAGATTGATTTTGACAAGGCCTATGATAGGGTTGAATGGGATTGTATATTGGAAGCTCTTACTCTTCGTAACTTTGGTTGCAGATGGAGGGGATGGATTGAATATTGGTTACAGTCATCAAAATCGAATATCTTCGTTAATGGTAAGGAGGGTAGGGCAATCAAATGTAGAAAAGGGCTTAGACGACCCCTCTCCACCTCCCCCCCACCCCCCACCCCACCCCAACCCCAATCTTTGTCTTGGTGGCTGATGGGGTATATAAAATGTTGGAAAATGCTAGAGAAGGGAGTATACTAGATAAACTAGACGTGGTGTATGACTCATATATCTCAGGCAATCTTCAATATGTGGACAACACACCAATATTCAAAACTAAAGAATCAACCAGAAAGTACTTAAATGGATACTCTACTATTTTGAATTATGGTCCAGTTTGAAAATTAATTATGATAAAAGCAAGGTTACAAATCTTGGGAGATCCAATCAGAAAGTGATACTTAAACGGATACTCTACTATTTAAATGGATACTTAAAAGCAAAGAACCAATAGAAAGCGATACTTGCATAGGCTCTAAGAGGTATACCCAAGTAATCTTCAATGGTAAAATAGAAAGTATGCCTTCTTATTACTTGGGTATACCTCTTAGAGCCTATGCTCCTAGGAAGAATGATCGGAACACCATCACCGAGAGGGTCTCTAGAAAGTTGGATGAAGGGATGGAAAAACAAAATCATGTCTTTAGGAGGAAGACTTACTTTCATTAACTCAATCCTCTCAACTATCCCCTTGTACTTTCTAGAGTACTATGAAATGCCAAAGTGGGTCCTTAAACTAACAAGAAGAAAAGATGGTTTCTGTGGAAAGGCACTTCACGTAGGGGATATCCATTGGTTAATTGGGACATGCTATGTAAGCTTTAAGGAGTTTGGAGGTATGGGGGCAGTTAACTTGAGAGACATGAACCATGCACTTTTGGCCAAGTGGTGGTGAAAACTATGGGTTTCTAGCGAAATTAAGCTTATTAAGACCATCAAGTTGAGTTACAAGGGGAGGAAGGGAGTTTGGAGGAAGATGGACAGGAAGGCAACTACTAAGTCGAGAGTTTGGACAGGAATTTCTAAAGTGAAAAATATATTCTTCAATGGAACTAAATTCATTCCAGGCCAGGGTAACAAAACAAGCTTTTGGGAAGATCCTTGGTGTGACAAGATTCCTCTCAAATACCGCTTCCCACAATTATTCCAAGAGGCACGGGACCTCGTCTCTCCGCAGTAGTGGGGAGATAGATGGAATCCAAGATTTAGGAGAATGTTCAGTGATGAACTTAGTAGAGACAACGAAGTCCTCACCATTCTATATAATAAAGCGAATTGGTGTTTCCCACCAAAACATAAAAGATAAAGAAGGGTCACAATTAAAAGATAGGAGGTATATCAAATGGCTACGAATATGACACGTATATATGTCAATAAAAAAACTTAAAACCAATAAAAATATTATTAATCTATAAATGAGAAGCAAATTAAAAAACCGAATTATCAAGGAGTATCGAAGGTACGGGGATAACTAGTCTCTTAACAAATTGGTAGCCCATTGTAGGAGAAAAGGATACATGTGTTTGGAGATGGACAAACAAACACCGGTTTACCGTACGGTCCCTATTGGAACATCAATGTTGGGGGTGTTCTAGCTTGATTCACTACATCCATTTGGACTATTATAGCTCCATTGAAACTTGGAAGTCCAGATATTCTTTATGGGTTACATGAAAGAATGGCATCCTTACTAGGGACAATCTCGCGAAACTTAATTGGGTTGGAGCATGTACATATGTAGACATGAGGAGACAGTGGAGTCTCTTCTACTACACCGAGAGTTCGTGTGACCTATTTGGAAGCCGTGTTGGGAGCAATTTTTAATTAATGGGAAAACATGCTCGATTGATGAATTATGAGGCTTGTGGTGGGAGGCAAGTATAATGAAAACAGACGTTTAGTTATGAGATATTGTAGTAGCTGTTGTGTGTTGGGGAACATGAATGGAAATGAACAATAGGATTTTTACCCAAAAGAAAAACAACATTTACAAGCCACTTCCAATATTTCTAATATAAGGTATTGGGCAGAGGGAGCTGCAGGAAGAAGACCAAAGAAGCAATGTCATCTTTTCCAAGATTAAGCAGGGACCAATTGAGCAATGGATGAGGGACTACAGTGGTACAAGAGTTTGTTTGTTTTGATTGTATTGTGCCCACTATTTTGATAGTTATTTTGTTGTATTGGCATGGCCAGTGCCACCTATTCTATGTTGTGACTTTGGGATCAAGTTTGTTTTGTAACTTTGGTTTCAGTAACCCTCTCATTAATGAAACATGGGGGGATGTTTAGCCTCCCACCAATTACCTCAAAAAAGAAAAGAAAAGAAGTGTACTTACACTGAGGATGAGACTAGAACGGAAAAGCAGAAACATTTTTGAGGCTTCTATAGCATCATTAGACGATGTTCTAGTGTATGGATTCCGAACATTTGCTTTGAACCTCCTGCTGCTTCCACTCTCAATGGCATCAACAATATATCTCAAGCCGGTGGCCACAGGGTCAAAGAGTACTTCCACTTCCGAGAGTGTGTTGTCTACCTCAAACTGCCTCACCCCTTCCATGTTCCTAAGTATGCCTTGTAAGAGTTCTAGATCACTTTCGCTAGACAATCCTGTCAGACTTAGGAAAGTTTTGTCTTCTTCACTGCTTTGTAGAAATGAGGCATCAAAGCCTGCATCCTCAATAGCATTAACGATATCCTCTTTACTAGTGACCAAAGGATCATACTCAACTTCGCCTAAGGAGGTGGCCAAGGCGACGACGGCTCTTTTAACCCCGGGGAGTTTCGTTAGAATGCCTTCAACGGAGTTGACACAGGCAGCACAAGTCATTCCACCTATCCTGAATTGACCCACCAAGGAACTTAGTGATCTGGGCCGAGCGCTACTAGAATCTGAGAGGATCTCGGCTTCAAATCCAGCATCTTCTATAGCTTCTTTTATGTCTTCCTCCTGTATAGATAAACAAAACCGCATTGAAGACCAAAGAAAGATTGTTTTTGTACAAATTTCATCAAAAGTCAAAAGAGAACGCTCAAATTATATAATTTGCGATAACAATGAAGCATCCTTTCAAGAATATATAATTGTTTAGTTATAATCTTAAAAATATGGATTTCTCCAAAACAAAGGGCATTCCCCTTGAAGAATAATGTAGTAACTTTTTGCCTTTTCTATATCCATTTTTTCCGGGTATCTCTAGTGTTCTACAACCCCCCACGGACCACGGTTACACATCAATGTGGTTGACAACTTGAAATATGATTGTATTTTCCAGATAACTTTTATTTTATATTTCTCAACATAATGCAGATTGGTAGTACCAAGTGCCGTGGAACTCAACTTTTAGTAATTATTGTAATTTAAGGTTAATAATTTGAAATTTAGTACAGTTTATTCCCTACTCCAAACCCCTAATCAATATTCTTCAAACCAATATATATCAACTGTACTCATAGCTAAAGAAAAGTTTTAAATTCCAAATTTCCAACCAAACACTAACTACCCATATCTCCAATTCCCAAAGAAGACACAAAACCCATCAAAAAGATTTTTTTTTCCCCTAATTTTCCTAATTACGCCGAATAAATTCAACAAAACAAAGAACTGGATGAGAGAGTTGGAGCTGAACTTGGTCCAAATCGAACGAAACCTTAAACCCCGTCCATCCCTAATCAATCTTCCAGCTAAAACCCATAAAAAAGTTCCCAACTAGAGAATTCCAAGACCAAAACGGAAGCTGAGCTAAACTCCTCGAGCCACAAGCCATCTTCTAGCTAAAACCCAACAAAATTGTCGAGATACAACGACCCACACCAGCGATCAAAAAGAAAACCCAGACCCCCGTTAAAAAAAAAATCCAATCTTTCGTTCCCAAGTATCCGAAGCTGACCTTGGCCGAATCGGGATCGAACACCACCGAGGCCTTGCTCTGCAGCAGCGAGACCGACGCGTTGACCACCCCCCTGACCCCGGCGACCGCCGCCTCCACGGAGCCCGTGCACGCCGAGCACGTCATGCCCGTCACCCTCACCTCGATCCTCCTCGTCCTCCTCCTCCTCCTCTCCTCCTCCTCCTCCTCGTCGGAGAGGGACTCGAGGAGCCCCACCTCCTCGAGCTCGTCCGAACGCGCGGAGATCGAGGTCAATTGGAGGTCTCGGAGAGCCGGAGCCATGGAGGAAGAATTTGGAGGAAAAAAAAAAATTCTAGAGAGAGAAAGTGTTGGAATTCTAGAGAGAGAGGGGGAGGAGGAAAATAAAAAGAGGGAAGAAATAATTAGAAAATTGTTTATTTTAGTTCTGTTAACCATTAGTACTTTGGGATTGACATTTATGCCCCCCGGTAAATTAGTTGGTTGATTGATTGTCCATATTATTCTACATTTATATTTGTGTGTGTATTTTTAATGATTTATAACTCCTTATTTCTAAATTGCATATTTATCTATGAAATGAAGTACAAGAATAAATAAAAATTACGATTAAAATGTAAGAAGTATATAAATATGTACGAATATAACACGTGTATATATTAATTAAAAAAATTCAAATGAATAAAAAATTATTATTAAATATACTATTAAATAATATAAATAAGAAATAATTTAAAAAAAAAATTATCAAGCAGCTAGCTAGCGGTCATAAGTAAAAAAAAATAACATAATGGTCTATGTATTTTTGTAAGAAGAATATATTTCGGAGAGAATATTTTTACTTAGGTAGTTTACTGTAAACTTTACTAATTGAGGGTCATCAATGCAAATCGTAATAATGTGTTTGGGATGTGAAATTGTTCCAATGCATGCATCCACAGTCTATCTTAGGATAGATTTAGTAACGAAATTCTAAACAGTTTTAGAATTTCAATTTGGGAAATGATATCTAGCTCGCAATCGCACTCATTGGCCCTCCTATAGGCATGGGTCCCAACTGGTTGACCTGCCAATGGGGGGCCGTCAGCTGGCTGCAAGCCAAGTAGCAGCTCCCTTTCAATTTCCATCTGAACTGAGACAAAACGATGTTTGTCTCAACATGGTGCTGCGAGACTCCGTACAAGAGCATGATATTGGATCTCTATTTTCATTAGAACAATGATATTATGCCGTGCATGTAACTTAAAAAAATTTATCTTTAAGTTATTTCTTCGGTTAACATGATTGTTTAAGGCCTCGTTTGGTTCGCGAAATCATCGGGTTGGAAAAAGAAAGTGATTACTTTCCGACGTTTGGATGCCAAAAGAATTGAGAAGGAAAGGAAAATGATTCCCAATAGAAGAAAAACTATGGAGGAAAGTGATTACATCCATCCAAGTAAAGAATCACTTTCCCACGTTGAAGTATTCACTTTCCTTTCCAGATTATTTGGCATTTTTAAACATCGAAAATAAAAATCAATAAAAATTTTAATTCTCAAATAAAATGAAATGACAATGAATTGATTTCCTTTTCAAATGAAAATCAATAAAAATTGTAATTCACAAAGAAAAGAAAATGACAATGAATTGATTTCCTTTTCCTTCCGTCTTGCGAACCAAAAGAGGCCTAAAAGTTCCTTATTAAAAAATTTTGGAATACTATTCGTAATTGTCAAGAAAAAGTAATCTCAGAATTCTATATTTAAATTTTTTTTAACTAGAATTGTTATAAAAAGAAAACATAGTGCACATATAAAAGAAAATAAAAAATTTGTGGTTGGTGGAGTTGGATGATGTAGGATTGAAGACACCACACGGCTCCTCCTACTTTGACTAGTTGATCAAAGTTTGAGCTTCTAGATTTTTTATTTTTTAGTTTTTTATTTTTTTATTTTTTATAAGTCAATTCCTTAATGACTGTTCCTGGATTACTAGTACTAAGTTTTTGTTTTTTGTTTTTTTTTTTCGAGATTGAATTTTTTATTATTAGTCCTATGAACTGTAAGAAGATACATATATTATTTAGAGCTCAAATTTTCGATATCCATAATGTCGACAAAAATCCGATCACCGTCAATAATACTATTTTATTTAATTGAGAATTGCACTATAAATTATTGGTGGATTTCAGTCTCATGAACTCAAAGTTAATGGATTTGCACAATATCCGCTACCGCGAAGTTGGTTATCTCCGTTTCGCTTTGACATCGTACAGTTCGTTTTGGCGAGCTAACAACAACAAAGTCACTTTTGTAAGACTATTATGAATTGTAAAAATATATCTATATTATTTTTTTTCTTAGGACAATCTCCAAGACAGATGTTAGGGTTGCGGTTGATCTATCGAAACCGTTTCACGATAAAATTAAAGGACAACTAAAATTAGCTAACGTTTCGACCTTCCGGCCATGGACTCTGTCAAGTATGTGTGCTCGCTTGACCATCATATCAAGGTGGATGTCGACGCGATCTCCATTCTATAAAACCTTTACATGTTTCTATATTAAATGCGTACCAAATATTTGTCGACGTAGTTACCATATTGGTTGCCAAAGTAGCAAGCAACACTTTGCAGTACAATTTGTACTAGCCCAGCTAGCGACCTACAAACAACAAATATGACTGACTGCTAGACCTTTTCCTTACAAGGATATGCACTAGCAACTTACCAAGCAAGTTTTCTTTTGGAACATTATATATATATATATATATATATATATATATATATATATATATATAGGAAAATTCTACAATACATCCGCTGGAAATGGATGTATCGATACATCCGAAATCTGGACCGTTGGATTTTAATCCAACGGTTCAGGTTTAAATCAGATAAAATAATACAGGAGACATCATTTAATGCTGATTTAGACTTCTGACCTGTTGGTAACTTGCTTTAGCAGGTCATTCTTCACTTTAATTTTTTCAATGAACACCCTAAATTAACTCATATTTACTCTCTCAAAAGTCCATCCAATTTAATCTGAACCTTTTTTTTTTTTTTGTTACAGACCATGGTAGTCGTGGTGGTGCTGGTGGTGGTGGAAAGAGAAACGGAGATGAAGAAGGAAATAAGAAACGGTTCGGATCGCGTCGAACGTCGTCGAGCACCCCTAGAACAACGAGGAGTACCAGCTGCGCCGAGAAGAATCGGTCCACTTCGCGTCGGACGTCGTCGAGGCCTCCTCGAACAAGGAGAAGTACCAGCGGCGCCGCTCTAATTTTACTGCCCATGCCATTGTCTGAAATTTTATTTTTCATTAGGAGTACCAGCTGCGCCGAGAAGAATCGGTCCGCTTCGCGTCGGACGTCGTCGAGGCCTCCTCGAACAAGGAGAAGTACCAGCGGCGCCGCTCTAATTTTACTGCCCATGCCATTGTCTGAAATTTTATTTTTCATTTAACAATTTAATATTTTGTTAATAAAGCTACATGTCATGGTGGTGGTGGTGAACTGAGGAAACCTGCTTCTGAGGTCGGGCGGATTATTTTTTAACTTTTCTAAAGATAATATTTTCGAGGAGAATATTTTTTTGGACAAAAAAATGGCCATTCTCTTTGCTTTTAACACGGAGAATGGTACATTTAGGACGGAGAATGGTACATTTAGGACGGAGAATACGGCGAATGGCCATTCTCTTTGCTTTTAATATGGCGAATGGACGGTGAATACGGCGAATGGACGGAGAATGGTCATTCTCTTTGCTTTTAATATGGCGAATGGACGGTGAATACGGCCAATGGACGGAGAATGGCCATTCTCTTTGCTTTTAATACGGCGAATGGACGGAGAATGGTACATTTAGGACGGAGAATGGACGGAGAATACGGCGAATGGCCATTCTCTTTGCTTTTAATACGGCGAATGGACGGTGAATACGGCGAATGGACGGAGAATGGCCATTCACTTTGCTTTTAACACGGAGAATGGCCATTCTCTTTGCTTTTAATACGACGAATGGACGGAGAATGGTACATTTAGGACGGAGAATGGTACATTAAGGAAGCCGACAAAAGCTCGTTCTCTCAAATCTCTTCTTTGTGTAAATTAAATCCAAGGAGGACACAATCCCTAATTTTAGTTATTGCTTAGCAGAGTCTGCTTAGTTGTTGTAAAATTGTGGTGTTGCTTCTGTGGCACTTTCATCTTTAATCTCATGTTTTCTATGAATATGTGTTCTGTTTGATTTTGATTTAGTAATCTTTCCGTATTTAGTTTTTTTGTTTCATCTAACAATTTAATATTTTTGTTATAAATCTACAGGGCATGGTGGTGCTGGAAGGAGAAACGGAGATGAAGAAGAAAAGAAGAAGTTCCGGTTCGCGGTGGACTTCGTCGAGTTCCTCAATCAAGCGGAATTAAACCTCTTATAGAGTTCCTTAATTGGAGTTGATCACGATAACCTTTTGTAATTTTCAAACGGATAGTAGAACCTTATGATGAATTGGCATGTATGATGCGGGGCATCCGCAACGTCGGAGGCCTGTCGACGACTCGACATAGTGCCACGAACTGAGCCCGAAAAAAAAATAATAATAAAAACAAAAAAAAAAATTATATATATATATATATATATTTCTTTTTTTATTTTTTTTTTCTTCTTATATATATATATATATATATATATATATATATATATATATATATATATTATATATATATAAAAGAAGAAAAAAAATAAAAAAAGAAATATATATATATATATATATATATATATATATATATATATATATATATATATATATATATATATATATATATATATAATGTGGTTCTTTATTAGATTATTTCCAATTATAATGAGCAAAAATAGTGTGTTCAGTAAGTATTAGTTTAGTTTTCATTTGAGACAAATTGTTTATTATTTTTTATACATACGGCAGAAAAAATTGTTTGATTATCAGGATATAATATTTTTACCATATAAAATTGACTTGGAAACAAAAAAAGATGCTCAAAGGACACCGGTTGTCCATTTTCATTTAGAATGAAAACATTTTTCATTTCAAATGGAAACCTTGGTCATAAGTAAAAAAAATTGTAATGGTCTATATTTTTGTATGGAGAATATATTTTGGAAAAAATATATATTTTACTAGAATAGGTTATTGAAAACTTTACTAAGCAAAGTCATCCATGCAAGCCGTAATAATATATTTGGGGATATGAAATTGTTCTAATGCATGCATCCAATCTTAGGTTAGATTTAGTAACGAGATTCTAAACAGTTTTAGAATTTCAATTTCCATACGAGCTGAGAAACAAAACGATTTTTGTCTTCAACATGATGCTGCGAGACTCCATACAAAAGCATAATATTGGATCACTATTTCCATGAGAACAATGACATATTGTCGTACATTTAACTTAAATTTTACATCTTTAAGATATTTCTTTGGATGACACGATTGTTTAAATGTTCCTTATTAAGTTTTTTGGGTATAGTACCTATAATTGTCAATAAAAAATAATCTCATAATTCTATATTTCAAATTTTCTTAACTAGAATTGTTATAAAAAGAAAACATAGTGCACATATAAAAGAAAATAAAAAATTTGTGGTTGGTGGAGTTGGATGATGTGGGATTGAAGACACCACACGGCTCCTCCTACTTTGACTAGTTGATCAAAGTTTGAGCTTCTAAATTTTTTATTTTTTATTTTTTTATTTTATAAGTCAATTCCTTAATGACTGTTCCTGGATTACTAGTACTAAGTTTGTTTGTTTTTTTAATTTTTTTTTTTTCGAGATTGAAATTTTTTATTAGTCCTATGAACTGTAAAAAGATACATATATTATTTAGAGCTCAAATTTTCGATCTCCATAATGTCGACAACAATCCGATCACCGTCAATAATACTATTTTATTTAATTGAGAATTGTACTATAAATTACATAAATTACTGGTGGATTTCAGTCTCATGAACTCAAAGTTAATGGATTTGCACAATATGCGCCACCGCGAAGTTGGTTATCTCCGTTTCGCTTTGACATCGTACAGTGCGTTTTGGCGAGCTAACAACAACGAAATCGCTTTTGTAAGACTATTATGAATTGTAAAAAGATATCTATATTTTTTTTACTTAGGACAATCTCCAAGACAGATGTTAGGGTTACAGTTAGGGTTACAGTTGATCTCTCGGAATCGTTCCACGATAAAATTAAAGGACAATCAAAATTAGTTCCGATTATAAAGATTCCACCTTCCGGCCATGGACTCTGTCAAGTATGTGTGCTCGCTTGACCATCATATCAAGGTGGATGTCGACGCGATCTCCATTCTATAAAACCTTTACATGTTTCTATATTAAATGCGTACCAAATATTTGTCGACGTAGTTACCATATTGGTTGCCAAAGTAGCAAGCAACACTTTGCAGTACAATTTGTACTACGCCCAGCTAGCGACCTACAAATATGACTGACTGCTAGACCTTTTCCTTACAAGGATATGCACTAGCAACTTACCAAGCAAGTTTTCTTTTGGCAGTACATTATATATATATATATATATATATATATATTCATGATCCGAAGTCTACAAATTCGATCCGAAGGCTATATTCCGGTCCGAAGACTACAATCCGACTTGAAGGTAGGGGTGAGTATTATTCGATTTTGAACCAAAAATCGAACCAAATCAATTCAGTTCGGTTTAAAAAAAAATCGGTTCGATTTCGATTTTGAAAATAATAAAAATATTATTCGGTTTCGATTTTTGGTTTCGGTCCAAAACCGAAAACCGATATATATATATATATATATATATATATATATATATATATATATATAGAGAGAGAGAGAGAGAGAGAGAGAGAGGTGTATACTAAATATATCTAGGTATATTTAGTTACTATATATATTATATATTAACAAAAAAAAGAGCTGCAAATAAACTGAAAAATTAAATAAACCGAATAAACCGGAAACCGAACCGATTTAATTCAGTTTGGTTTAATTTAGTTTTGGAGAAATTCGGTTTGATTTCGGTTTTTGGTCGAATTCGGTTTTCGGTTATTCGATTCGGTTGGAACCGAATTAACCGAATGCTCATCCCTACTTGAAGGTCCGCACAACACCAAAACCAATAGGAGGATGCCTCGTTCTTTAGCCATTTGAGCTAGAAGTAGTTCCCCACTTTATATATATACTAGTTACTTGCACGTTAAAAAAGAAAGAAAGAAAATCTACAATATTATTGAAATATAAACAATTTAAATTATGTTAGAATATTTTAAATATAATTTGAATACATTTTAGCTATGATTTATTATACATATACTTTTAAACTTTCGGATATGTGTTTAGTTAGATAATATAATGTAGTTTGTTTAAATATAATTTATATTCTAAATATTATAGTATTTATAGGAGGATTTTAGGTATTAATTTTATTTTAAACTACGTGAGTTGTTACTGGAATTTTTTTTTATAATTTTTTTTAAAATAAAATGATTGATGAAATATACACGACTTAGATGGCTCAACAATCTTGAACCGTTTTGAAACCCTCTTATAAATAGATATGCATCCTATGCTATTTTGGACAATAGCTATTTGAATTGTATGTCATACCAAAGCCATATGTCATTTGCCAAAGCCAGAGCTTTGTGCATTATTTCTTTCTTACAAATAAACAAAGGTTGTGCACTACATACCATTATTTTCCAGAAATCTTCCACTGGACAACATATCAGCAGGCCAACATTAGTCAGACATTTGCTGTATTTTACAAAGAAACTTAGCATCAACATCACAGCAAACTTTTTCTCAAGGATTTTGTTTGTATTGAACATAGGCAAATATTTGAGAGCAACACTATTTTATTGTATTCATTTTTATCTTATTTTAACTAAAAAAGAACTGAATTATAGGAAATAGAAACAAAGCAAGATTTCATTGTTTTCACATAAGACTAACTATGTGCTAACCGAGTAAAAAAAAGTTTTTTTTTTTCCCTAAAGGCACCTCAACTTTTACTTAAGACTAGTCCAACTTTTTTCGGTAAATTATTTACAAGTTTGCCATAAAAAAAATAGTTTCAGGCTAGTCTAATTTTTTCAGGACTGTCAAATAACTTGGCAGTCCTCCCAATAGGAAAGTCTGTCAAAAATTTGACAGTTGTTTCTATTAGAAGGACTATCAAAAATTTGACAGTCCTTCATATTGTGAGAAATGTCAAATATTTTCAGAGTTCTAATCTTTTAGGATTGTCAAAAAAATTGACAATCCTTCCTAGTAGAAGGACTGTCAAATATTTGACAGTCCTCCTCCTCCTTCCGATCCCTGGCCGTGGCCTAGCCCTCACTCGAGCGCTCAGCCTCACCCCCATCTTCCTTGCCTCCCGCGGCTTCGCCCTCAACCTCCCCGGCTACGGCCCCTCCCACGGCCTTCGTCCCCGACCTCGCCGCCGTCGTCTACGACAAGAGCAGCGCCATCTGTCTCCTCGTCCCCATGCTGTCCGTCGTTCCCACCGCCGGTCTCCTCGACAAGTCCGTTATAGTGGTCGAGAAGAGGGCGTGCGACGGCGTTAGCAACAGCAGCGCGCGGGGGAGCACGGGGGCGTGTGGCGGAGAGCGGCGGGCGGGGGAGCGCGGGTGAGAGCGATGGTAGGGGGCGCATCGGTGGCGTGGGGGAGGAGGGATGTGGGCATCCCAAAGTAAAATTGGGACTGTCTTGAGTAAAAATTGTACCAAAATAGACTGTCATGTAGTAAGAACTAGTCCCAAGTAAATTTTGGAGTGCCTTTAGAATTTGCCAAAAGAAAAGAAAGAAAGTAAGTGGACTTTGACCTACAAAATGGGCTGGGCTTATTAACTAAAGCCTCTCAGTGGGTCACAAGGTTTTAACGGGTCGGATCTAGAGCGTGCCATCCCACCCATCCTTGCATAAAACCCCACCGAGAGCTAGGGTTTTCACTCCCTCCTCCTCAGCATCAGCAATGGCGGAACAGGTTAGGATCTCGATCCTCTATTTTACAAATAAACCCTCTTTCCGATCTCTATCGCAAATATCAACGCGCAAAAAATTTCATTTTCTGATCAATTTTGTTCTTCACTGCTGCAGACGGAGAAGGCCTTCTTGAAGCAGCCGAAGGTGTTTCTATGGTAAATAGGCGACGACGATTTGTGTCATAAATTAGGGTTTCGGTGATTAGTGTAGATAATTGTTGGTTTGATATTTTTGTTGTTGTTGTAGCTCGAAGAAGTCATCGAAGGGGAAGAGGCCCGGAAAAGGAGGGAACCGCTTCTGGAAGAGCGTCGGGCTAGGGTTCAAGACCCCCAGAGACGCAATTGAAGGTATAAAGTGATAACGATTGCAACTTTCTGACGAAAAGAACACTCATTCGTATGGTTATTGTTATTGATCCATTAGTATTAGTGGTTTGAAATGGGTGTACTCATTTTAGAACGCTGCATCGATTTGGATTGAGAAAAGCATTGTTTTGTTCCTTTACGATAATGTTGCACGGACACGTCCGATAAAACAAATCGGACACTGAACTTTTTGTGTGTTTTATTGTAGTTTTGAAGCGTAGGTGTCATGTCCGATTCGTGTAAAAACCAATTATATTAGATCCAATAACTTGTCACAATTACTCTATCAACTTATTCGGTGGAACATGGAGGAGGTAGTGTTCTATAATATTATTTTGGTCTATGATTGGAAGGGATGTTACATGTGAGTGCCGTTATTGTTTGCATTTTTTTCTTGGAAAGGAATAGTTTCTATGATTTGTGAAATTCTAGGTAATGTGAATGTATACTAGTAACTATGGCCAATCTATTTTGAAGATACTAGTGGTTGATCTGATTATATGCATGCATTTTCCCGACTTTGTGAAGGAGGCTGATTGTTCAACTTTAAGTTTAAACTCCTTAATGGTACATCAATAGAACACGGAAGTACTACTATCTCCAAAGCTCATCTACCCTCTTCAGGCCTACCAATTAAAAAACATAGATAATTAACTTGGTATATGAACAATTATAAAAATTTCCCTTGATTGTCATGGGTGCACAAGTTAGCACCTTAATTCCATGGTCAACCATTGGATGTGCCACACGCCTAGAAAACTGTGTCCAAGACTTTGTGGGTATTCAAGTCTTGTGTTTCACACTGTTGCACAGACATGATAAAACATGACTTGATTCGGACAAGGCACACAGATTCGGCATCTATTTGGTGTGTCACCGACTCACTGTGTCCTAGTGTGTTTTGGAGTCTTTGCCATGTCTGGCACAATGCGCACAGACAGAACATGAATTCATCATGTGTTTGTGCTTCCTAGGTGGGGAAGGGGGGCTATGTCAAAACAAATGATTGGTTAGTCTGTTTCTTTCATTTTGTTGGTTTCATTTGTATGGTAATGGTTAACTGCAGTATTGAGCCAATGCATCCACATTGGGAAATTGAGCTCAATACGGTTAACTGCAGTATTGAGCTCAATAGGGTTCCTCCATTGCGGTGCAGGACCTGCGGTGCCCTTTTTCCACTACAGGGAGGGTGGAATGTGACAAGCACCAGAAGATGGCCCACAAACCAAGGGAGGTCCCAAGGACAAATAAAGAGAGGTGCCAAAGGAGCCAAGGGAGGTGCCAAGGGCGCACTGGACCACAAACAAAGGGAGGTGCCAAAGGAGTAAGCAAAGTAGTTGGTATGATTTTCAAAAAATTGTTCCATGATATTATTATTACACACATGAAATTATTCTTATCTAGCATGATGCTTCAGTCAACGCAAAGTAAGGAAGCCTTAGCCAAACTATCTGGAGAGTAAGGAAGCCTTAGCCAAACTATCTGGAGGATCAGAAAGAACCAAAAATCTTGGATTGGAACGAGAAAAATAGAGAAAATAATAAGCCGATCTCACATATATAGTCATAATCTTTAAACATTCTACACTCCCCAATCTTGAAAATTTCACGAAAGCTTCCTGGGAGCACTGTAGAACGTAGAATGTTTAAAGACTATGACTATATCTGTGAAATCATATTGGTAGCTAGAGATGCAAACAAATGAGAAGATTGGCTTATGATTTTCTCTATTTTTCTTGTTCCAAGATTTTTGGTTCTTTCTGATCCTCTAGATAGTTTGGCTAAGGCTTCCGCATTGACTGGAGCATCATGTTACATAAGAATAATATCATGTATGTAATAATAATATCATGGAGCAAGTTTTTGGAAATCATACCAACTATTTTGCTTTGCCCTTGGCAGCCTTTCCACCCTTGCCACCTCCCTTGGCTCCCTTGGCACCTCCTGTAGTGGAAAAAGGGCACCGTAGGTGTAGTGCCCCGTCCCGCAAAGTCAATCGGAGGAATCGAAACGCCGACGGCGTTCGGACTTAGCCTTGCAACGGCTTGCTCGGAGACATCGCTCAGGTGGGGTAGTTTCGGTGAGCTTGTCTCATCTTTGCCTTCACATAATAAATCGTGTTTTCAACTTGCACAAGTAGGCTTAATAATAAAAGAGATGAATCCACATAGCTAAGAGAATAATCCCGATGGGTCAAAATGAGTTAGAACCTGGAAAACGTTCCACGGTCGGCTTAGAGTTGGTGCACGGCGTGCTTTGAAAATGACACTCGATCTTTCGTCCCGTGGCTTGGGAGAAGGGAAGTTGGTCTTCGACACAAAGTTATGAAATAGCCTAAGTCATAGGCGTCGCCTGCGTGAATGCTTGTTAAAGTATGCACGGTCCCGTCGAATTGTCTCGACACATGAGTTGGCCTAAGTCATAGGCGTTGCCCACGTAAATGCTCGACAAAGCATACACGTTTCCATAACGCAAGGCTTGGCATAACCTTTGCTCGTCCCTTAAGTCAAGTTATAGGCTCGATTAAGTTAGGCAAAGTTATGCCGATCGACCTAAGTCATTTCTAGTGCTGTCCCGCTCTTTCTGCGGTTGTCAACTTAAATAGTCCCACGATCCCACGGCCCGTCATATAAAGTATGACTTGGACGATAGCGCCGCATAGAGCGGAAGTCGAGTTGAGGCACGATTGCACGATCCTAGAGTTTTTAAAGGCACGGGCCACGATTGATTAGTTGAGTTTTGGAAAGTGTCTAAATAAGTTGTTGTCTCGAGTTAAAAGAAAGGAAGAAAGAAAGAAATGCTCGCGACTACGGGTCGTCGAGGCAAGATCTCAGATGTGAGAAATAGCACTAAAAGAGAGGAATGGCACTAAAAGAGATGGTAACACCAGAAGTGAATGACTATGTGAGACGTCAGTTTGAGTCGGTCTTGCATGGTCATGGACAACTTGTCGACAAGGTAGAGTTTCCCCGAATCGGCAACCTGTGGCGCCACGGGACCGATTGCGGCCTAAGGAAACATAAAGGCTCTGGGAGCCAAAGCTGCGCCTGGGGCAAAGTATTCGGTGGACGCGGAATAGGGCTAGCTACCCCAAGAAGGTCCATCCTATACTCAGCAAAAGGAGTCCACTATGGCTCTGGGAGTCAGTGACCAAATCATATAGATGAGTCGGCATAGCGGCAGATCCGCGGGTATGCCTTTGGATTGAGTTGAGTTGTCGAAGGTGTATACAAGCTAGAATACAAGTATTGGACTTAAAGAATGGCTACAACATAGGCGACGTGCTTCGGCACGAGATGTGGCATTGAGTCTTGAGTTGTCGGCATATAGTTGCATAAGTTGGTTGAGTTGTTTGAGTGTAAGTCGGGAAACCGCCGCAAGGCAAAGTCAGTCGTGTGACACTAAACCCACAAGTCTTGATTGGGTCAGTTGGCGATCAAAGTAACAAAGGGGCCGCGAGGCGGCGATATGGTTGAGTCGTACTGAGTTGCGAGGCACGGCACGAAGGAGTTATAGCACGGTCGTAAGGAAATTGGGTACTACCGCGTAGTTGCGTCTCTGATTCTGGCCGAAAGGCAAGCACGACCTGATAGGTTAACGTTGTGGCACGAGAAGTGGTCTAGAGGCAAAGTATGAGTAACGTCGACATTGCAAGCACGGGATGGTTTTGACACACAAGTTGCGCCAAGGCGCCGGTCCTAAAACTGAACCTAAGGCAAGAGTAGAAAGACAATCGAAAAGGGATTTAAGCTGCACAAAGTAAATGAACGTGTAGGTTTTGTATGGGTGGGCGAGAAGCTCACTCCACCAGTACAGTGGTACTGACACCCACACAGTGTTTCATGTGCAGGCACAGGTAGAAGCTCGTGGTGCGGAGCTCGCTTGGATGCGTCGAGGTACGGAGTTCCTTGGCGAGTCGAAGCGTACAGCTGCGTGATCTGAAGACTTATACAGGACATAATGTATGGACATCGCCTTCCGAAGCTTCCGCTGGATTCAAGTATTGTATCGAGAGATGAGAGAGAGCAGAGTGACTTGTAAATGAGAAAAAAATGAGCACGAGAGACATTGTAATTTGGCCTTGCGCCCACAAATGTAATCTTGTATTCAATATCAATAAAGAGATTCTTTTGAGTTACTTGTGTCCATGTGTTCTTCTTTAAATTTCGCTGCAATGTTTTCAATGTCTCTGCTTGGGACTTCTGGGCGACGACCCCGTCACCGCCGCTGTAATCGGCCGTTATGGAACCCGCCTTGCACGAGCGCAATTTAGGCTCGTGCGGCATCACGCCTTAGCGAGGACGATCGCTCCTACGGGAGCGGGGCGTGACTACGCCTTAGCGAGGACGATCGCTCCTACGGGAGCGGGGCGTGACATAGTGGTATCAGAGCACGGCTTTACGTCCTTGGACCGTCGATTGAATTCTTTAACTTTGATGTTTCGCAAAACTCTGTTGCTTCCGCAAGTTGCTATCGTTGGTGCGCTCTCTCTCAAATGTTCCTCGGCATGTCCATACAATAAGTCTAAATATTTTCGAAAGCTCGTACAAGCGTTCAATCTAACGCATCGATAGGCCGTTGCCAAATACGTCGATAGGGCCTTTGTGCCGAACGTTGCAAACTTGACTCGATAGAAAATATGTGCTAATGTTAGCAAAGTTGCATGTGTGCCCGAATAGTCCTACGTTGACCTTAGCAAGTTGCGTGTATGCCTAATTCGTCCAATGTCGACCCTAGCAAATGAGCATGCAAACTCGAATAAAAGTCCGCACAGGATGGCTATGCACACGGCCTTTTGGCTAAGTGGTGTTTCGCGTCGCGCACCTCGACATTTTGGTGCAAACGAGTCGCGAGCGATATTAAGTATCGTTCGGTCGGGAACGGAGATGCACTTGGAGTGTCTATCGATAGGAACGCTATCGGACTAACGCTTAAGCGTACACGAGAGATTGATTTGGATTTCGAGGAAATAGTACGAACGACTTAGTGCGTCGATGCGACGCGAGCGACTACTCTAGCGATTCGTCGAACGAATCTGAAGGATGTCTTAGCGAATGACGCGAATGTGATTGAGGACTAGATCTTATGGCTTGAATCCGAGTGGTGTATGTGATAGGTTCGGAGAAGAATAAGAATGAGTGTCGACGAGTAGTCGAGTGGCTCGAATCCGAGTGGTGTATGGTTCGTCTTGGAAATTGTTCGAATGAATATTGAGGATTACGAGTATGTCGGCGAGGCGATGCGATCGCGCAAGGCCTTAGAACGCGTCACGCTTAGTTGGTCATGACTTCGAATGTCCCAAACGAGCATCTCGTTCGGACAACTTGTGATTGTGCAACGCGAGTTAGAACACGATTTGAAAAGATAAATAAAATGAATGGTCTTGATCGAGGAAACTTAGAGGATCGTACGTACGATTTTGGATTGATGCAACTGAAATATGACTTGAGTTTTGAATAACAATTTTGAAACGAGCTTGAGGAAAAGAAAAAGCGACTGAACTTGATCTTGAGTGTTGAGAAAATTGAGGAATATCCAGTTCGGACGACAGCATCAATGCACGACTCGAAATTGGTTGGAAGGAAGATCGTCAGGTTACGCATATCGTCAATGGTATTGAGGCGTATCAAAGATCGATATGCGATAACTCGGGGGTACTCTGACTCGGCAAATGACGATCGTGCAAATATCATTGTTCCGATGGATGTTATAATCGAGATGTTAAAATGTGTCGAGGAAAAGATAGACTTGGCTCGAGGATTATCGAACTTGGCTTGGATGAAAACTGTAATGTTTGGATTTGCTTTGTCGATAACCACAACGTTGACGTTCTTGTCTTATGCGAGTGCTACTCCAGCCTCGCACATGCGTCACGCCGATTAGGGCGATCACTCTGAGTGAGCGCTGGTATGGTGATTCATACAGTGGGAGTGGTCGAACTTGCACGGTGTGACAATTTGTGCTTCGACTTGTGGTTTGACGCAAAGATAGACTCGAGATTGAATTGGTGTGCGTGTCGATTGAACTTGAGGATTGAGTAGATCCAATCCGCGTATCGAGAATGAATGAGTCTAAACTCAAACAAGAGTTACGCCCCGATGAGAATGATTATTCCGTGGGAGCGTTGCATGGTGATTCATGAACCACCGCGGATTTTCAGACTCACGTGAGATTGGGGCGCAACGTATTGTCGAGCGAGACGACCTCGTGATCGAATACATGAATTGGTTAGAATTGGTGAATCGAAGGGATTCGAATATACGCAACACGTGCCGTAACGTGAATTAGGTGATCGTACTCGATGTTTAGAAATCTGAGTGGCACGAGCTTGGGTAGAAAACCTCGTATGATCGACTTTGGTTTGACCCTAGGATTGGGGTCAGTGTTGGCATTATTGTTGGGGAACTATGATTCCAATCCTGACATTGACTTAGCCTCGAAAAGAAATAGCCTAGCGGTTAGGCGAGACGCCCTGTTTCAAGTGTTAGCAATCGGAAGGATTGATCTTGAGGATTGGAATGGATAGATGGCGTGAATCACGAATGTAGGAAACCCTGCTCACGAGATTCGGCTGACATGCATATATTTCAGGGACGCTTGGGTACGTGCACGATGCGACTCGAGTGAGAATGACAAATTTTCTATCATGCGGCTTGGCTGAATGCATGTATTTTGGGGACGCTTGGAATGCGTGCATGATCCAGCCAAGTGATACGACGAGTTCAAGCAAGGCTTGAAAGATGGGAGTGTGTCGAGATCTTGAGATCGTGTTAAAGGAAAGATTGATAATAGTACGAGCGTGGCTCGGAAATCGAAGGAACGCGTAGGCAAAATGTGTACGATTAAGTCTTAGCCATAGAGATGGCAGGATAGCTTGCCTTCAGGAAAGTCTCGAGGACAAGACTTGTTCTGAGTGGTGTATGATGTAGTGCCCCGTCCCGCAAAGTCAATCGGAGGAATCGAAACGCCGACGGCGTTCGGACTTAGCCTTGCAACGGCTTGCTCGGAGACATCGCTCAGGTGGGGTAGTTTCGGTGAGCTTGTCTCATCTTTGCCTTCACATAATAAATCGTGTTTTCAACTTGCACAAGTAGGCTTAATAATAAAAGAGATGAATCCACATAGCTAAGAGAATAATCCCGATGGGTCAAAATGAGTTAGAACCTGGAAAACGTTCCACGGTCGGCTTAGAGTTGGTGCACGGCGTGCTTTGAAAATGACACTCGGTCTTTCGTCCCGTGGCTTGGGAGAAGGGAAGTTGGTCTTCGACACAAAGTTATGAAATAGCCTAAGTCATAGGCGTCGCCTGCGTGAATGCTTGTTAAAGTATGCACGGTCCCGTCGAATTGTCTCGACACATGAGTTGGCCTAAGTCATAGGCGTTGCCCACGTAAATGCTCGACAAAGCATACACGTTTCCATAACGCAAGGCTTGGCATAACCTTTGCTCGTCCCTTAAGTCAAGTTATAGGCTCGATTAAGTTAGGCAAAGTTATGCCGATCGACCTAAGTCATTTCTAGTGCTGTCCCGCTCTTTCTGCGGTTGTCAACTTAAATAGTCCCACGATCCCACGGCCCGTCATATAAAGTATGACTTGGGCGATAGCGCCGCATAGAGCGGAAGTCGAGTTGAGGCACGATTGCACGATCCTAGAGTTTTTAAAGGCACGGGCCACGATTGATTAGTTGAGTTTTGGAAAGTGTCTAAATAAGTTGTTGTCTCGAGTTAAAAGAAAGGAAGAAAGAAAGAAATGCTCGCGACTACGGGTCGTCGAGGCAAGATCTCAGATGTGAGAAATAGCACTAAAAGAGAGGAATGGCACTAAAAGAGATGGTAACACCAGAAGTGAATGACTATGTGAGACGTCAGTTTGAGTCGGTCTTGCATGGTCATGGACAACTTGTCGACAAGGTAGAGTTTCCCCGAATCGGCAACCTGTGGCGCCACGGGACCGATTGCGGCCTAAGGAAACATAAAGGCTCTGGGAGCCAAAGCTGCGCCTGGGGCAAAGTATTCGGTGGACGCGGAATAGGGCTAGCTACCCCAAGAAGGTCCATCCTATACTCAGCAAAAAGGAGTCCACTATGGCTCTGGGAGTCAGTGACCAAATCATATAGATGAGTCGGCATAGCGGCAGATCCGCGGGTATGCCTTTGGATTGAGTTGAGTTGTCGAAGGTGTATACAAGCTAGAATACAAGTATTGGACTTAAAGAATGGCTACAACATAGGCGACGTGCTTCGGCACGAGATGTGGCATTGAGTCTTGAGTTGTCGGCATATAGTTGCATAAGTTGGTTGAGTTGTTTGAGTGTAAGTCGGGAAACCGCCGCAAGGCAAAGTCAGTCGTGTGACACTAAACCCACAAGTCTTGATTGGGTCAGTTGGCGATCAAAGTAACAAAGGGGCCGCGAGGCGGCGATATGGTTGAGTCGTACTGAGTTGCGAGGCACGGCACGAAGGAGTTATAGCACGGTCGTAAGGAAATTGGGTACTACCGCGTAGTTGCGTCTCTGATTCTGGCCGAAAGGCAAGCACGACCTGATAGGTTAACGTTGTGGCACGAGAAGTGGTCTAGAGGCAAAGTATGAGTAACGTCGACATTGCAAGCACGGGATGGTTTTGACACACAAGTTGCGCCAAGGCGCCAGTCCTAAAACTGAACCTAAGGCAAGAGTAGAAAGACAATCGAAAAGGGATTTAAGCTGCACAAAGTAAATGAACGTGTAGGTTTTGTATGGGTGGGCGAGAAGCTCACTCCACCAGTACAGTGGTACTGACACCCACACAGTGTTTCATGTGCAGGCACAGGTAGAAGCTCGTGGTGCGGAGCTCGCTTGGATGCGTCGAGGTACGGAGTTCCTTGGCGAGTCGAAGCGTACAGCTGCGTGATCTGAAGACTTATACAGGACATAATGTATGGACATCGCCTTCCGAAGCTTCCGCTGGATTCAAGTATTGTATCGAGAGATGAGAGAGAGCAGAGTGACTTGTAAATGAGCACGAGAGACATTGTAATTTGGCCTTGCGCCCACAAATGTAATCTTGTATTCAATATCAATAAAGAGATTCTTTTGAGTTACTTGTGTCCATGTGTTCTTCTTTAAATTCCGCTGCAATGTTTTCAATGTCTCTGCTTGGGACTTCTGGGCGACGACCCCGTCACCGCCGCTGTAATCGGCCGTTATGGAACCCGCCTTGCACGAGCGCAATTTAGGCTCGTGCGGCATCACGCCTTAGCGAGGACGATCGCTCCTACGGGAGCGGGGCGTGACAGTAGGCCCTGCACCGCAATGGAGGAACTGTATTGAGCCAATGCATCCACATTGGGGAAAGTGAAAACCATGTGGAACTTGATAAAAGAGACTCAAAATGAAGGATGGAAAGAAAGCAGCTTATGTTTCATAGGGCCCTTTGAAGATGCTTCGCTTTGTTTCTTTTCTCTGCTGAACTTTCTGAGTGTTGCAGAAAATTTTAATTGCCTATTTTTGGAAATTTTCTTTGTTTCTTTTTCTCATCATTGTATTTCTACTGTGCTCTACTGTGTTTTTTGTTGTTATATGGTTCTATAGTTTCAAATTTCTTTTTTTTTTTGGGTTTTGAGGTTTACATTCAGGCAGTATGAATGATTTTGAGATTATTGCACAAAAGTGTCTACTATATTGAGTTGTGTCCCTTGTCGGTACCATGTCCCATTTGGTTTCATGTTCTCTGTCAATATCCCTCTCTGTGGTTCTTATATGTCTAGAAATAGAAGTGGTTCTTATTTGTCCAGAAATAGAAAGTAATGATTTACTTACCCGAAATGCCTGAACAACTTTTGGTTTTGGAATAACACCCCAGAAAATTGAAATGTAGGTTTGTGCTCAGTTTCCTTTCTTATTTCTCAGTCATGTTCACTTGTATCACATCAGATATCTATACTCCTTCGGATTTTGTAGTCGCTGAAAAATTGACTTTGATTTGGGTAATTGCATAACATCTAGAATCTAGATTCATTATCCATAACTTCTGCAATTAAAAAGAAAAGAACGGGGTAATAGTTGTGTAAGTTACATCTATGTAGTCTTTGTTCAAATCGCCTGCATATTCCTCTTTAATTCTTTTTTTAGTAACTTCCACTTAAATGTCTTTAGATGCTTGGTTGGAGGTGGAAAAGCTAATGTCTTTTCATGCCTAACGTATACCTGTGAATGTATATGTGTGTACAATAATTATATGATGTTTTTGGGTATTGCTGATAATTAGATCTTATTTTAGACTTGTTTATCTGAAATTGTTCTGAGATATAATTCAACTGTATTTTGGAGTATCTAAGGCCTCCTTTGGTTCGCCGAAAGGGAAGGGAAGGAAATAATTTCTTTGCTCTTTTCTTTACTTTGGGAAATTGCAGTTCCCATCAAGTTTCCTTTCCGGTGTTTGGAAAGGTCAGGAAAATTGGGAGGGAAAGTGAATTCTTGAGGGTGAGAAAGTGAATCATTGGGGTGGGTGGGAGAACCATTTTATCTTATTTTTCTTTCTTTGGGAATCATTTTCTTTCCTCCTTTGGCATACAAACACAAAGGCCTCGTTTGGTTCGCGGAATCATGGGGTTGGGAAAGGAAAGTCATTACTTTTCTATGTTTGGGTGCCAAAAGAATTGAGGAGGAAAGTGATTCCCAATGGAAAGAAAATTAGGGGGGAAATTATTCTCTCCATCCAACCAAGTATTCACTTTTCCACCTTTAAGTATTCACTTTCCTTCCCAATTTCCTTGACATTTCCAAACACCTGAAAGTAAAATTGATGGAAATTATAAATTTCCGAAGAAAGAAAAGAACAAGGAATTGATTTGCTTTCCTTTCCTTTCCGCGAACCTAATGATTCCAAAAGGAATGCCTTTCCTTTCCCAAGGCCGTGATTCTGCGAACCAAATGAGGCCCAAGTATTAATCGCCAAAATGGCCAATGTTCGATGATGAGAGGTCTTGATATATTAAATCAGTTATAGTTGAGTGTCAAGTGAATTATTACCTATGAAGGTGTTTCACCTGATATGATGATGTGGCAGTGCATCTAATGCGATCATTGTTGCTGAACCAAAGGCATTTGCAACAACGAGAGTGTAGGCTTCAATTTAACACCAAGGGAAAAGATAGAAATGCATTTAGAGTGTGGATGTGAGAATTTTGGATGTTCATAGACATGAGACTGGCATACTTGGGACTCATGGAAAGGAAGAATATATCTACCACATGAAATAATGGTTCAATGAAAAATATTTTAAAATTTAAAATATATACCATTATTCTGAACCTTGTAGGCTGAGTATGAATGTAGGCAAGAGTTAATCCAGCACAAATACTGTTACATTATTTGGGTTCTAAGAAAACTATATACCGAGGCCTGTTCCCCCCCCCCCCCCCCCCCCCCCCCCCCCCCCCCCCCTCCCTTCGTTTGCTTAAAAGAAGAATAAATCATGATGTATATTATTAGCTACTATCTTTCAACGCCTGATTATTTTTGAATGGAAAAATTATTTCCCGTTGTATTTGGTGTTTTTCGAAACCATATCATTGTTTGCTTAGTGACAAGGGATATCTTGCATGGACACTAATACAACGCAGCACAATTCGGATACAATGACGTTTATTCAGTACCTATTTTGGTGTTTCCTAGTCTAGTTTGGAGTGTCTGATGCATCTCCAACACAATATGACAAGGACATGGCATGAATTCTTGAAATACCTGAACTTCCTAGGATAAAGGTTAATTCTCTTTAGAAACTGTTACTTTCATCAAGTATTTAATGATCATTTTTACATGTGTGTGTGTATACACATAGTTCCAACTTCTGCACTATTGATGCCTATATTTGCCTGTTTTGTTTGTGTACATAAAATAAAGGCAATTAGCATCTATATTTTGATTGAACTGAGGATTGTTGCATTTACTCCAGAGCCCAAATTATTATGTTTGTAGGCAACGCAATATTAAAAATGAAATTGCATATTTGTTAATTTCTTGTGGTCCAGTTATCTGCATACTTGGTTTTCTGTTTTATCCAACTAACCTTCATTGAACTTGTAAATATTCCTTGAAGGTACTTACATTGACAAGAAGTGTCCATTTACTGGTGATGTTTCCATCAGAGGACGAGTTATAGCAGGCATATGCCATAGTGCCAAGATGAACAGAACCATCATCCTCCGAAGAAACTACCTGCACTATGTTAAGAAATATCAAAGGTAAGTTGAGAATGATAAAGTTCGACTCCATAAACACTTCTTAAAAGTAAGAATAAACTCTTACACTCTATACTTCAGGTACGAGAAAAGACACTCAAATATTGCTGCTCACGTGTCCCCTTGCTTTCGCGTGAAGGAAGGAGACCATGTTATCATTGGCCAGTGCAGGTAATCATCATATTCTCTCTCTGAAAGTTACCCTTAAAATGATTCCTGGAATATTCTATCACTGCACATTTAGATCCTTTTTCTTATTTGCTTCAAGAGTTTGCTTATATTAAAAGCCTGCCAACCATCCATATTGTATTGTGAAAAGTATGCTTCTGCATTTGTGTGCGGGAGTGTACTTGGTATTGGATATGTTTTACTTTCTTTTATTATTGGAGATTCAGTATCAAATTCATGCTTCTTTGATATGAAGTTTTGATGGTGAAGATGATGTTATCTATAAGTATAATCTAGTCAACTTGACCTGTGTTTAGGTTTCAAGGACTACTTAACTTGACCCGGTCAGTCCTGAACCCACATGACCCACACATGATCTTTGATGAACCCATAGATAAAACTAGAAGCAGGTATTACTGGTTTTGCATCTAGAACGCAACAATGAAATGATATATAGTTCTTTTTTTAAGCGTGGCGACTGCTCACCGATCGGGGTACAAACCCAAGGATCTTCTTCATTAGACTAGAATAGGTGGGTATGGTTCAGGATCTTGTTGGACCTCATCTAACCTGTACGTGAAGTAAGATCTGAATTTCCAACCATGACCAGAACACACAGGTTAACTAAAATCCTATGACAAATTGTCTGAATTTCCAACCATGACCAGAACACACAGGTTAACTAAAATCCTATGACAAATTGCGATGAGCTGGTTCCTAATGCAGGGACCTAACTTTGACACCTGACAAATGCAATGCATGAGGTCAAATTTAAGCCCATTCTGATGCTAGCGTTGGGGGGTACCCACAGACCCATCTGGCATGGTGATTCTGTTTGATATGATAATATTGAAGCCTACTTTTGCTGACTTTGTAAATTTTGCGTATTATTATCACATCCAGATTTTGCGAAATGTTGAGCTGTATGTGCAGTACTATTCTGATAGATAGCAATCCAATAACTACTATTTTCTTCTACCATTTTTTTTGAGACAAGGCCAGACATTGACTGTCCCTTTATTGGGCTATTAGCACCACCAAGACCCTTCCCATTTAATTATTGTCCGGTTTGGAATTCGAACCCGTGCCCACTTCTCTCCCTTCTATGAACTTTTATAGCTGTACCCCCCTATTGGTTTATGTCAAGAATCCGAAGTTGGTACAAGTTGCAACTTCTATAACGATCATCGTTATAAACATTGCCCTTTGCATAGTCATCTGCTGCAAGTTCACCTTTTTTTTCTTTTTTTTTTTCTTTTTTGTAACAAGGCCACTGTCCAAGACTGTGAGGTTCAATGTGTTGAGAGTTATCCCAGCTGGATCAACTGGTGGTGGGAAGAAGGCTTTCTCTGCAGTCTAAATAGGCATCCTTTTGCCGTGACCTACAGCTCTCACTATCAATGTTAGGAATTATGTGGTCTTTAAGCTGTGTTTGTGCCTGCACATCCTAATTAGTGTTTTGTAAGCAGCAGAAATTTTTTTTTGTAGGCAGCAAATATATTTTTCATGCCAGTCTGTACTGGTTTTGATCACGAAACAATTATTTCACAATCTTTGGTTTGGTATTTTTGTTGAATGTCATGATTTAATGTTACTAGTTAATATCGTTAAACCTTATTTTCCAGACTTACATGAAGATTAATGTGTTAATAATGGATAATACTTTAATAAAGTTTGATGTCTTGTTGAATTTTTGTATGCTGTTAATTACTCGGTAATGGTTGTTATGCTGGAGGTCAAAGAATAGCAATCGGCTACTTACAACTTTACATTGTAGTTGATTTATTATTCTCTATTAAATGTCAAAAAAGAGGAATATTTGTTTGATTTGTATTTCTTAGTGGAATATTAATATAAATATGCTGGTAAAAATATTTATATAAATGTAATATGTTATATCACATGTGTCTTTAGAACACATGTTAATATAATAATAAATAAATAAGTAATATAAATATGCTGGTAAAAATATTTATATAAATGTAATATGTTATATCACGTGTCTTTAGAACACATGTTAATATAATAATAAATAAATAAGTAAATAAATTATAATAATGTATGATCATTGACTTGGGAAAGAGAATGAGTCAAGTTGGACACATCGCCATCGTAAGTCGTAACAACGTCAATCTCATCCACAACTAAGCATCCTCTCTAAACACGTTTTACATAAACTTTTTTTCTTCTTCTTCTTTTGCATGTACCTCCCTTGATAATTCATTAATTTTCACATTAATTTCAATATTATTTTTCTATGCTTAAATCATGTTTATAGTAAGTCGAAAGAATTTACAGCTAAGAAGTACACAACGAAAGAGGAAAATAAAAAAACTAAGCATATAGTATTTCAAAACGATGAGCACACTTGATTCTGATTGTGAAATTGAAAAGAAAAGAAAAATACTAACAGACAATTATATGGTGCAAAACATAATATATTGCATGCAAAAAACAAAGTTTTGGTGTAACAACAAATGCCACACCCCGTTCCTTCATTTTTGCAGAAATCGCCCATCATTCCTCCCATTTGCAGGGCCACTCCTCGTCATCATCCCTTCCAGGAATCCCTGAACAAACCTATTATTACAAATCCCCCCTGAGGCTGATCCATGTAAACCTGACCTTGGTTCTGCTGCACACGCTGCTGGTACTGACCAAGTGGTGCACCAACCTTAACCTGAGCCTGACTCAGACTGGACCCGTACCCGAAGTTTATAACCGGTTCGGTCCGGTTCATATTTGGACCGGCTGGTGCGCCCGTGAAGTGCTGGAACATGGCCCGGAAGTTGGTGGGTGTCCGTGTTGAGTAGTGTGGTCGGGGCCCGCCGGGAGGTTCGGGACCATTTTCGGACAGACTTGTCGACCCGGCCCTCGATGTTGTGGACCAGGTTGGGTCGGTCTGGTCTGGTCCGGTCGAGACAGCGGTCAGTACGCACCGTAGAATTGGACCTAATCTGTTGGGATGTGACCATGATATGGAGAGGAGAGTAGAGGAGAGGAAATGAGGGTGTTTAGGGTGGGGTATTTATAGGGTTAGGGGGGATTGGATGTTTGACGCTTGGTGGGATTAAGAATTTGTGGTAGTAATTTTCTTCTAAACTTTTCTATTACGTTTTTATGTATACTTATATTATTGAAGAATGTAACTCTTTAATAGAGGAATCGTGGCGTGACAAATTTGTTTGCAAAAATCTTAGTTCCCAAAAATCCTAGGTGCGTTCTTAAATTTAAAAACTAGCACATTAATAACCATTCGATTACATATATCTCAACTTTTGATATTTTTTTTTTCAAAAATCTAAACAGAAAAAACCAAAAGTCTAAATGTAAAAAATAATGCCACATGTCATAATCATACTGTAATTTGATTTTGACACTCTCTGCACAAGCTAATTATGTCATTAATCAAACTCGCACATTTCTTCATAATGGAAGTGAGGAAGAATCTTTTGTCTAACATGGATTTGACCTTTACACTCTAGCAGATAAGAAAGCTGCCTAAAAATAAAAATAAAAATAAAAATAAAAATTCATGGGTGAGCTTAATGGAGAAACTAAACAAGTGCATTAGAATGGAATATTTTATATATTTACCACATGTAGATTAGTTTCTTATGAGTTTCAGCCAAGATTATTCTTAACATTTGATCAAGCTTTTAGTAGGTTATATGTCGTGTCGGATGCGTATCAAACACGTCACGACACTTAAAAATACAGTAAGGCGTGTACCCGTGGCCCTCGTCATATTCGTGCAACATAGGTGCCAACTAAGAAGAAACCACTACATAATTTTTCAAAAACATGAAAAGATGATAAGAGACAATTGTTTTACTAACTCATTAAACATAAACATGAACCATATATATATATATATATATATATATATATATATATATATATATATATAACTTTGATAACAAGTTTACATTGTATGCACTAAATCACCATTTAAACTCTGGAACAATTCTACATTGCTTTAGCTCTCCATTGGAGTCCTCCTCCTCTTCACTTTACACCATAAACCATTCTTGGTGTGAATAGTTGCCCCTGTGACAAGCTCTACCTCATCTGCGGATCCCTTCAACTCGAGATCGAATTTCCTCAAGAGCATGGCCAACACCACGGTCGACTCCAGGAGTGCAAACTGATCACCGACACACTTCCGAGGGCCTCCGCCAAAGGGAAGAAAGGCAAAGTCCGCAATCACCTGGCAAAATATAACACATGAGGGGGATAGTTTTACCTAAAAGAAACTCGGATAAGTTGGAGATATGGTTGTGGTGTAACCTCATTTGGGTACATTGCTCCAGGACTTCGGCTTGGATCAAAACCTGACCACCCTTCAATTCCTTGGCTTTCTTTCCGAACTAGAAATCTCTCGGGCTCAAATTCCTCAGGTTGGTCCCAGAAGTATGGAGACCTGTGAAGGTTGTATATCTGGAGCAAGAGATTTTAGATTCACAGTGAGCAAGTGATTTGAGATTAAAGGCACTATGAAGGTTGTATATCTGGAGCAACAGGCACTATTAAATACACAAGAATCCACAGTGAGCTAAGTTATTTACATCGTAGAACAGTTTGCAAGAAAATTAGATCTTTCAGACGCAAAACCCACCACTTATAGTTTTTCTAGAATGAGTAATAACCGATTGATTGAAGATGTTATATATCTGACTCCGGTAAACAAAATTACTATAATTCTTCGGTCCATAATTGACTTACAGAAATAAAGATGTCGGTCCCGGCAGGGATTGCATATCCTTCTTCATTGCCCATATATCCTCCTGTACAATTATGCAAAAATTAGCCCAAACTTCAAAAAGACAAAAACAAAACAAAACAAACAAAGAAAAAAAAAATGATTTTGAAGCAAAATGACAGCCATTAGACTGCTTCAACAAAAATATAGGAAAAACAAAATATGACATGGCAATTTTATCTTTTATAGCTTCAATGACATAAATTCAGTAAAAAACTTTATGATTCTTGAAGAGCATTATGGTCAAATATGTCTCTTCTAATACATATAAAAGAGCATGATAAATTTGAGTAAACTCTTCATTGGTTTAACTTCACTTGAGTATTTCTACTGGAAAGTGCATTGCTTGCCAAATTTGTCTCACCACTAAAAAAAGCGGTAATGTAGTCTCAACATGTTTATCAGCGCTTTATTGTCATAATTAACTAGTAAAAATATATTCTGAATCTTTAGGTATACTATCACGAGGAAAATAAAAGAAATAGCCATGAGCCTCGATAATATTTGAAGAGCATAGTTGCTATGCTGGATCACGTGATCAATTTACTTTTTCTGCTATGTATATATTTGGTAATGACTGGATGCAGCTAGACTGACTTTATTCTAGTCCTCCAAGGTTAGTATAAACCTATCTCTACCTTAAAGTAAATGTGTATCATAAATTACCAGATATAACATTTACCGGTTAAAACTCCCAACTCTTCTTATCTAAGGAGTTGAATGGCATCTCTATGTCCACTCTTAACATCCCATGGCTGAAGAAGGCCCCAAGAGTTCATTTGTTCACTCATGAAAGAGATACTTGAGTTGGGTATTGAATGTCGTGAAACAGTTCGAGAATTATTTCATTAACTGCAATGGAATTGTCAACTATAATCAAACCTACACTAAAACATACATAGTATACCATTATTTACTTGAATTAAACTATACTTTATAATTTTAAACATGAAAAGATTATCTGTTTTATATTATAAAATGAGAAATTATCCTTCAATGAATTTCATCAAACATTCACAACTATTCCAACTTCACTGAGTTTCATCAACTATACATTCAATTATAAAAATCCATATATAGAAAAGTTAAATGGTAACACAGCAATCTGAATCTTGAATGAATGCGATGTACTAGTTTGTAGTCAGCAAATATATCACTCTTCTGCTTCTACAATCCTGACATATATTACTCACATCAGATATGCAATTATCCTTGTTCAAGAAGGAAAAAATATACCAGGTAGCCTATCTTCTTTGAGTGTGCGTCGTATAAGAAGAGGGGGCTGGGGGTAAAGACGAAGTGATTCCACAATGATGAGCCGTATGTACCTGAAAGCACAATAGTTAAGGATCATGCATAATGAAGATATCATTACACATTTTTAATTTCCTAGAAACTTGAGGTCTACGAAACTAATTGAGACAACTTTTCAGAATGAAATATATGATTTCCATATTAATTATATATGTTTGTCTGAGTATAGGCTCAGCTAACTTCTATCCTCTTAAAGTTGAGTCATACCATGGAAAAACCAATCTAAGTGTTAAATCGGTGATCAACTTGGTCAAGAGGAATCAACATTATTTACCTAAAAAGTTGGCCATGACCTCACACTAGTGAGTTGTTTCCAAGTTACCAGGTTCGGCACGATAATTTTTTTTGCAGAATCCTTTGCTATTCATAACTTTCAGGCAGTATAACATATCTACTCACATACACATGAAAAAGTTTTTAACTTTTAACGTCTTTCTCTGTTCTCTAATCATGTACACACTATAGGAGAAAAGCAACCATTATGTCAGCAAAATAAGGAAATGCTATAATGCAGATTGATATAAGAAATTTTATTATGTGAGTAAATAATGTTTGTCAGCATATATCTAATGAAAAGACTCTTATTTCAACTCTCTTGCCTCGCTACAGGAATACCACTCTTATCATCTCCCTAATTGGTAGGCATCTTTCTTTAGAGCCTCGGTCCACAGGCTGTCTGGTCCAACGAACTCTTCAGGACTTCCTCTACGAAAATGTACACTATTAACCACCATACCCTTTATTGACAAGACCAAATCATCTCAGGTGGTTCTCCTAACTTGCCAAAAGTGCACTTGTATCTACACGTTTATTATATAGCTTCCTATCCATCTCAACGTACTCATTCTATCTTCATCCATTAACAGATGTTTACTTGAATGCCATCACTGTGATCCATAAAGCATGGCTGACCATTTGTCCCCTGTCATCATGATGAGCTCGATCCTAAGAGAAGGAAATTATCCATTTCATAACATTGTTTACTCAATTTTCAAAACTCCAAAGCTCACGTTTTTTTTTTAATCTTACGGATGCAACTTGAATTTCAGTATATGATGCCAACCTATTCTTTTTATTCACGTTCATTTCCTTCTCATTTAAGATTTGAATTGGAAGCAAAAGGCAGTTACAAGAGATAAGTCTAACTTGATTTAACTAGTCCAGGTATAAAAGAGAATGACCAGTTATTAGAGGACCTTCTCGAAATAGTCATACATACATGATTAGCTACGAAGATTACCTGCAGCTAACAGTGTTATCAATCACTAAACAAAGTTGTCAAAGAACCTATAACAAAAAAGTGTACCAATCCTTCAGACGTTGGTAATGTTATTTTTCACCAACAATTCCATCATAAAAGTGGTCTGAATCCTTTGAATATTGGCATTCCTAACAAAAGAAAATGATATTGGATGTATTATGTCATCTTCTTCGTACATTTTTCCTGTTCAGTGAAGTTATATCAAGCTAAAGCAATAGCAAGCCTTAGTGGGCTGTGTTCTCTGCCTGCAGAAACATCCTCAAATATTTTGCAGTTTAATCTAAATCAAGAGGTTCTCTGGTCCTTCAATCCAACTTTGATCAATCCAAGGCCCTCTTGTTATTTTGTATCCTTATTCGCACAAGTTAATGCAATTATTGTCACTACTGTGTTTATATTCATGCAACTGAATTCTGGGAAATGTTAGAAGCAAATTACAATCATTTGGATTAAAAAAGTTTAGCAACTGACAAATTTTTATTATCAAGATTAAAATATGAGAATAGACAAGGACTAATGGATCGTATTGGTAATTCATATAATATGTGCTAAAAGGATTACACAAATTTCAAGTCATACAACTGGTTCAGAATCACAAAAGATTCATAAACTTACTCGAGCTTTTTAAGGCATTCCAGAGTTATTCTTTCTTGACCTAGGACAGCGTCAACTTCTTCCTGAGCTTTCCTCATTTTAGACGGGTTCTGCATCATATATGTAAAAACGAATCTCAAATCATCAAAATTTGGTATATACAACATTTAGTGAACCAGAATGAATATACCTGGGCAAGTAGAAATACAGCCCATGTAAGAACAGCAGCAGTGGTTTCGTGCCCAGCAATTAACATCGTCATAAGATCATCCCTAAGCTGTCACCAGCAGTATTTTCGAATACAGTTAATTTTAAAACCAACATATGAAAGTAATGAAAGAAAAATGACCATGTAACATACATATAACATGCATATGTAAATGTATGTGTGTAAAAAGATCCAAATACATTTGAAACACAGGCAATATTACCTGACGATCGTCAACATCAGCTCCCCGCATATCAACAAGAAACCGCAGTACACTTGCATCCTGCAAATGCAAACATAACTATGAGCAACATGATGTATGGCACGAAAATTTACTGCTCCACATAAAACTTGCAATTTCTAATACATAGAATAATAAATGAAGAAAAGACTTGGCAACCTTCAAATTTGCGTAGTCTCTTTGTTGGAGTTTCTCGACATCAGCTTCCTAGCAGGGCAAGAAAATCAGTAGTGAGAAAGAACTCGGTGGCAATCTTAAACTATACTGTAACACTAAGTGAGCTTGAGCGAATATGTGAATATACTATTCATGACAAAGGATGAAGGCGCTATAAGATTTACAACTTCCGCACTGATGAGTAAATATGTAATGGATACAAACTACCTCAAACATCGAGTCTTCGTAACCAAGTCGGTGTTGGAATTATTCAATAATTAAGGGGCCACACATGTAAAATTAATTGTGTTTAGGCTATCTAAATAATTAAGCCAAATTAAAGTGGTCTATTTGGAAATTGGCTTAAGGGTATAATTGTCATGGAATTAATGTGTAGATACCGGAGATAATTCTAATTTGATGAGGGGCCAAATTAGAAATGTCAAAACATATAAATATATGTGTTCATTAGGGTTATGGTCCCCAACTCATACGGCCACCAAAAGAGAGATTTTCTCTTTTTCTCTTCTGCATCCTCATCAACAGAAAGAGAGGGACAAAGGATTCAGATTCTTCTTTGTCATTAAGGGTCGTAGCAAGTTGGAAGATCGAACCCAATAAAGAGACGTTCGCTTCAAGATCCATCAAGTCTAGGAATGTATTCAGGTACGCTTCCGCAATTTAATTTATGTTCTTCATCTCATGAATCGACAGGGCACAATAAAAAAATTTCTTACAAGTGGTATCAGAGCCACCCTGTTTGATTTATGAGGTTGAAGTTTCAGAATCAATTTATTGGTGTTGGTATTCAGAAACCCTAGATCACTAGATTTAATTTAATTTAGGGTTTTGATTATTCCGTCAATTTTTTTATGATCCTCCAGTTTAGATCCATCCTTATGCATGTGGTTGAATTATTACTATTAATTTTGTTTGAAATTCTTCAATATATATGGCGACTGCATGCGTCGATCAATGGAATATTATTCCGTACGAGTTCTAGTTATTGAATAATATTGTTGGCTCTTTTTTTTAGAGGATCATGATTCGTCACTATGCTAGGATTCATGTGTACATAATTATGTTGTTCATATGTTCAGAAACCTTTTGCATCCTGTATGAGAACTATTCTGTTGGTTGGATATCAATGAACATGTGTAACTTTGGAAATAAGCACTTGTATAGACAATTTTATGTTTGGCATAAATTTAGTTTCCAATAAATTTATGTTCTACGTCATATATTTGATGTAATCTATTGACATACATATCTTCAGCAGATTATTTTAATATAACCTTTATGGGTTATTTGAAGCAATCTATTGGTCCCTATCTTCAGTAAAATATTACGTAAATTTTATTATGTTGACAATGCTCAGTTTAGTCAAATTAAGAATATTGTTTGAATCATGTAAAGAGATTCACATGCTTATGATTATCTTATTTGAGTTGTAATATTTTAATTATGCATGTACATAAAGTTTTGGACATTATTCGGTTTTGTAAAATTTAGTCAACATTCAAAATTTTTTTGTGTGCCTTTTGTGACTAGCAATAGTTGTCTAATATTCTAAATAGACCCATTGAAACAAGATGTCGCCAAAATGACCCTTCTTGCGTAGATAGTCTATGAGGGATGTTAGATGTTTGTGTGTGTAAATTCATGCGAGTATTAGCCGACCCAAAGGAAGGTTAATATTTGGCCGAATTGCACACATACTTGTGGTGATAAATGTGTGACAATTATACGGTTTACATGTGAATAATAACCCGATCCAAAGATAGGCTTATTATTTGACATGACTTATTGTCAACGTTTGATCACTACACCAAGAGTACCACTTGCAGTTAATATCACTGTCCAAAGACTTGATATTAATGATGCACTAGGTATCTTGAGATGGGGTTCACCATTATTTGAATTTGCTTGACTATCTTTTATTCTTTGGTTATTAATTAGAGCATATTTGTTTATTTATTTTTTGTTCTCTTTTCAGCTAGTGTTGCTTCAATATATGCTAATCTGAACTCAATTCGAATGCTTAACGGGACAAACTTCAAGGACTGGAAAGAGAACATTTATATTATTCTCGGCTGCATGGATCTAAACCTTGCACTTAGGATTGAGCGTCCCACTATTCCTAAGGATGGCAGTTCATCTGGTGACAGAGCGAACTTCGAGAAGTGGGAACGCTCAAACCGCATGAGTCTAATGATCATAAAGCGCGGTATTCCAGAGACATTTAGGGGTGCCGTATCTGATGAGGTTACTAATGCCAAATAATTCCTTGCTGAAATCGAGAAGCGATTTGCAAAGAATGATAAGACGGAAACAAGCACACTTTGTTGTGCTTGATTACCATGAAGTATAAAGGCAAAGGTAACATAAGAGAGTACATCATGGAGATGTCTCATATTGCTTCAAAACTTAAGGCACTTAAGCTCGACTTGTCGGATGACTTGCTCGTTTATTTGGTATTGCTCTCACTTCCTACACAGTACAATCAGTTCAAGGTCAGTTACAACTGTCAAAAGAAAAAATGGACTCTAAATGAGCTCAATTCGTATTGTGTACAAGAAGAGAGATTGAAGCAAGATAAAACTGAAAGTGCTAATTTGGCTACTACCCCTAAAGACAAGTATAAGGGCACTAAGCGAAAGAATACATAAGCTACTAAGGGTCCAGTGCAAAAGAAACAACAAACTGAGGCCAATGGTTGTTTCTTTTGTGGCAAGCCGGGACACGTAAAGAATGAATGTACAAAGTACCACGCATGGCGTGTAAAGAAAGATACATTTCTTAATTTGGTATGATGTTAATTTAGCTTCAGTATCAAGAAACACACGGTGATTAGATTTTGGTGCAACTACTCACATCAGTATTTCTATGCAGGGTTGCCAGATTTACCGAAAGCCAATTGATGATGAAAGACACATCTATGTGGAAGACAGCAAGTCGGTAGAAGTGGAAGCAATAGGACAAATTTTGGATATTAGTTATTATTGGATTTGATAGACAATTTTATCTAAAGGTTTTATTGTACCGCCTTTTAGACGAAATTTAGTTTCAGTTTTCTTGTTTGACAATCTTATTTATCATTGTTCATTTGGGAACAATAAAGTTTGATCTATCTTTAAATTCAAAATAATGTTGGTATTATTTTTTTTTTAAATGTTCGTGACATGCTATTATCACTTGAAACTATTGCGTCATACAAAGAAACCTTGAATATGGAACCACGTGGTACTAAACACAAAAATAAATAAAAAAATTTAGACGAGAAGTGTAATATTTTTTGATGATGTTGAGTTTGGGGGAGAAATAAAGTCAATGACATTGTCTTTGAGGAGGAATCGATTGCGATTCCTACTATCACTTTTGACGATGTGCAAGATTCTGCACCTGTCATTGATCAAGTGAATTCAGAGCCTCAATAAGACAATGTCGAATTACCTCTATAAGTCGATGTTGAGCTACCTCAACAAGACAACATAAAGGCACCCCCCATTCAAGATAAGGTAATTGTTTCTGAGGAACAAACTCAACAACCTCAAGAGAAGAGGAAGTGATTGTTTTTTTAAAGAGACTTTCTCTTCGGTTTCTTTGAAAGACTCTTTTAAACCAATCATAGTACTTGTTGTAAATTTTAATATTGAGTTACATCAAATGGATGTCAAAACGGTATTTCTCAATGGTAACATTGACGAAATAATTTATATGGTACAACCAGAAAACTTTGTGTCAGAAGACCCAAAGAATATGGTTCGCAAACTGACAAAATCTATTTATGGACTCGAGCAGACTTTTCGTCAAAGATACTTTAAGTTTTACTAAGTGATTATATCGTTTGGTTTTGAGATAAACACTGTTGAAGATTGTGTGTATCACAAGTTCAGTGGGAGTAGGAATAATTTTCTGGTTTTGTATATTGATTAAAGTATTCAATGCAAACCAGGTGACACCTCTCGTTAAAGGAGACAAATTCGGTCTCAATCAAGTGCCCTAAGATCAGCCTTAAAATTAAGAAAATACAATAGATTTTCCATTCATGACCAGTTGTAGGAAGTCTAATGTATGCTCAAGTATGTACGCGTTAGGATATTGCATACATATTCAGATGTTAGGCAGATATTTTAAGCAAATATGGATGGATCATTGGGTAGCAGCCAAACTACTTAAGTAATTAATAGAGAACAAAGAATTATATGCTCTTTGTAGGAGATCGGATAATTTTGGAGATCATAAGGCATTCCGACTTCGAGTTTGTTGGATGCCAACACAGCAGGAGATCCACATCAGGTTATGCTGACTAATGGAGACATATTTTGGATGAGTGTCAAACATGCACTCATAATTTCTTCTACCATGGCAACAAGGTTTATAACATGTTGTTAGACATCTATTCAGGAAATATGGTTGCGAAATTTTGTCACAAGGCTGCGCCTACAGGAAAGGGTGTTGAAAGACCACTCAAATTACGGTGTGACAATGAATCAGCAATACTGTATTCCAATAACAACAGAAACTTGTATAAGTCAAAGGATATTGACATAAAATTTCTAGTTGTGAAGGAAAGAATTCAGAATGATTTAAGTGTCCATATAGCACATTAGGACAAACTCCATGATTAGCGGATCCGCTCACAAAAGCATTATCACCCAGGGTCTTTCATGAGCATACTGCTCATATGGGTGTTATCTTAATCAAGTATATGACAAGATAGTGGGAGTTTGTATTTTATGTATTTGGGTGCTATTTGGTTTTGGACACATTTATGTATTAAAGTATTTTGGATATTTATCTGATCAGATATATGGAAATTCAGTTCATTCTGTTTTCATTATGTTAAAGTATTGATCTTTAAAGTTAAGGAGGACCAGTTGGAAATAGACATGTATTGATCACATTGCGTGTAATTTTCATGCTACGCATCCATGATTGATCTATGTCGTTTAACTATATTGGTATATGTGACCATTGATGGTTTAGTTACGCTATATGTGACGAAAGCCGCTTTGATCCTATGTTGATATGGTTAATGGACGAGATTGTCCGGATATACCCTAAGGATTAAGATAGCAATTTATGAGCTCACTAAGGTTAACACAATTATAAGGTTACATATGTGGCCCAGTAGGAGATTGTTGAAATTATTCAATAATTAAGGGGCCACACATGTAAAATTAATTGTGTTTAGGCTATCTAAATAATTAAGCCAAATTAAAGTGGTCTATTTGGAAATTGGCTTAAGGGTATAATTGTCATGGAATTAATGTGTAGATACTGGAGATAATTCTAATTTGATGAGGGGCCAAATTAGAAATGTCAAAACATATAAATATATGTGTTCATTAAGGTTATGGTCCCCAACTCATACGGCCACCAAAAGAGAGATTTTCTCTTTTTTTCTTCTGCATCCCCATCAACAGAAAGAGATGGACAAATGATTCAGATTCTTCTTTGTCATTAAGGGTCGTAGCAAGTTGGAAGATCGAACCCAATAAAGAGACGTTCGCTTCAAGATCCATCAAGTCTAGCAATGTATTCAGGTACGCTTCCGCAATTTAATTTATGTTCGACAGGGCACAATAAAATTTCTAACAGTCGGAAGTAACCAAGTCAGAATATAATTAGGGAACCTTATTGTTGGGCCTTGCTGAGTGCTCTAGCCTGAATGTTGTCTTGTTAATAGAAACAAACCAACTTTGGTTACAGGCTATATCAGTTAAGACGAAGAAAGGCAATCTTGATAGCTATTGCATTGGAGTCAGGTCGTTT
The DNA here is from genome assembly GCA_029216955.1 of Iris pallida. Taxonomy (NCBI): domain Eukaryota; kingdom Viridiplantae; phylum Streptophyta; class Magnoliopsida; order Asparagales; family Iridaceae; genus Iris; species Iris pallida. The sequence continues at coordinate 3,615,238 of JANAVB010007198.1, forward strand.
TGGCCAAATAATATAACCAATGCGAAGTATAATGCCAGGTAGCGATGGAATAGAATGGAATGAATTATCTACAGTAGGCCTGAGGCCGGGTATATATATCCCATCGAACAGCGACAGTCCTGGCATCCGGACGATGTGGGACAATACAATGTGTATGTCTCTAACAGTATTATATCAGTTGAGCCTGTGATCCATTGGTAGCTAGGTCATGTATGATAGTGATGAATTAATTAATTATTTTAAATATCGTATATTATATACATCATCTCTTGAATGATTCAAACAATATTGAACTCCAACTTATTATTAGTATGCAGACAAAAATCTTTAAGATCAAGTTCCTAAGTAAATGCTCAAAACTCAAATATGATGGAAAATTAAAATTAGACAGGCACTACATTGCTGCGACACTAAACCAAACTGTTGAATTACAACTAATTGACTTTCCCAGAACACTATCAACTGCATTATCTTAAAGAAATCAAACAAAGTAAAATGTAAAAAATGCAAGGACTTCCAGTTCTTAATTAAAACTTGAAATTACTTCATGAACATTTGAGTTAGTGCATACCTGCCTTGTCAGTTTTGCATTTTTGATAAGTCCATCCAGACAGTCATTGATAATCTTCAAGTCATTATGGAACTTACGCTGCCTGGGAACTAGCCACTTTGCAAAAGGAAGATTCCAATAAGGGATGTAAAAAGTTGACCGATGCTCAGCTTCAAAAAGAGTTCCATACACTGCCTGCTCCGAAAAAAGAAAAGAAATTAGTAAAAGAACCATCAAATATACACAGCAGAGATATATGTTTGAGGAAAGATGAGATATGCACAACAAAACTGACTACAAAAACGTTCCAACTTTAAACACCAATGTTGACCTAAAAATTGAGGAAACATGAGATATATGTTTTCCGGTGAAAATGACGCGAAGGAAAACTTGTGTATTGATTATTGAAGATCTAGTCGCCATTTGTTCCCAGCAGAGTTCCCAACACAACAGAATCGCCAATTGTTCTCCAGTGCTGAAGAGATATAAGTCATTGAGGAACCAATTCAAGCTAGTGCCAGGGAGGAGGAGATTATTGAAGATCCACCCCTGACTAAAGCCGAAGAGGTGGAGACAACTGGAGAACCGGCCCCCGCTAGCGCCGAGGTGGAGATGCTTGCGGAGCCGTCAACTATGGCAGAAGAACAGGGCCCTACTGATGTAAGAGCGACAACAAGTCAAGACGACGAAAAGATGGACTACCTTAGTGGCGGTGATTCACCTAACTTCTGGCTCAACAATGAAACCTCGCAAGTTGATGATATTAAATATTCTCATCATGTAGAGGAGGACAATAATGTACCAGGGGCTGAGATGACCGTTGAAGAAGCAGCAGGAGTCGTTCCTCCTGAACCTTTTGTCTTTGAAGGTCCTGACTTGGCTTGTATCTCATTATCAATCCTTCATATAATTTTTTCCCCCAACTGTGTTGGTGCTTTACTTACATGGAGAGAGCTTGCTCTCAACATGCCTTGTAAAATTTTAGTCCCACATTGGAAAAGCACCATGAGTTATCTCAACATATATACTTGGGTGTGTTGTTGAGAGATGCACATGGGGTGGTGACCCTAAGGAGGGAACCATGTGGGTGATTTTACTAGGAGGTAAGAATAAGGCTCCAAGGATTAAGCATTAATGCTTTTGTCATTCTCTTGGATTAATTCCACTTGGAGCTAAGCCCCAAAGGGGCTTAGCGACTCGGACTCGGGCTCGGACTCGGACTCGGGCTCGGGCTCATGGGCTCATGAGGTGTAATGTGGCGTTTTGTTGGCGCACTTAGCACGTCAGCAGTCATGCGGTCTTTATGCGGCTCATATGCGGCCATGCGGTCTTATGCGGCATGCGGCTCATATGCGGCTCATGCGGCCATGCGGTTCATGCGGCTCATGCGGTCCATGCGGCCCATGCGGTCCATGCGGCTCATGCGGTCCATGCGGTCCATGCGGCTCATGCGGTCCATGCGGCTCATGCGGCTCACGCGGCCCAAGCGGTCCATGCGGCCAGGCTGCTGCTGCTGCTGCCGCATGGAGGGCTACGCTGACTGTGCAGATTTCAAATCGGTTATGGAAAGGGTGAATCAATGCGATTAATTCAGATCCTATCTTTGTGGGATTTGAATTAATTTCGTTACTATATTTGTGGGATTTGAATTAATTCAGTTCCTATCTTTGTGGGATTAGAATTAATTCGTTGCTATCTTTTTGTGATTTGATTCAATCTTTCCATAACTGAAGAGGCGGCTAGGGTTTCCACCCTCTCTCTATAAATACTCTCTTCTGGCCTCCTTTGTGACTACTACGAAAAATACAAGTCAGAAAAGAGAGAAAGAGAGGGAGTTGCTGCCGCCATTGCAAGTCCATCCGAGGAGTCAGAACAGAGGTGACATCGAGCGTTCCACAAGTTCTTCAAACTTGCTGGTTCCTGGAAGCAGATCGTGTGGGGCGAATCTTGCTTTGAGCAACGGTGTTTTGACACCCCAGCATTGTTCTTCTTCTCATCTCTCTAGACTATTGTAACTTGTTCTGTCCCAATTGCAACACGTTTGCAAGGAAGAACAAGAGATCTTCTCTCTGCTATTTTTCTCCTTCATATTGTAATTTGACTTTTTAGTTTTATTCGTAGATCTTGAGTTTGATCATCACAAAGTTTTGTGTGACATCTCAGATCTCGATTGCATTAGTTTTCATCTTCGATCAAGCCCCCGGGACTAACAATCTCAAAGCAAGATCCGTATAGATGGAAAACATTAATGCTTCGCTCCTCCAATCGGACTTCTGCAAGTTGGAAAAGTTCGATGGAGAGCACTATCAAGTCTGGAAGAGAAAGGTGTACCTAACTCTTCAACTGAAAGATGTTGATCATGTTCTGTTGGAGGAAGAACCCTCTGTTCCAGACACTGGATCTATTGCCGCCATCAACGCGGCTACCAAACTCCAGGCCAAATGGAGAAAGGAAAATAGCATCTGCAGGCTTATCATCCTGAATGCTATGGAGGACTCCCTGGCAGAATCCTACTCGAAGAAGGAACTTGCCAGAGACATATGGGAGTCTGTGGAAAATCTGTATGAAGAAGACAAGAACAGGAGCAAAATATTTGTGGTTGAAAAATATCACAAATTGCTCTTTGAGGACGAAAAGTCCATGCTGCCACAGGTGAAGGAATTTCTGAAGCTGCGTCAGAAACTGGAAGACGAAGAGATGCCCCTTCCCGACAAGTTTGTCGTCGGAGGGATCGTCTCAAAACTTCCTGCTGGATGGAGTACCTTCTATGCAAGGATGCACAGAAAGAAGCTAGACATTAGCTTGGGAGATCTACTTCAGGAGATCCATGTTGAGGACGAGATGCGTTCTCAACAGAAGGTGGACACTCTGTCCAAACAGTTGGCTAAAGCCAATCTTGTGCAGACAAGAGATTCCAAGGGGAAGCAGGCGGCTTCTCATCCCAAGAAGAAGGACTTCGCTAATCTAAAAGTGAAGGGTCCTTCTTTCAAGCAACAGAAGACTAAGTCCCACGTGACTTGTTATAATTGTGGCAAGAAAGGCCACTACAAGAGTGAATGCAGATCTAAGCCTAAACAATCAGAGAAAGGTGAGCCTAATAAGGTTTCATTGGTTTCTAACGTTGTTGCTATGATCGGACAGGTCACAACTGTGGAGGTTGACTCTGACTGGTGGATAGACACTGGTGCGACTTGCCATGTCTGTTCAGGCAAGGAATGGTTCGTCACGTACCAGCCGATATCTGAGAAGGTTGTCATGGCAAACCAGGCCCAAGCTGAAGTTCTGGGGATCGGGACCGTGGAACTGAAACTCACTTCTGGGAACACTCTGACGCTTCAAGGTGTGAAGCATGTTCCGGCGATTGCCAAGAACCTGATCTCTGGGAGCCTGCTCTGCAACGCAGGCTTGAGGATGGACATCAATGCTGGTCAAATGGTGATGTCCAAGAAAGGAACATACTTCGGGAAGGCTTATCAAACCGAAGGCATGTTTAAAATTCAGCTTGTTAACCAGTTTGAAGACATTAATGCAGTTGCATTTTCTGATTATTCTCTTGAGTTGTGGCATAATAGACTAGGACATGTTCATTGTAAGAGAATTAACAAAATGTCTAGTCTAGGACTTATCTCCAAATGTGGGGGTAAGGTGGAGAAGTGTGCTCAGACGAAGATCACAAGGAAACCCTTTCATCGGGTCAATAGAAGCACAGATCTTCTGGAGTTGGTGCACTCCGATATCTGTGACTTCAAACATTTCTCCACGAAGGCCGGGATGAAGTATTTCATAACCTTCATCGACGACTTCTCAAAATACGCGTTCGTCTACTTGCTCAAGTCCAAAGACGAAGCTTTCGAGAAGTTCAGAGAGTTCAGGGCCGAGGCTGAACGGCAGACTGGACAACAACTCAAGAGGCTGAGAAGTGATCGAGGTGGGGAGTACAGGTCTCATGAATTCGCATCGTTCTGCAAAGAACATGGAATCATATGCGAGACTACTGCTCCATATTCTCCTCAATCCAACGGAGTAGCAGAGAGGAAGAACCGGACATTAACAGAAATGATGAATTCCATGCTGCTCACTGCAGGTCTTCCAAAATGCTACTGGGGAGAAGCTGCATTAACGGCCACTTTCATTCTGAATAGAGTGCCATATGCAACTTCGGACGTAACTCCTCATGAACTCTGGTTCAAAGTCAGACCCAACTTGAATGTCATTCGAGTGTGGGAGTGTCTGGCGTATGTGAAGCTTCCAGATCTGAAAATTCAGAAGCTGGGGACAAGGACTACGAAGGCTATCTTCTTGGGGTATGCCGAGAAGAGTGATGCTCGGAGATTTCTTGATATTGAATCAAATCATATTATCGAATCTCGCGATGCTGAATACTTTGAAGACAAGTTCGCAAAAGACAAAAACATTATTCTTTCGGACATTCCGGAAAATGATGTAGGTACTAATGAGACTGAAATCTCATACGAGCCAGTAGTCCAAGAAGAAGCTGTTGTTGATGAAACAACTCTTGCACCAGAACTCGCCGAGCCGTCAGCTAAGCGAGCGAGGAGACCGAAAGATTTCGGAGATGACTTTGTCACCTATCATGTGGAAGCAGATCCGCTTACCTATGATGAGGCGATGAAGACCAGAGATGCTATCTTCTGGAAGGAGGCAGTGAATGACGAGTTTGACTCTATCACCTCCAATAACACATGGGTGTTGGTCGATCTACCTGAAGGAAAAAAGCCTATTGGATGTAAATGGATCTTCAAGAAGAAGATGAAGGCAGATGGAACTATTGACAAGTTCAAGGCCAGGCTGGTCGCCAAGGGATTTTCTCAGAAACAGGGGATAGACTACTTCGACACGTACGCTCCAGTAGCTCGGATGACCACCATCAGGATGTTAATCGCTCTAGCAGCTATACATAAGTTGGTAATACATCAGATGGATGTAAAGACAGCGTTCCTGAATGGGGAGCTGACCGAAGAGATTTACATGCAACAGCCAGATGGATTTGTCGTCAAAGGTCTTGAAGACAAAGTCTGCAAGTTGGTAAAATCATTATATGGTTTGTAGCAAGCTCCCAAGATGTGGCATGAGAAGTTTGACAAAGTTATTAGGTCAAACGGCTACAGAGTCAGCGAGACGGACAAATGTGTTTACACAAAGTTCGCTGATGGAAGAGGAGTCATCGTTTGTCTGTACGTGGACGACATGCTAATCCTAGGTACGGATATAGGCTGTCACAGAGACAAAGAAGTTCCTCTCAACCAAGTTCAGTATGAAGGACTTGGGGGATGCAGATGTCATCTTGGGCATAAAGATCATCCGGACAGACACTGGAGTAGCGCTGTCACAATCTCACTATATTGAGAAGATGCTCACACGCTATGGGTATAAGGATCTTCCAGGGATCGATACGCCATACAGGTGTGATCAGAAGCTGAAGCCAAACTCGAAGGAAAGCGTCAGGCAGCTGGAGTATTCTAGCGTTATCGGAAGTTTGATGTACGTAACTACTGCCACAAGGCCTGACATAGCTTTCGCCGTGGAAATGCTGAGTCGGTTCACAAGCAACCCAGGGGTTGAGCACTGGAAAGCTGTGAAGCGAGTAATGAGATATCTCAAGAAGACTCAGACATATGCACTGCACTACAACGGGTATCCGACAGTAGTGGAAGGCTTCAGTGATGCTAGCTGGTGTTCAGAGGTGGAAAGCGAGAGATCCACAGGTGGATATGTCTTTTCCTTGGGTGGAGCTACTATATCGTGGAAGTCGAAGAAGCAGACTATACTCTCTCGTTCCTCCATGGAATCTGAATTCTATGCACTTGAAACTGCAGCAGATGAAGCAGAATGGCTTCGGGAGCTCATGTATGATCTTCCAGTGGTTGGGGCTCAGATACCGGCGATACCGATATACTGTGACAACCAGGCGACTGCGGCGGTGGCATCAAATGACCTCTTCAACGGGAAGAAGAGGACTGTGCGGTTGAAGCACAGGACAGTACACGATCTTATCAAAAGAGGTGTAATTGCAGTGGTTGATGTTCGGAGTCAGGAGAACCTGGCAGATCCGTTCACAAAGGGCCTCAAGCGCCAGTTGGTCGATGACACAACTTGTAAAATGGGCTTGAAGGCATTCTGATAGTGTGTCTTTGTAATCCTACCATAAAGTTTTATGCTATTAGTTCAAAGAGAAATCTACTAGGCATCTAACTTTTGGTTCAAAGGAGGATCACTGACTGGAAAACTATCAGGTAACAGTGGGTACTTGTTCTCTGGAACATGGAAGGGATACGGACCCATAACCACTGTTGTCTACTATGTATTTTTCTACGGAAAAATAGATCCTGTGGAAGGTTGGCTTAAACGCCTTAATGAGTTCTCAGGCAGAGTGAATGTCTGGTGTGCTTTACAGGAAGCACGGTAGAGCAGCACTACAAGGAGTGAATCTCCATGCTACAGTGGGGTGACTCCACCATGAGGTTCCCAGGTAGGGGTAATGCCTCGGCTTTGCAAGCCAAGTCACAGCGGCGTAGCACCGCAAATAGGCAGGTAGCCTAATGCTGTATGACGTAATTAAAGAGTTGTAGACAGCACTACAAAGGGGAGGATGGCCCCATGTTACAGTGGCACGACACCACGATGAGGTACCCAGGTAGGGGTAAAGCCTCGGCATTGCAAGCCATGTCGTTGCGGCGTAACACCGCAAGGAAGCCTTAGGCTTCATGCTGGGTAGTTTGGCACTACAAAGAGGCTTGTGACCTCTTGCTACAGTAGTATGACACTACGATGAGGTTCCCAGGTAGGGGTAATGCCTCGGCTTCAGGCCATGTCATAGCGGCGTAGCACCGCAAGGAAGCACAAGGCTTCATGCCATATCTCTTTAATAAAGAACTCACCTATAGTGTATGAAAAGAGATATCAGGCCGTCTCTTGAGGGTAAACTTGTAGACGCCCAAAATTATACACTGAAACCAGGCTGGCACAGGGCCTTTAATGTGCAGCCAGAAGCACACGTAACTACACTTTGTGAGTGGGAAGAATTACAATTGTGGTACAGAATTCAAGGCGTAGTCCATTCTTGTATCACATTGTTATTTAACCCATGCGGGAAGATTCAAGTCGTCAGCGACATCTATCCTAATGCAAAATGGACAGTTACTGTGGGGAACGCTCAACCCTGGACACATATATATGTTGTGATATGTGGGGGATTGTTGGTGCTTTACTTACATGGAGAGAGCTTGCTCTCAACATGCCTTGTAAAATTTTAGTCCCACATTGGAAAAGCACCATGAGTTATCTCAACATATATACTTGGGTGTGTTGTTGAGAGATGCACATGGGGTGGTGACCCTAAGGAGGGAACCATGTGGGTGATTTTACTAGGAGGTAAGAATAAGGCTCCAAGGATTAAGCATTAATGCTTTTGTCATTCTCTTGGATTAATTCCACTTGGAGCTAAGCCCCAAAGGGGCTTAGCGACTCGGACTCGGACTCGGGCTCGGACTCGGACTCGGACTCGGACTCGGGCTCATGGGCTCATGAGACGTAATGTGGCGTTTTGTTGGCGCACTTTGCACTTAGCACGTCAGCAGTCATGCGGTCTTTATGCGGCTCATATGCGCCCATGCGGTCTTATGCGGCATGCGGCTCATATGCGGCTCATGCGGCCATGCGGTTCATGCGGCTCATGCGGTCCATGCGGTCCATGCGGCTCATGCGGCTCATGCGGTCCATGCGGTCCATGCGGCTCATGCGGTCTATGCGGTCCATGCGGCTCATGCGGTCCATGCGGTCCATGCGGCTCATGCGGTCCATGCGGCTCATGCGGCTCATGCGGCTCACGCGGCACATGCGGTCCATGCGGCCCAAGCGGTCCATGCGGCCAGGCTGCTGCTGCTGCCGCATGGAGGGCTACGCTGACTGTGCAGATTTCAAATCAGTTATGGAAAGGGTGAATCAATGCGATTAATTCAGATCCTATCTTTGTGGGATTTGAATTAATTTCGTTACTATATTTGTGGGATTTGAATTAATTCAGTTCCTATCTTTGTGGGATTAGAATTAATTCGTTGCTATCTTTTTGTGATTTGATTCAATCTTTCCATAACTGAAGAAACGGCTAGGGTTTCCACCCTCTCTCTATAAATACTCTCTTCTGGCCTCCTTTGTGACTACTACGAAAAATACAAGTCAGAAAAGAGAGAAAGAGAGGGAGTTGCTGCCGCCATTGCAAGTCCATCCGAGGAGTCAGAACAGAGGTGACATCGAGCGTTCCACAAGTTCTTCAAACTTGCTGGTTCCTGGAAGCAGATCGTGTGGGGCGAATCTTGCTTTGAGCAACGGTGTTTGACACCCCAGCATTGTTCTTCTTCTCATCTCTCTAGACTATTGTAACTTGTTCTGTCCCAATTGCAACACGTTTGCAAGGAAGAACAAGAGATCTTCTCTCTGCTATTTTTCTCCTTCATATTGTAATTTGGCTTTTTAGTTTTATTCGTAGATCTTGAGTTTGATCATCACAAAGTTTTGTGTGACATCTCAGATCTCGATTGCATTAGTTTTCATCTTCGATCAAGCCCCCGGGACTAACAAACTGTTCTTGTGTTTTGTAGATGAATTGGCCACTTCTGCTTCGCTGGCGATATAGATCTTACCCCATCGTCATCAACAGCGGTTGCAGCGTTTAAAAGTGTTCCCTTCACTGTTCCAGTACCTGACTCTGCTCATGTTTCGGAAGCTGCTTCTCTGCCTGCCCAAGATCCTGTAAATCCTGCGCCTGCTCAAGATCTCTCTCTCTGAGGCATCATCTTCAAAAGCAATTATGCCCAGCTCTATTCCACCAGCTCATGTCTCTTCAACCAGCTCGGCCCTAGTTACACCTATGATCTACATCATAACAATGACACCATCTTCATATCTTGATTCATTAGATGATCTGGATATGACTGCTGAAGGATTTGCTCAAGAGCTTATCAACTTCTTCAGTAGTCTGGTACGGAGTCTTAATCTCATCTTCCGTGAAGGAATCCAAATTTTGTCGTTCTCAAGACCAACCTTGTCAACAATATTGAGAGCGTCAGGATAATTGGGGGTGACGACCGAGCTTGCCTAATGGAACAACTGCTTGCGGGGTTTGAGCAGCATGTCAATGAATCGTGTACAATGAGCCAAGTTAGCGTCTCCTTGATTGAGGAAGAATTTAAACAGATCTCCGCTCGAATAGAGCAAGTAAAAGGTGATAAGAGACATGAAATGCTCGAGCTCCTCACGAAATTAGAAACAGATAAGGAAGCTGTCATCAAGGGTGTAGCAACCTTAAACCTACAGATACTCTCTACTGCTGGGGAGAGAGAGTGAACTCGCAAAACCATTGAACACGCCCGAGCCTTCCTCCTCCAAGCTCAATCCAGATATGACAGGGGCAATCTTTAGATGAACGTTTTAAATGAGAATAGCCTCGAAGTCCGTCAAGCAATCGAAGAGGGGAAGGTCAAATTGGAGGAAGCTCGTGATGCACTTGCTCAATTTGTAAGCCTCAATCTAGAAGATATCATGAAGCAGACCGTCACCCAGGCTGAGAAGAAGAGCAAATCTCAAACTATTATCTCTAGCAGAGAAAGTAAAATCATATACCGAGAGACAGACTTACATGTAAATAAGTCTTTTTCCTCAACTGCATCTTTGTCTTTATTTCCATTTAGCTTCAATTTTATTTTATTTTGTGTGATGAATATTTTGTTTTGAATTCCTCCATCATCATTAGGAATTGTGGAGATGGTGCTCCGATTAGTTCTCGAAAGAACTGTATAGGTGGAGATGATGCTCCGATTAGTTCTTGAAAGAAATGTATAGGTGGAGATGATGCTCCGATTAACTCTGCTGGAGAACGCTATAGAGGTGGAGATGATGCTCCGATTACATCTCTACAATAGGTTGTATTGTTGGACATAATATGATGAAGAGTCTGCTATCAGTGTTGGATGTGGTATGCTATGACTCAGGATTAAGCCTAGAACACGGATAAGGGGGCGATTTGGAGAGTAATTTGGAGATAGTGGAATGCTAAAATCTTCTCTAGAATGTCTGCATCTCTAACTGTTTAGATAAAGTTAGGCTTCCTTTTCCTACATATTGGCAATTGGAACTCTAAGAGGAAAATAGCAACACGCAGAAGACCCTTAAAATCAGAGATGACCAAAGAGCTCAAAAAGCATGATAGAGAACTAACACAACTTTTTTCCTCTTCAAATTATGTTGCACATTCCTCCTTTCGGGTGTTTGTACTTTCTGTTGATGGATTCTGCACGAACCATACTATTCTCAACAGAATGAGTTGGGCTAATATTTTCCCATCCCTAACTTCTCCAAAGAAAAGTGTCTATATTTTTCTTGCTTGTGTTTTCTCTCTTGCTTTTCAATTGGTGGTCCCACAAGTAGCTTCCATGGAAAAGCATCTCTAACTCATACTTAACAAAGGCCGTGCAATGTTCCTTTTCTTTCTGCTGTCCTTATTTTCTCCACCCGCCTTTCTGGTTGGTGTAACCAAACAAATAGTACTCATAATTTATGCATTAACTCTAGTTACTCTACCAAAGATTGACAATGGCATGAGAAATGAGCAATAACAGTTAAAGTGCCACATTAATTGATTTCACAAATGCGGGAGAATAACCTGCAATATGCATGCCACTAAACAGCAAGAAACTTTCAAGAAAACATGCCTCCATTAAGATAGGAGGCTAAGTCTACAATTCCTTGTAAGATTATGAGCATACATGGAGTGATTAAGTAGATGGAAAGAGAGAGATGTTTCAAACCTTAATCACTGGAGATTCTTTTGTGACTGAACCGAAGTCATAGTTGAATACACCCAAGCCAATAATGTCAAGTGCCAGATTTGAAAATTCAGCTTCCAGATCCAACTCAATCGCCTTTTCTACATGGCTCTCTCTTTCGATGAGCATCTCAAACTTAGATACAGTTCTTTCTGAACAATCAGTGAATGTTTTCACCATAGTTTCAAGGAAGAGAGAATGAAAGCCAGGTGCAATAACTGCAAACCCAGATTATACATTCAGGTTTAGCCTCGGGAAACAAGACAAATATAATCAAAGGAACATAATAGCATAACATGCTTAATCTCTTTAAGCATTAAGTAGATTCAGAAGAGAAAGAGTAAAAAGATGATATGGATGAAAGTCAAAGATGACAGGGATGTGCAAATACCAATAAGTAGAACTGTAGAAGTAACATCAAATCATTAGCCCAGTTGGTAAATAGGAGATAATATGGAATTTCATTCCAACAGGGTGAATGGGGTAAGTAAAGCATATGAGACCTGATCAGACTGTGCTAAAAGATTAAAAGGGCTTAACCAATATTGTGATCTATGTTGTCCGGACATAACAAAATGGTGTCCCTACCCGAATCGTGTTTGTATCATGCACAACATATCGTGTTTGTATCATGCGACATAGTTGACTACTTTTTCTACCTATATAAAAATGCCCGTATCTTGTATCTGTATGGTGTCCTTATCGGCAAGTTTAATGATCAGCACATGATGTTTAACATAATAGTAGCAATTTGGTGAAAAATCTATTGATATTACAAAACTAGTTTATAACTTATATAGTTGAGCTGCTTGAGCCTGTTTTATTCAATAATTTAAAGTTTGTGTAAGATTTCTTGGCTTGAGCAATGTTCGAATATTGGATATCAAGTTCATATACGTTTTGTTGAGATATCGGATGTCGGATTCGGATATTGGAGATTAAAGGAGATAAATTGAAATATCAGATATCAATAAATATATTATATTATATATACTAAATGTTCTATCAAATTCAAATTTCTAGATGTACTACATGTTCTAAATGTCCTACAAGGCTAAAACTAAGTAACTAGCTTACAAAACATCTAATATAACATCATAACATGGTAACAAACTAACAATATAAAATTACACGTACAAATAAAAAATTAGTAGTTTGAATAATATAGTATCAATATAAAAACCATGCAATGTTTGCACACTCTTAGACTTGAATCATCGTCATGGATCGTCACTACAAAGAAGAAAACACTTACAGGTGAGGGGGAGTCTCACGAGAGAGAGAGAGAGAGCGCTTTTTAGGTTTAAGTTTGTTTAATGGGTAGGATATGACCTAATCCGACCCGAAAAGACTTGGAGGTGAATAATATTCAATATGATAATGTATCGGGACTCGGGAGAAATTGACCGATATATCAAATTTCAACCGATTAAAACACTATAAATGATATATTGGCCGATGTATGTTGGCCAATATTAATGATATCGTTTAGGCCTCAAATGAAATGTATGACGGTTTGGGCCGAGATGTCGGTTTAGGCCTCAAACCGATATATCACCCGATATATCGACTGAAATCACTGATATCTACAACATTGGGTTTCATATGACGAAAATATTGTTGATTGGACTCTATATAGGGAATGGGAAGCCCAACTAGGGCAACAACTTGTCTATTACCTCATTTGGCACATTGGAAATGCACATTGAGGAATGAAGATTGGTCGAAGAAAAAAGACACCAGAGAAAATAAGAAGAGATTAGAAGAAGAGACTTGAGAAGAATCATGAAAAGATAAGTCAAGTCAGTTTCGTTCTATCGGTTACATTAAAGTGAGATGATGGACTAGCTATGTTGTTACGGGCGACGCCTAGGCGCGTCCGATTTGAACAGGTCGTCTCGACCTGCATAGTTTGCTGCAGTGGAAGGCGAGGGCCGTCTAGGCGCGCCTAGGTTCGCCCAGAGGAGACAACTGCGGACGTCTAGGCGGTGGATCTCAGGATGGACTATGGACTTTTTACTATTTTTTTTTGGTGCGGCCTTACAATATTTACACAATATTTGCTGCCTTCTGCTACTGCTATTGTTGCCTTCTGCTACTGCTACTGCTGCCTTCTCCCTCCTATTGCAATCTGCTACTGCTACTGCGGCCTTATGCTACTGCTGCTGCCTGGAAGGTTTACACAGGTTTAGAGACCCAGAAATCTGGACGGACGCCTAGGCGAGCGGGCATGGTCTCGCATAGCCTCGCCCAGCGCCCAATACAACATAGTGGACTAGAAGATTAAAACTAGGACATTGGGTGTATGTAATGGGATTTGAAAGAGCTGGGTGAATTAAATATCCTTTCCCTTGAATGAAAAATCTTAACTTTTACTTGTTCTTATAACTAAAATATGTCGGACACATGTGGAACAACTCCGGTTTTAAGCAACAACATATTTCACAAAGAAAGTAAGAAACTTGGCAGGAAGCAATCCATCCACCGCATGCAACCGTTATGATGGTCAGTCACATGCTTCTCACGTGGTGCAAGCCATATGGCAGGTCCCAATTGGTTCTACCATTACAGCAAACGTAGTGTTTACCGTTGCCTCGCAGGGAGACACTAGTTCTAGGGATGCTGTATTATGCTGACTGTAGAAAGCCTATATGCAGACACCTATATGCAGTGAGAGTGGGATGACGAGCAGAAGGCGCAGCGGAATTTCTTGGCCACCAAGCCTTAAAACAAAGTGTAAACCTATTTCCAATACTACAACTTCCCTCGCCCTTGAATCCGTTAGCAGGGTTTGCATATGAGACAAGTTGGCCAACCATATCACCAGATCAGAATACATGATGTCACACCTTGGAGTAGTAACAACCGACTCACAATCTGAAGGCACATGTGCAACCAGAAATATACTAGAAATGATGTGACAAGGATCGTATAGTCCAAGCGAAATGATGTTATACCTTTTATAAAAGGTAAAACATTGTTTTCGTTACCAAGGACACCAATATTGCAATTATTTTGCGGCCTTATGAAAAGAAGAATGCATATACAACAAGAAAGCCTATATCTCAAAATTTTGCGGTTGGCTACTTGCATCCTTTTCTTCCACTCAGCTCTGATAAGACCCATATCTGTTGTAACATTAACAAATATCCTTTGCTACAGTCTCAATCAAGAATACATGTACTACAACTCGTTCGGTTAACAAGTTTCCCTCATAAATAAAAGGCGAGTAAGTAAGGAACTAGATAGTTTTGAGAAAACTGCCACAAAATTTGTTATTTATGTTGCATACAAGGATAGACTATATACATGTAGGTAAAGGCACGCACAAACACATAAAATAATTATGATATTCTAACCTTTCCTTCGCTGCTTCCAAGTGTCAAGATCCGCAGGTATTAGCCCTTTTCCCATTATTGGTTCTAAGATATCAGCAAGAACTCCCTATTTCAAGAAAGATACTTCTAAAACAATTGCTCAAAACTATTTGATAAAAAAATGAGAGAACCGAAAATTCACTACTTGAAATATATTGAGGTTACGAAGCTTGACAAATTCAAAACTTGTTAGAAACTCGATGAATTTTCACCCTGAGGAAATTCAATTGACAAGGTAGTTGGCAACTGCAGCTAAAGTTGAAAACAATACTCCATCACGACTATATTGGACAGTTGGACTATTCTGGATACAGGCACCACGGCTATATTGGACTATTCTGGACATACATTGAACAGATGGATTATGCTGTACAAATTAAAGGGTGAACATCTTAACCCATCATTAGAACATAATACATGTGTACAATGGACTAATATATTGATTCCTTCTCAGTATCAATACTCATTATAAGCTCATACACGACACGGTCAATGTAATATTCTTCTTCATCATACTATCCAAAATATTCTTCAACTTTTGAAACTTTCAATTAGAAGCTGTATTTTACAGTAGCTCCAGCAAGTTCATCTACGTACATAAAGAACACAGGAAAGCAGTGTGGTAACAGAGTATACCTTGTCATAAGAAAATGCATTTTCTCGAAGGATATGCCTTGCAACAATGGGATCTGAGACAACAACGAATGATTTGGGGCCAAAAGCTAGCTTGTAAACTGAACCATGCTGCAATTAAATTAAAATGTGTTAATATACAACAAAATTTCAACAGTAATGACTCCAAATTTATTATTTATTATTTGTCGGCACATGATCTGCATGGATGCAGGAAGTAAGAACTGAAAGGTATAATCACCAGAGAAGTTCTCTATCTCAATAAGGCGAAAACTTAAGTAGTGTGTACGTTACAGAAGATAGGGTTAGTAAACATAGCATACAACACTGTTGTGATGGGAGAAAGATAAAACAAAAGAAAGTACAAAAACCAAGCATCTTCCAGAACCAAAGAAAGCATGTGTAAAGAGAGATACATCATTAGACTAGACCGTGCAGAGTATATGTCAAATTACGCAAAGGCATTCACTAAGATATATTATTTTCTATACCTCAATATATGGAAACCTGTTATGTTACCTTTAACATATAACCGAACATAACGATCATTCTCTTATATAACATATTCAAAGAACTATTATCAAATGCCTAAAGTGCCGGTAAAATGATCAAGTGTATGAATGCATTCATTATGACCGACACTCGATTTCATGTATACTTGTCCGCGAAAATTGTGCAGCATGAAAAAACATACTTAAACTAAGAAGACTGAAGAAGTAAGCACCTCTATAAACCAATCATAGAGTGAAAAGAAAAGAGGCCGACCAAACAGATCAGAGACGGCACCTTCAGCAGTTGGCAGTGACCCAAGGCGACCACCACTCAAAAGATCAGTAAGAAGGTTGCTTGCGTTGTCGAGCAGATTTCTTTTCACCTTGGGGTCTTCAGTATTAGTAGACTGGCATCTGCTTAAACACCAGAAGTACAAACATTTCTTATAGTTCTACTTCTATACTATTTTTATTACAAAAACTATTATAGGCGCGGTCGACATTAAACTTATAAATTGAACATAAGGGTACTGCCAAGTAGAGTATGTCACCCTCAACAGATTTATAATTTACTTCAAATCTTATTAATCAAAAATATAAAGAATGGCAAGATGTACCTTCAAATACATACATCACAAATCTTATGGATCCTAGGCCGAGACAAAATATCCAATCACAGCTGATACACATGGGACATGGGGACATGCTGGTTGGGTCCATGTAGACCCAACTGACAAAATGGCTCTCCTTCAAAACCCTAGAAATCGCTACCCACTTCTCCACTTCTGCTTTTTGGCAGAAAAATCCAATAATTTTGGAAAAATAACGAGTGGGTAGCATCGAAAACCCAGAATTAACGGCTATCAAAATCTCAAGTTACGAACTTTACGAAAAATTACAAGCACTTGGGAAAATGGCAAGTGGTACCCTCAAAAACCTAGAAACTTTGCCAACTATAACAGCTACCAACTTCCCAAGTCGTGATTTCCAGCACAAAAGCCCGAGACTTTGGAAAGATCAAACGTGTTTATCCTCAAAACCCTAGAAATTCTGAATTATAGCCGCTACCCACTTCCCAAGTTGTGATTTTTAGCACAGAAGTCCAATAATTTGGGGGAAAAAATCACAAGTGGTAATCCTAAAAAAAAATCTAGAAGTAGTGAAGTATAAAGGTTGCCCACTTCTCCAGTGTTGATATTTAGACCAAAAATCCAATAATTTTGGGGAAATAACTAGAGGGCATCCTGAAAAAACCTAGAAATGTGTGGGTTTCACGGATACCCAGATATCAAGTTCAAGTCTTTAGCACAATCCAAGTATAAAAAACAAAGAATACGCTAAAATGAGACATAACTGAGCAGAAGAAGGAGAGGAACCCACTTGATCTGATAGCGCCTCTTTGGGAATAAGAACTGCTGGTGGCTGGAGCGGGAGAAGTGGGAGGAGCTTCCATTGATGCTGGTTGGAAGCTGCAGTAGAGCTGTAGAGGAGTTCATGGCGGGCGGATCTCACGTTTTAGTGAAGAAGAAGTGGGAGTTCAATAAATAGAAGAAAGTGATAAAGACTTTCGTCTGCTGTGGTAGACTGGTGTTGTGGAGCGCACTCCCCGGGCTTTTGAAAGTGGATGTTGGACTTTCCTTTTTGTAATTTCTTTTATTCATTTATGGAGGAAAATTCAATAGACACTTTATTTTTTTTCTAGGACACTTAATTACTTTAGGACGACTCATATTTTTACGATTTTTATTCAGGACAGTTTCAAATTAATTTTGGGCTATTCAACCCTCCCAAATCTTTCCAAAATCCTTCGTCATGGTCATCTCGTGGAGCTCTGGAGCGCGCGGAGTGTGTATGTGAGACAATGATGACAGAAATGTGTGCGGACAAAATCTGCACGAAGAGTCCGAAGTGACATGACGACCGGCTAAAAATCGTGTGCGGAGAACACACGATTTAACTGAGACCGCAAAAAAATTTGAGAATATATATATATATTCTCTCTTCAAATTTTCAAATCCCTTCTCTCCGACTCCTCCAATTCCAAACAATGCCTAGCTTTTACATATATGTGCCTTTCAATTGCTCTAGCAGTGTCTTACAAACCGAGGGGAGGGACCCTCTGCAGTAGACCGAGCTGACGTGACAGCCCCCCCCCCCCATTTGAGGCAGGTGGGACCCGAAGCTACCAAGAGGGCCGGGACCAATGGGGATACCACGTCAGCCTCGGTTTGCCATGCCGTGTCGCAAAAGAAACAAGATCTAAACTTGAAGAGGTCCACATAAGTTACGTAAAACGTTGAAGCACATATTTACTATAGGTCAACAATTCCGGAAACATTCCACCCCTCCCACCTTTTCTCTAATGAATCCTATATCCAAAAACCGAAATAACAACACAATTACATAGAAATAAGGGAACAAATTAACTAAATCATTTGTAACCACTGCTCAGAGCATGTACAGTTTATACCTACCTTTTAACATCCCTTAGCCAAATCAACACATGATATAACCAATAAAAATGTGTAACTATGAAATTAATATCCATTGAGAATTCATAAGCAAATGTATACTTCACCAGGTACAACACAGATGCACAACACATAAATCAGTGAACCAAAAAGAATTTTGCTTATTAATGATAATCATATTCAAGAGAACATAAATTCTTGAATAATAAGTTAGTTCTTCTATTGGTAATAGATGTAATGTTGCCAAAATATTACAACCATATAGCAAAAAGAAGGAATTTATGATCTCCTAATCTCACATAATTAGAGCACTAGTCTTTTACATGTTCTTTCATCGATCTTCGGAAATTAATATAGCCCACCATAAAGAATTAATACAAGATGCTCCCACGATGCTTTATTTCTTCAAGAAAATCTGACACTTGATCTGATCAAACCTTTGATTCCAGCAAGTGTTGTGTGCAATTTTCTATAGAGCTCTGAATTCCTTTTTAAAGCTCAGGATACTTCTAATGGAAATTATTCTCTCATGAAAATACACGATGATCGACTTAAAGATACATGTATCATTCTTGGCAAATTGCAGGTGAACTGGTGGGAGGACCTTCATCTTTCACTGTCGAGCCTTCTATCTTGGATCCACGGACATTTTCTAATGTTACAAATCCCTGTGAAGGATCTCTGTTAGGTTAGTTTCAAAAGCCGAATGGTGACTTTTTCCTGCTTCCGCCTTCACCATATTGTTCATTCCATTTTCTTAGTTCGTTCATACAGCATCGTAAGCAACTGAGGCACCGACCTAGCAGGTTCGAGAAAATACATATCAGAAATATAATTTAAAACCAATTCATATGCAAAGAGAGAATCATTCGGAATAAATTGCTATTAATAAGTAATCCCTTGCATACCTTGGCTTTGGCTTGTAAGAAGTCCTCCAAGTTAAGATGTCTCAGTGAAGGTGTCGAACTACTTGCACCTTGCTGCGCAACAAAAAATTTAAGGTCAAATATCAGGAGATATGGAGAGAGAAAGGAAGACAGATCAGAGGTTGGGGTTGGGGTTGGGTGGGGGTCAGTGTGCGTGGTGTGTGACAATGAGTTCCACAAAAAACTGACCATAATATATTAATACGTGCCATCTGGGCACTAATATTTGTGTCCCAAACAATTTTCTTCATTCTTCTATACTTTGTTGCTTTGTACGATTGCTTACACGATAAGTTTAGATTAATTTTCTTTTTAAATTAATTTTTTTGGATAAAGGTATCAAGAACCACACACTTCCATTCAGCTACTGTGTAAATTATAATCTGTATGTAACTGACCAATGATAATAATCCGTGTTCACTTCATATTGTGCAATATTTTCTGCTTACTGTGATGAATATTGCAACAGAGAATCATGTGACTTCCTTTAACCTCACATACTTGTAGAATCAGTGTGTTTTCAAGATATTTAAAAATATTATACCCCATATTAGGGTCAAACTGTGCAAAAAGTGCAGTCAACTTAGGAAACACACACCGGCCTACCCCATACTTGCACTTGTCACACATGTAAGAAAGACCTAAAACGATGATAACGAATGCATGGGATAAGGTCAGCTTGTACCTTCTCTTCTTCCTCTAGAAGTTCTTGAACAGGCCGATATGCAGCTGCAATACACAGGTTCTGCACGGGGAAAGAGATATAGAAATGCAAAAACATATGTTCTAATAGCACCAGTAAATAGAGAGTATGTGTACCTTCAAATCACTTCCTGAATACCCTTCAGTTGCCTTGGCAAGCTCATCATACCTAAAGCCTTGTTCAAGGTTCTCTTGGGAGAGAAATATCTTCAAAATTTTCATTCTATTCTCCACATCTGGAAGTTCCACATATCCTCCTATACGGGAAAAAAAAAATCATAAGACACGCCGTCGGTGACAATATACAAGAATAGGATATGTAAAAATAACGAGTTGATGTTACCTTCTTGGTAGGCGTCGAATCACAGCATCATCAAGATCAAACGGACGATTTGTAGCACCAACAATAAGGATCCTCTGGCTATCCTTTGACCTCAAACCATCCCAAGCTGCCATAAATTCATTTCTCATCCTTCTCGTTGCTTCATGCTCAAAAGCACCACCTCGTGCACCAAGTAGACTATCAACCTATGACAAATTAAGGTCTTAGCTTATTTTGGGAGGGGCAAGAACACTAACAAGATTAGACAACCGACATAACAGACTATCACATCTTATAGGATATGCTACTAGAATACAACCAAGCCTCCAGTCCAAACTTTTAGGTTGGTTATTTAAATCTATTTCCTCCATTTTACTTTGTTAAGGATCATTACCTCTTTAATCTTAGTAAATATCATATCCCTGACCCTTAAACTGCTGCATCTATGATACATTGTTTCTGTTGGACGTTCCTATACACTTCAAATGACTCTCTCTATCTCATCCTCAATGGAAGTTGGGAACTATCTTGAACTTCCCACAAGTATACTCATATTTATCTTTCAATGTATTTCCACTCATCCATCTTACTATTCTCCATTTCCAAACATTCAGATCCATAAAGCACGATGGTCTTATTGCAGTCCTATAGAACTTTGCTTTCAACTTCAAAGGTATCTTGCAGTGACAACACTCTTGAAGGCTTGAAGCAATCCACTTTAATAATCACACGCTTTAACGCTCGGGACCTATATCCTTCTCAACCTATTCAGCATGAGAGAGAGAAAGAGAGAGCAAAAATCATCACATTCTTGACCATCTTCAAGTACTACTCTCTCATTTCCTTGTGAACTTTTGCTAAAACTACATTCCACATCATATGTTTCCATCCTACTGGATTACTAATTTTAAATTGTTTAGGTTCCAAAGCCATTTATCTATCATTACCAAAAAGTACTAATGTCGGTCGCCTTCCCTAAATCCCTTTTTTGGATAAAGACTTTGTTTTTGTTGTTATTGTTGCATATTGTCTAAAATTCTAGATTTCTATGGTTTGGGCTGATTCCAGGAGTTTTGCATACAATTCTTGTAACATAGATTTTTTTTTTTTCCAAATTCTCTTACTACTCTAGATATTGTACCCACAAAACTTAACACTATAGTTGAAACTTATTTAATACTAGCTTTGCACATGAGTTTTTTTTGCATATGCTCAATTTAATATTATGATTGAATTTGATTGGATAAAACGACAATCAAATTAAAAGCTTTAGTTTATAATCACCACGATTTCTATTCAGAATGAATATTTGTGAATTTGCTTTATAATTACCACGAATTCTATTCAGAATGAATATTTATACTACAAGTAAAATAAGTGAACATATTGTATGACATCAGCTTCAGAGGTGTAACATATTCTAATAACTGTCAAGGGAATTGGCATCTAAACTGTAAATATGTCATTATTTCTAGAATGACTATATGTAGCACGGCAGAAATGATGCAGATTCAGACGATGGCTCAACTTAAATATTTCCAACACAACCAAAATCTAACACTAGCTTAACGGTATGAGTTAGCTGCATATGACAGTGAGAATTATCACTCAAGACAAATATGTATTACAAGTAATAATATACTTTCTTCCACTCATTTGAAACACTACAGGTGGGATAATAATCTAGTAAATAGCAACCCAGTTCGCTAAAGCACAGTGTAAGATGAAGAAAATCAGTAGCCAATAGGAGTAGATAAAGCATATGATTGAAACTATGTTTCTTTGCCTTCCTCTCACTCCTTATCTGCCTTTCTCCCCTTAACTTTGAAGTTAGGATAATACCGTCTTTCCATGTCCCTCCCTGCTTCTCAGCAGGATTAGATCCGGTCCTACCTTGCCAAGACCGTCTCTTTCAGCCTCTCTTGGATATACTGTGGGCTAAAACTGATTCAAGACATATATTTCAATTAAAACTTTCTAACCTTCATCAAAAAACAGTTAACTTGGTTGTGATGAATTGTTTCTTTGTTGGTAATAAAATTTCCAAAATGACTGACGGCTTGTCACAATTACTTTGCATCACATCATGAATTTTGGACTTCTTCTCTCTTAACCTGTCCCATTGCCACAGTTGTGGCAGTACTTGTATTTATAGTGGTTTCTGGTAACATTTAATTCAAGTATACTGAAAGTTTGGTAAAGTTATACATAGTTGTGACAGGATACAACAGGCTAAGATTCTAATCTTTGCTAAATATAGCTTTCTTTCGATTCGTAACTATCATTGTGGGAATTATATTCATTTCCCTCTTCTGTTTGTGGCATAGATATAAATGTTTTTCTCTAAGTAAATAAGGCCCCATCATACTTTTCATGTAGACTCTTTGCTATCTAGGGTTTAACTTGAAGGGCTCCTAGGTTGCATTTGCTTAGACAAGCATTACAACCTTCCAAATGTTATCTTAATTTTTCCGTCAAAGCCTCCTCTTGCTCATAGTTATCTTGGCTATGAATTTGGCATTGTAATAAAGGTTTGATGTCAGGTTGATAGCCAGCCCAGCCTGCGGAGAAGGATTCAATGACGACGAAAAGTGGTGTACTGGTGATACAGTGAATTAATATATTAGAATATAAAACAATGGATAAAGGGGAAAAAAACTTGATGCAGGAGCATCCAAATCCAGGTCAATTTATGGCAAGTACAATTTGGCATATGTAGGAGATTTAAGTTGGTTATGGCAGGTCTAGTTCAGGATATGTAGGAATCTTTATGAGTTTTAGTTTTTAGTTACTTATGTGAGAATAAGTCAGGTCAATCTTTGACCATGATTGGCTTTGATATTTCCCTTCCATGGTTAGGATAATGATAAGGGATTATTACTTCTTTCCAAACAATGTAAGCTAAAGGCATTGCAAGAGTTATTTATGTTCAATATTCTTCTCACTTTCAATTGAGAATTGTTCTCTTTCTGGTGGATTATAGTGCTCGTGGAATCGAGGAATCGGACGTGGATTCAAACACCTATAATGTCCATTTCGGCGGTGTTGGTTATCTTTTTCATATCGATTCCCTCTTTCGCCACAGCCTTTGCAAGATTCCGCCATTGTAGAAGAGACTATCATATCTACTCCACATCAAAAGTAGGAAAATTGGAGCAATAAGAATTGATATGTTCTACTGGTGGAGGGTAACATGGGTTGCACCTTGCATGTGCACTAGTCGGTATGCAGTAACTTTGGCAAGAGATTTCATTTCTATACTCATTTATTGTTGATTCAACATTTATATATTCACTGCTTGCTGAATCAAATTTTCTTCGTACTGACTGAATTTTCGACTGTCTACTCTAAGCACTGAAACTTGCCTACAAGAAAATATGCTAGCCAACATAGTTCAAATCAATCAAAGGGATATAGAATCATAGCAAGAACTAATAAACTTCTAGAAACAAATAAGTGCAAAATGAAAATCGCAACAAGTTATAGGTCAGGTATAAATAAGAACATACCTCATCAACGAAAATAATAACAGGAGCTAACCGGGTAGCAAAAGAGAACAGAGCCTTGGTGAGCTTCTCAGCATCTCCAAACCACTATAGAAAGAAAAACGAAACTTGAGATACATAAGGAAAAAAGGTAGACAACTGATGGAAACCTATACAATGTGAAGTGAATGATTCCCTAAACATAGTATGCATATTCTAAGATCTGGCATCCTTTTGCCT